>CM034535.1:9471555-9963851 GCA_020002185.1 Paraescarpia echinospica
AGGTAGTAGACAGTGGAGTGAGTAGACAGTGGGCAGTAGGTAGTAGACAGTGGAGTGAGTAGACAGTGGGCAGTAGGTAGTAGACAGTGGAGTGAGTAGACAGTGGGCAGTAGGTAGTAGACAGTGGAGTGAGTAGACAGTGGGCAGTAGGCAGTAGACAGTGGAGTGAATGGACAGTGGGCAGTGGGTAGTAGACAGTGGAGTGAGTAGATAGTGGGCAGTAGGCAGTAGACAGTGGAGTGAGTAGACAGTGGGCAGTAGGTAGTAGGCAGTGGAGTGAGTAGACAGTGGGTAGTAGGTAGTAGACAGTAGAGTGAGTAGACAGTGGGCAGTAGACAGAAGAGAGAGTAGACAGTGGACAGTGGGAAGTAGACAGTAGAGTGAGTAGACAGTGGGCAGTAGGCAGTAGACAGTGGAGTGAGTAGACAGTGGACAGTGGGAAGTAGAGTGAGTTGACAGTGGGCAGTAGGTAATAGACAGTGGAGTGAGTAGACATTGGGTAGTAGACAGTGGAGTGACTAGACAGTGGGCAGTAGGTAGTAGGCAGTGGAGTGAGTAGACAGTGGGTAGTAGGTAGTAGACAGTAGAGTGAGTAGACAGTGGGCAGTAGACAGAAGAGAGAGTAGACAGTGGACAGTGGGAAGTAGACAGTAGAGTGAGTAGACAGTGGGCAGTAGGCAGTAGACAGTGGAGTGAGTAGACAGTGGGTAGTAGGTAGTAGACAGTGAACAGAGTGGACAGTGGGCAGTAGGTAGTAGACAGTAGAGTGAGTAGACAGTGGGCAGTAGGCAGTAGACAGTGGAGTGAGTAGACAGTGGGCAGTAGTGGAGTGAGTAGACAGTGGGCAGTAGGTAGTAGACAGTGGAGTGAGTAGACAGCGGGCAGTAGGTAGTAGGCAGTGGAGTGAGTGGGCAGTAGGTAGTAGACAGTGGAGTGAGTGGACAGTAGGTAGTAGACAGTGGAGTGAGTGGACAGTGGGCAGTAGGTAGTAGACAGTGGAGTGAGTAGACAGTGGGTAGTAGGTAGTAGACAGTGGAGTGAGTAGACAGTGGGCAGTAGGTAGTAGACAGTGGAGTGAGTAGACAGTGGGCAGTAGGTAGTAGACAGTGGAGTGAGTAGACAGTGGGCAGTAGACAGTGGAGTGAGTAGACAGTGGGCAGTAGGCAGTAGACAGTGGAGTGAGTAGACAGTGGGCAGTAGGTAGTAGACAGTGGAGTGAGTGGACAGTGGGCAGTAGGTAGTAGGCAGTGGAGTGAGTAGACAGTGGCCAGTAGGTAGTAGACAGTGGAGTGAGTGATGTCTGTCAGGGTAGTGTAGTCAACTACCACCACTAGCTTGTGAGGATGTCTGTCAGGGTAGTGTAGTCTACTACCATCACTAGCTTGTGAGGATGTCTGTCAGGGTAGTGTAGTCAACTACCACCACTAGCTTATGAGTATGTCTGCCAGGGTAGTGTAGTCAACTACCACCACTAGCTTGTGTGGATGTCTGTCAGGGTAGTGTAATAGTTCGGTCGGTGGGATAGGCGTGTACCACGATCCATTGCTTCCTCTTCTTAAGAACGGAGACACGAGGCTGGTGTCGTCATCGAAGTCATCGGCGTCGTGGCTGATAGGTGGTGGTGGTGGTGGTGGTGGTGGAGTGATTGGGCGAGGGGGGTCACTCCGTGATATGGGAGCGACCGAGCATACCGGCTTTGCTGCTGCTGCTGTTGACAGGGCCGTTCTTGTAGGCAGTTGGATCTTCAGTACTCTATGAAATAAACCACAATACATGTACGCGTGCGTGCTTACAACACTTTTTAAAATAAGGCGCATGCGCACTTAACACATACTGCCTAGTCTATCTTTCAACATAACGCGCATGCGCACTTAACACATACGACGCTAATACCGTTATCTTACAAAATTGCGCGCATGCGTACATAACACATACGACGCATTTGTTTTAGGAAAAAAGTTAGCGGTCACGTCAGTACATTCATCGTCAAATGTGTCTTTACATCGAATTTCTCTAATATCACTTCACCGCACAATTCCCTCCCCTATCTAATCATACACAACGTTTATTTTCATGCTTTTAACTTTTCGTTTATTGTTTTTGAAATTGCATTGTTCTCCGTTCACATTCCGATCGCGATAAGTCACGCGCTACAGATTACAAAATAACGCGCATGCGCACTTAACACATACTGCCTAGTCTACCGAGGAATTTGTTTTAGGAAAAAAGTTAGCGGTCACGTTAGTACATTCATCGACAAATGTCTCTTTACATCGAATTTATCTAATATCACTGCACCACACGTTTCCTGACCCCAAACTAATCATATACAACGTTTACTCTCATGCTTTCAGCTTTTCGTTTATTGTTTTTGAAAAGGGCATTGTTCTCCGTTCACATTCCGATCACGATAAGCCGTAGTGTCATGCGCCACCGCTGTTTTTGACGGCGCGCGCGCGCATTGCTCATTTCATTCACGATTTTGCAGTCAGATACGCGTGACTGTTTGACAATTTCACCGTTTGACAATGGATAAAACATCGTCTCCTCGTACGCCGCCAACACATCGGTAAGACTGCTTTTATGCATGCATGCATGAATGCGTGCATGCATGCATGCATGTGTGCGTGCATGCATGCATTGTCACCCACCCTTTGTTTAAACAGTTGTAAGCACGTAAGCCTGCTTGCATGCGTGTGTGCGTTCATGCATTGTCACCCTTTGTTTAAACAGTTGTAAGCACGTAAGCCTGCTTTTACGCATGCATGCATATCACAATGGATAAAACATCGTCTCCTCACACGCCAACAGATCGCTAAGACTGCTTTTATGCATGCATGCATGTGTGCGTGCGTGCATGCATGGTTCCCACCCTGCATGCATGGTTCTCATTTTATTTTGGCACCCTTTGTTTAAACACGCGTACATGTATTGTGGTTTATTTCATAGAGAGATCCAACTGCCTACACGTACGGCCGCCCTGTCAACAGCAGCAACAAAGCCAGTATGCACGGTCGGCCCAACATCACGGAGTGACCGCCCTCGCCATGCATGCATGCGTGCATGTATGCATGGTTCTCATTTGATTTTGGCGCCCCTTGTTTAAACACGCGTACATGTATTGTGGTTTATTTCAGTAAGCCTGCTTTTATGCATGCATAGTTCTCATTTTATTTTGGCGCCCTTTGTTTAAACACACCTACATGTATTGTGGTTTATTTTCATAGAGAGATCCGACTGCCTACAACCGCCCTGTCAACAGCAGCGACAAAGTCCAATTCGACGACGAGCGCTGGAATAAGTGTCACCGTGATGAATATACAATGCACACAGCAGTCTATAATAAATACTCTCTCTACTACTCATGTTTCCACTCGTCTGTATCCACTGCATAAACACCCTACGTACAGTGCCACAACCTATTCACTGAACGATAGTGTATTTAGGCATTGGTTTCGATTTAATCGTACTACTAGATTTATTTACTTATTTAAACGCACAACGCATTGGTTTCGTTTTGATCGCACCACTAGAACGCACAGCTCTAGCCAGCTATGCTGTCGTGCCGGGGCCAAAGTCCACTCCAACGGCAGCAGCACTTATCGCAACGTCACTGCTGTAAACATAGGGTACAGTGGGGCATCCACATAGGGCTGACGGGGGGAGTCTGCACACAGTGGTTTTATCGCGGTTATATAGTCGCGTCATATATTGCTTATGTCAGCACTGCTGTAAACATAGGGTACAGCGGTTATATAGTTGCGTCATATATTGCTTATGTCAGGACTGCTGTAAACATAGGGTACAGTGGGGCGTTCACATAGGGCTGACGGGGGGAGTCTGCACACAGTGGTTTTTTCGCGGTTATATAGTCGCGTCATATATTGCTTATGTCAGCACTGCTGTAAACATAGGGTACAGCGGTTATATAGTTGCGTCATATAGTGCTTATGTCAGGACTGCTGTAAACATAGGGTACAGTGGGACATTCACATAGGGCTGACATACAGTGGGGCATTCACATAGGGCTGACGGGGGGAGCCTGCACACAGTGGTTTTATCGTGGTTATATAGTCGCGTCATATAGTGCTTAGGTCAGCACGCGCTAGGTACGGCGTTGGTCGCTAGGGGCACACAGTGGTTTTGGGGAAGTCTGCACACAGTGGTTTTATCGTGGTTATATAGTCGCGTCATATAGTGCTTACGTCAGCACGCCCTAGGTACGGCGTTGGTCGCTAGGGAACAAACAAATTGCTCTCTACACTCACCGCTAGGTGGCAGCTCAAATGTACTTAGAGGGGGTAATCAATCACGTTTTTTATAAGTAGGTTGCCGAAAACGTTTAGTGTCAAAAAAGCCTTTGATCTTTTTTGATAAGTAGGTTGCCGAAAACGTTTAGGGGTCATTAAAACGTTTTTTATTAGTAAAGTTTTGACCATAGGTCACCAAAGGTGACGTGCACGGGGCCATAAATGTCCTCTATACTACTCGCGTAATTTAGCCCCTTTGCTAACATCTTGTTCTGGCCCCGGACAGTTTGTATTTAGACAGGTTTATCACCCACCTTTTTAGCTGGCTTCCGGTAAGGTCAGCTTCGTTTGTTCTGTCTCTCTTCGCTTCCAAGCGCCGATTGTTTGTTGATGACGCCATTTTGTTTTCTCGTGCGTACTCTCGCTCACATGCGCGATCTGCCGCGTGACGTTTTGTTGTTCTTCCCTTGACAACGAAGAAAACCACTTCGTTTCTAGGGCTAGTTTCTTATCTTTAAACGTGTCCAATTTGTTGTTTATAACAAGTATTCGTTTGCAAACGCTTTTAATACAATTTGATCAATGTTATCATATCCAGAGTTTTATTTGTAGCATACGTTCATACCGGGGGCTGGATCACTGCATTGAAATGCAGTTAAAAACTGCCATAACATTATAACTTGTCAACATATATTTGTAAAAATATTTCTCTCCAAAGTTGACCTCAAAATGGTGTGAATTTGAGATGGGCATGACCTTGAGATGACATTTATGTCCGATATTATCTAGATTTGGTCTATTTACGTATTTATTTTATTTTTACAAAAAACAGCAAATTACAATGTGGGTATGCATATACTTTTTTCGTATCATTACAAAAAGTTAAAGGTATGTTAAATAATTACTGATCATCATTGTTATATATATACTATAAATATTTATACTAATTAACTTAATCAATACACATACCGTTTTGCCACAGGCTTCAAGAACGTTTTCACATACTTTATTAATGTATTATATTTAGTGAATATTTCTAATGCACCTCTGTTTGTGAACCTTGACATGTCTGCTGACGATTCTCCGTAATTAAAAACCACCAGGCATTATAAGCTGAATAATTATTAGCATGGGAAATCTGTCTATGAATAGAATTGTGCATGGAGGCTCCCAAAGTTCCAATACTTATTGATAGGATGCTCAATTTAACCTTAAATAAACATACAAATTCAAAATATTAACCTCATTAAAAAGATTATGTATTTAGATATCCATTCACAAAAAATTGTGTCTTTAAATATTATCGTGTTCAAAGATGCAGTTAGATTATATATATTAGAGCCATCCAATTTGTATGAAACTTTCAGGGTATTTGTACTAAATACACATCTAACTACAGTAAACCTCGCCCAAGTCGGATTCGCCTAAGTCGTATCTTCGCTCAACTCGGACAGAATTCTGAGGAACGGTTGATTTGTAATGTATTTCCCATAAAAATCTTCGTCTAACTCGGATTACGTAAGTCGGATCTTCGCCTAACTCGCCTAACTCGGACCATCTGAGTCGAGAATGTGTTTTTCCTCGCCTAAGTCGGATCGCAGTATTTGACAAAAAATCACTTGCTTGCTTGGAGTACATGTACCACCTGAACTAAAAAGGGAAATGGCTATTCCGATAAAATAATCCAGACAGCCACAACAACAGCCAATGGTACCTGGTATTACCAAGAACATGTCGTTCCATTACCGGTACATCCTAGCCACCAGGGGCCGGTTTCATGAAGGGTACTTAAGTTACGCAATTACTTAGCGTCACGTGTTTTGCGTAACTCCTGTTTGCTCATTTTTTTTAAATCGCGTCATTTACTAAGACAATCATCATACGTTAAGAACGTTCTTAGCCGTTTCATGAAACCGGGCCCAGGAGACTAGAGGCATCAGAAGGAGTAGCACCATTTTCTCAAGAAATTACTATTTTGGACACCGTCATTGCCCTGAAGTTAGCGTGGAACAAAGTGAAACCGGAAACAATTCTAAACTGCTGCAAAAAGCATTATTCATCGAAGGTGTTCAAGACGATAGCGACGTGTGGAAGAAACTCCGCAAGGTGTATGGAGATGATGTATGTACGATGGATGATTTACTGAGCGATGATCAAGGCGTTGAAGTTTCGATGTCTGAAAATAAGATATCAAAACTTAGTGACACTCGAAGCTCGAAGCAACAAAGAGATCGAAGAGTTGACCGACATGTCCGAGACCATTCCCATGAGACAGTCGCAACAAAAACTTACGTAGAGTAAAATGACTGACGCAATCAATAATAATTATTAATTCTATAACGAGAGATTCGTGCAAAAATTAAGCACAGAACTGTCATAATAGTGCGTAATGTTGTGTGTTGCGCATGTGGACATCAACATATTATGTATAATTACTGCAGTATCCAGTCACCTTTCAAGCGTTTTTCACATGTATCTAAAGACTTTTAGAAGGCGGCCTTTGGTGTTAGCGCTGGGATAGATAATCTTTTGTTAAGTCGGATTTTCACCTAACTCGGATTAAATCACTCTGTCCGATTGAATCCGACTTAGGCGAAGTTTACTGTACTACCAAAACTTTAGAAAACTTCATTAAACTACAACAAATATATAATTATCCGAACATATGGCACATACATGTTAAGTTCCAGAAACGCCAATCCAGGAGATTTATACGTAAATCAGAGGGTCTCCGAAAATCGGGCATTTATACGTAAATCGGAGAATCTTGAAAAATCAGGCATTTATACATAAATCGGATTAAAATATAACAAAAAAGGATACTTTCCATAGACATTAATAAGCATGTTAAAATAAAACGTTAAGTTTAAGAAATGCCAATGCATGAGATTTATGCGTAAATTGGAGGGTCTTGTAATGTCAGGAATTTTTTGGTAAATTTGGGGTCTCAGGGTAATATGGAATTGTGTATAAATCTGAATATTTCATGTTATGAAAGTGGTCACAGATCAGCTTTATTTCCAAATGCATTGCACATGTGCTCTTAAATCAATGGCACATAACAGCATGTTAATATGTATTTAATGTGTTACATTAAATCAATTATATGTGGACATAAAATAATTAAATAAATTATATGTAAACTAAAATGTACGTGGCTTTATATGTATGGTAGAAAGAATACAAAGTTTACTAATTTGATGTTCTAGGCATGTGTGTTCATACATTAAATATATATTTTTAAGGTGTAAAGATCCTTGCATATAGCCTATAGGCAGTAAATACATCTTCTTTTATTACAAATATTTTATAACATTATTACAAACAGATACTATATTCACAAGTATAAGAACCAGAACTTAGCATTGTATTTTCTTCAAAGTTTGTTACCATGGCCTGGGTGACGGAGGCATGCGTGATGAATTTACTAGTTGTGACCTTTGTCCTTGCTGGTGGAGCAGTTGATGTTATAAAATACATCTTTTCATTTATAATGTGTTCCAGTTCTAACAGTTACAGATATACATGAATTAAATAAATAATGTAGATGGATCGACTGACATTATTTGAGTATAGATTGAAACGGATTACAGTTCGTTCTACAAGATCGGCAAGCTGACGGGGGTCGATAATATGGAACCTGCGGCCGCAAGCGCATGATTTAAACAACCCCTTTTCGCTTTGTTGTCCGAGCGGCCTTGGTCCAACGTCCCTAATTCATGAGATTTAGCTCGGTGTCTGACCGATTGCAATTAACTCACTGACACTGCCACTGGTATTGACCGGTCTTGACCACTTTCTGTTGACCCAGAAAAACATACTCGAGTCAGCCGGAAATAAAACTCAATTATGCCATGCCGAGTTCGGAAAATAAGATAGAATTTTTTTTATTTGGTTTCACTCAAAATCCAGGAGATTTGTTCTCCTTTCCAGGAGATCGGGGATTTTTATGGATTTCCAGGAGTCCCTCGGCGAATGTAGATGACTTAACATGTATGATGGCATTTCACTCGTCATAAACAAAAATAAATAACTCGCTAAATGGCGTTTTCCATCATCTTGGCTCCGTGAAAAATGTGGCATCCCCGTAATACGATGAACACGACGCTCATAAAAGGAGATTCCCTGGGCCTCCGCTCATGCGCAGAAAAACCTAGTGTGTACGAACGGCAACCGACCTACCGACACGCCCCTTGCGGATTTGTAGGTCCCTAACAGTACACCCCGCCACACTGTAAAATATATCCAACATTATTCCCCAAACCACTTAGACCCGTAGTTACATCTGACAACAGTTGAGTCACTGGGCCAAACGTGATGGATATGTGTGTGTGCGTGTGCGAAATGTGCAATCCACCAAAAATCCAGCCGCCATATTTTCATGACTTCGTCAGAAACGCAGAAACGTCGCATTATTTCATGTCACAGTGTGTCGCCTTGGTTCCCCGCATCACAAAGCAGCTGCAAATAATGAAAGACGCATATTACACTTGTCGTTTCTCTAATGTCTGGTTTGATAAAGATTCAGTAAACAAAAACTGGGTTAAATTTAATTAAAATTACACGAACTTGCATTGCAAAACTGGAATGAAGAAATGAACAATAATAAATTGCCTACTAAGTATTAGAGAATGGTTAAACATAATGCTGGTTTAGAGTATTACTTGTTTAAATTAGATATGGTAGATAGGATTAATTTATGCAATTTAGACGTGGGAACCATAATTTACCAGTTGCTGAAGATCATTATTTAACGTGTCATACTCCAATATATTTACCTTTGTATGACAAGTCAGGAACCTGTACTTTTGTAGGAAAAGTCAGGAACCCGGAGACAAACTTCATACCTATATTCTGGTATGTGCTACATTGACAACTATTCGGCAAAAATAATTACATCGATATTTCAAATTAGTTAAATATATAAAGTCGTTGTTTCCTTTTTCGTAAATGTAATTCACGTAATTGTGTTATGTTAAATAACATGTTATGCATTGAGTAATTGACACACATAGTGGTTATATTATTATTAAATATATATATATTTGTTACATTGAACTTTTGAAAATATGTACGAATGTTTCGTATACCCCGAAAGGGATCGGATGAAACAATAAAGTAATTTGTCATACAGTTTCGAAGTCAGAATTGTGAGTGCGTGTGTGGGCGTGCGTGCGTGCGTGCGTGTGTGTGTGCGCGCGCGTGTTTGTGGTCAGATTAGACATATATTTTAAAGAAGAATCTAGGCCATGTGGATGTGATGCTTCCGCAGGATCCTGCACATCTCATACAAGGACCATATAACCGACGAAAAGGTCCGCAACAGAAACGAGCAAGCCATTGGACCCTTTGAAGACCTCCTGACAACAATCAAGAAACAGAAGCTGAAATGGCATGGTCATGTTACTAGATCAAAGGGCCTTGCAAAACCATATTTTCATGACGTCGTTAGATACGCCGAATTTACGATGGCGTTTCTTTACGTCACAGTGTGTCGCCCTGGTTCGCGCCATCACAAAGATAGTCGCGGGAGGAGAGACATGTTTCTATACGGCATGTTATTTGTGTGCGTGCGTGCATGTGCGCGGGCAGGCGGGCGTGACTGCGTGCGTGTTTTGTGTATGCGTGCGTGCGTGCGTGCGGACGTTTGTGGTGTGTATGTTTGTGTGCGTGCGTGCGTGCGTGCGTGCGTGCGTGCGTGCGTGCGGTGTGTGTTTGTGTGTGCGTGCCTGCGCACGGGCAGGCAGGCGGGTGTGCGTGCATGCGTGCGTGCAGAGCATGTGTGGTGTGGGTTTGTGTGTGTGCGTGCGTGCATGTGGCCAGATTAGTATATAAATATATACATATGATTTGGAAGTAATTCAACACCAAATGATTGTCTTTAAAATTATGTTATACTTTATTTAGAACAAGACGCAGTCACCAGTTCAACTTTACAAACACCAGCCACTGTCGTGTCGTGAAGTCTGACGACGCACAGCAACTATGTGATACAAATAATTTGATTCTGAGGGATCATTTAATAGTTGATACAATTGATGTATTTATGCGCGTTACCCCCGTCAAGCTTTGCCTTTGCCAACAATGTCGATAAGGTTATATACGTGACTTAGTAATTAACAGACGTTAAAAATGTGAATACAGCTGCAAATGGTTAGTTTGCATTAACTCTTTTAGGTGTATTAATCCCCCCATTTCCCCTTTAACATGTTTAATAACAAATTTGCAATGAACCATGCTAAACTATTATCTTTATTTTCTGAATTTTAACGTATTCCAACATAATTTACACATACACGGAGTGGCAATAATGATGAGAAAGAAAGCAGAGCAAGCATTACTAGAGTGGAAACCAATCAGTGATAGGATTATATATGCTAGCTTGTTTTCAAGATATGTGAAGCTATCAATCGTACAAACATATGCACCAACAAATGAAACAAGTGACGAAGAGAAAGACCAGTTCTACGAACAGTTGCAGTCAGTTGTGGGCAATATACATAAACATGACATGCTCATAGTAATGGGGGCTTAAAGGCCAAAGTTGGAGAAGACAATGAGGGCTATGAAGACATAATGGGAAGTTTTGGAACTGGTGAAAGAAATGGAAATGGAAAAAGACTAATTGACTTCTGTTGATTAAACAACCTTGCGATAACATATACCATATCTCCACATCGACTCATCCATAAGCAGACATGGACATCTCCAGGAGGGCGAACCAAAGCCCAAATTGACCATGTGCTAGTGGGCAGGCAGCACAGAACATCAGTTGTGGGGTCAGCACACTGATAGTTTTCCCATTGGCGACCATGTTAACGTTTTGTCTGATTGTAAGAAAATGTGACATAGAAAATGTATTAAACTTCTTATTTGCCGTTATCATCATCTCATTGACATGCTGGTCGAGTTTAGTCAAAATCTAATATTTCTAGCTCTTGCAAAATGCCTGTATGTATGACACCCATCAATATTTACAAATGGATGCAGGCAGTAATTCGGCTAAAGTGTCAGTTAGCCAAATTGCTGCCAAATACCCTTCCGCTTAGTAAAATCAGCTAAAAAGACAACATTTTACTGTCAACAGCTTCTCCAATCACATCTAGAAATCTGACTACTCAAATGCACTTATGTCAGAGCAGGTGAATATTACAACAAAACAATTTCTCAAAAATATACTGCACTTTTTCGTAGTAAAACTGTAACCAAGCAGGAAGTCTAACAGTGTCCTGACCGCAAATAGGCATGGTGATTTTTAAGAAAAATGTTGAAAACAACACACTTTTAGGCACCAATGTTACAAGCACTCTGCAATTTTATTTGTGTAATCTATCCAGGTGTTTGGGTTTTACGCACATTTTAAAGGTGCCACCAAACTTGGCAAGGCACCAGAAAAATCAGTACTTCGCTGTTGGACAATTTGTAATCCAGCACAATGTTCTCAGGTGGCACTATGAACTCCTGATACAGTTTTCCAGAAAGTCCAATATGTGTTTTATAAGAAAATTCAATACAACCAGTTGTTGCATTACATTCAAATTTGTATTGATTTGTTTACCTTGTGCACTATTTACAAAGGTAAACATCAACAAAAAGTTACCTTAGGGTGTGAATTCCTCAAAGGCCAGACGTCTCGAGCAGTTCAATTACATAATATTACACAGCCTAATTAGCAGACATTCAGAAAACAATGCCACTTGCTTGATTGGCCAGAAGGTCCAGTCAGTAGACAAATCTGATAACAGGCTCCGGCTATGGCTGACTCCAGCTAATCACTGTCCTCATACTTCATTAGGGTCAATGACAACATCTTCACGTGTGTTTAGTTAGTTGAAGTAAACAAAAGACGATTGCTGAATCACCCTGCTGCAATGTTATTGGTTCATTTTCATACATATTTTAAAATTGAGGCTTAACTACTGGCATCCGCACCCCACCCTCCTTATAAGACATGTGTTCCGTCGCTGTGATTTGGACTTGCAGACTGATGAGAAGTCTGTAATATCCAAAAACGGTTTGTTCCATTCAACTGTAGTTTTGCCATACACGTATTTTCAGTAATTGTTTCAAGATATTTGAAGTAAAATGCGTCCTCCGTGATGCTGCCAAATACCCTTCCGCTTAGTAAAATCAGCTAAAAATACACCATTTTACTGTCAACAGCTTCTACAATCACATCTACAAATCTGACTACTCAAATGCACTTATGTCAGAGCAGGTGAATATTGTAAAAAAATAATTTCCATAAAATATATTCACTTTTTCGTAACCAAGCAGGACGTCTAACAGTATCCTGACCCCTGATGGACACAAGAGTGATGAAGGGAGCTGACATTGCGAGTGACCACCAGTTAGTGCGCTCGAATATCAGGCTGAAACTGAAGAGGAAGCAAAAGACCTGTGAAAACAGAAAGAAATTCGACACAATCAAACTGCACCAACCAACCATAAAAAGGTGGCCTACAAATAAACAGTTGAAGAGGTACTGGGTTACAAAAAACATGGATCAGCAAAGGGTCAAGGGAGCTGGTAGAAGACAAGAAACGACTAAAGATCAACATAGAACAAGCAAAGTCAGAAAGGAAAGGATAAAGCAGAGCTACAAGGATAAGTATCAACAAAAAAACAAAGATGTAAAGAAAAGCATGAGACAATATAAAAGAAAGTGGGCAGAAAACCTGGCCGCAGAAGCAGAGAAAGCAGCCGGGAATGGAAGGATGAAAGAAGTCTACAACATCACAGAGATACTTAGTAACGACAAACACAAGACAGTGAATGCAGTAAAAGACAAATTTGGAAACCTAATAACTGAAGGACCACCAAGGCGGGCAAGATGGAAAGAGCATTTTGAAGAAGTCCTTAATAGACCTATGCCCGATGACCCCATAATAGTTATTGAATTAGATCCGATCATAGATGAAATCAGCACAGACTCTAAAACAAAAACAGAGATTAGAGCAACACTGGGGAAGCTGAAAAAATGGGAAATCCGGAGGCAAAGATGACATTACAGCAGAATTGTTGAAAGCAGACATGGCGACAACAGAGAATTGGCTTCTGATTAAGCTTATTCAAAACAATTTGGGAATAAGATAAAGTACCAAAAACGTGTAAACAGGGACTGATTGTTAAAATACCAAAGAAAAGTAACCTTACAGAGTGTGGAAATTGGAGAGGAATTACTCTAACACCTGTCCCTAGTAAAGAGTTCGGAAGAGTGATAATAGACAGAATAATAGATGGAGTTGACAACAAGTTGAGAGATGAACAAGCAGGCTTCAGTAGAGGACGAAGCAGAGTTGAGCAGATATTCACCCTTCGTAACATAAAGAACACGTAGTGGAATTGTTTCAATACGCTGTTGTTGTGTATTATTGAATTGTTTATTTGGAACAACATACAACGGTTGGCATTCGCGCCATGTTTCTTACGGAGGCAACGACTTGTGCGCATGCTCATACAGCTACAGTCTTTTGCACAAGTCACATATTGACACATCCCTTCTGTTCTAAAAGGAAACTTAATGTCATTGTAATTATGAGTGTTATAATGGGTGTTCTATTAATAACAACTAATTAATTATAAGTAGCACACTGCTTAAACGTGTAAAACACATGCAACATTGATTATTCGTTACTGTAATAACATTCAAATGCGACTAATAATAATTATGAACTATAATGTCAAATGTTCTCAAACATCTAGTAGACTGGTCATACGAATGCTCATCCAGTCGTCTTTGCACCACAGCGTTTCCCACTCTTTTTGTCCGTGACGAAATGGCTTCATTCGAACCACTTTCCCCTTCCAAGACAAGTAGATCTTTGGCGGTTTTGTTGTAGTGATTTCTTTTCTTGATGGTAATCGACTGGATAATGAGGAAACCAACTGAAGAAAACAACACAGGGATGAGATGGAGAATTATGTAAAAATGTGAAGACTTGGATTTTGCAGATGACATTGCGCTTATGTCATCAAGTTACAGACACATGCCAGCAAAGGCAACAAAGATTAATGCATTAGCATAAAAAACCGGTCTAAAATTCAATAAAAAAACTGACATACCGAGGATAAACAGCAAATGCAACGACAAAATACAGATTGATGACTAACAACTGAATGAAGTAAATAAATATACTTACCTGGGCGCAAAGGCAGAGGGGAGAAGGTCATACTGGTCGTGTAAGAAGTGGGTGGGGTCAGATAACATTTTCTTTGCCATTTGCAGGGTTCTCGACTTGTACAATTGATGCATCCTCGCGCGCCAGGGGTCGCTGCTGCTGATTACGTCAGTGCCAGCCTGCAGTACCCTCTGGCTGATCGCTTTGCGAAACTCTGAATTTACGCTCAGCCTATGAAATCGCTCACTAGATCAATGGTAGGCGGCAGGTCAGGTGGTCAAAATAAAACTAATTTCACCCAACCGTGGCTCGTGTTACATAGAATGTTTAGGAAGTACAAGCACTTATTCGAATACACAATACCGCTTAGCTGCTCGTGCTAATGGGCGAACGGGTCATTATAATATTATATTGGGATTACCAGAAGTCGTTTATCCGTCTTCAAATTGGGGCGGCTATTTGCGCTGTTCTCACGGGTGACGCAGTCACGACTGGCGAAATCAATTACTAGTCTGACTCAGATTGCTGTAAACTGGTTTCAGGTGTACAACATCCAGCGATCTTGCACGAAGTGGTATATAGCTTATTTAGTTTCCCTCTGTTTTTGACTGAGATATTTCCCCACCAGCAAATATGCCCAAAAGTCATAATACTTTTCACAAATGAATTGTGAAACAGAGAGAGAATATTTATGTCGACATGCATTGCATTAAGTTTTCTCGGGAAGTACAATCTTTGCTGGCCTTTTGGTATAGTGTCATTGTATTATCATCCCTCCGTAGTTTGTCATCGATTGTAGTACCAAGATATTTGTATAAATGAACAATTTCAATGTTTGCCCTTTGATGTTGATTAGATTAGGATGATGTACACCTGATCGAAAGTCTATTACAATTTCCTTGGTCTTGATAACATTCAACTCAAGGTAGTTGTCCATACACCATGATACAAAATTATTTACATTGCTTCTGTACTCACTTTCGACATTTGAGATCAGACCAAAAAGAGCAGTGTCATCTGCATATTTGAAACAGTGGCAGCTTCAACAAGTACTTCTACAAGAATTGGTGTATATGGCATTTAGAAATGATAACAGCACACACCTTTGGGGGGGGGCTCCAGTGTAGATAGACACATGGCGAGCAGTGACCATTGATGTTTACGTACTGTGCGCGGTTGTTGAGGAAACGATGGATATACGCATGACCAATTGTTTACCAACTCCGAGATCAATTAGTTTTCTAATCATCAAATGCGGCTGAATTGTATTAAATGCTGATGAAAAATATATGAATACGATTCTAGCATACAGCGTCGACGTTCAAGGTGTTCATGAATGACATTTGGCATAGACAAGGTGGCATCGTCCATGCTGCGTTCAGTTCTGTATGCGAATTGCAGAAGATCGAGTAAGTGATCAACCTCGGGTAACATATATTACTGGGTTAGGCTTTTTGGGAACGGTATAATTTCGGATGTTTTCCACCGAAGTGGAACCTCACTCAGCTCGACACACAATTGAAACAGCATTTTGAAAGACACCGCTCAGCTGCCCATGACACACCTTAAGTAGCTTTCCCGTTATTTTATCAGGCCCAGCAGCTTTGTTTGTTTTCAGATTCTTAAAAACGCTGGCTACATCATGTTTGGATATTTCGAATGAGTGGTCTGAGAGTATAGTAGCATATTGAAAAGCACAATTTCTCTCGTTTTCAAAATCGTGACCGTCAAATCGACCGTAGAAAGTGTTTATAGGTCTTTAGCGAGGTCGACAGAGTTAGAACAGCACTGTCACGTTTGTGAGATTTGCTGCAACCGAGGATTGATTTAACACTGCGCCAGGCTTGTTTTGTGTTGTTATCCTGAAACTGACCTTGTATATATTCTTCTTTACATTTCCTTACTGATTTCAAATTTTCCTGTGCCACTTTTAATTTAACTCTGTCATCGGTCTGAAATGCGTGTTTCTTAGCTTTCAGCAGCTGTTTTACCTCTTTACTCATCCATGGTTTCTCATTTGGATATATCTTTACAGTTTTGTTTCGGTAGTATCATATTCATACAAAGACACTGAGAACATAACAGCAGAAGAGAAGATCAGCACAGAAGTACAGAGAAGAACGTGGAATTGGATCGGGCATGTGCTGAGAAAGAAGGACCACAACCACTGCCTGACAGCACTGACATGGACGCCGGAAGGAACACGAAAAGTTGGTACGTCGGCCAAAAACAACGTGGAGAACCACAGTGGAAAACGAACGAAAACAACTGGGCTGGACAACTTTGGGCAAAGCCAGACACAGCCGTTGACAGGGCGAGATGGCGGAGTCGCACAGCAGCCTTAAGAGTATAGGTAAGGTATGGTAAGCCAACATTATTTACAAGTTCATTTTTTAACTTTGAGGATGAAACACAATGGCGCGTTTTCTAAAAACCAACAAAAGGTATCGCGTTTTCCCTGAATCCCTCCAGCTGCACCCCTTTGAAACATATCCAACTGCAACCCCTCCCTTGATGCTCCACACACGCACGCACGCACACACGGCGAAAAAAAGTAAGTGAAAAAATCAAAATGAGAACCTTTAAAATTACATAAGCTATAACTATAACGATCGTGAAGATCGTAGAAAACGGAAGATGAGCTAAACAATATACTATGTATGCAGCATCTAAAAGCGGACACAACGAGTGTTTTCAGTGCACTTTTGTACTTAGCGAGATTTCTCCTCTGCAATCTCGTTATAGCGTCGGCGCGATAATCCGGTTGTAAAAGTGTAGAGATAACGCGTCAGTCGGCAGACTGCAGAATAAACACAGTCTTCTCTAATTCCATCGTAACGCCTCTCCATGATTTCCGAAAGGCGAGCGCGTGTATCACCTCGACGGGGCCAGCAACCCGATCCCACTTTCGGGGGGAAGACGTTACCATGGGAATCGGTGCGGGTTATCGCGTAGTGACGCGGCTTTGATTGGACGCTCGGACGGAACCGTTTTGATTGACTGCGGCAACTGGCGTTGCGACTACGCAGCCAAGATCATTCGTGAGGTGGCGGGTTGCTGGCCACGGGCGGGCAAGTTTTCGTTTTCGACCCCAAAATGGGCGATGGACCGCTGAACTACAGGGGCACGACGTTTGATTCGTACGAAACCCAGCTTCTCAACTGGGTTTGTTCTAACATTACCCCGACGGATACCTCCGTCGCGCAGCAGGGACCTTATTCCAATCCGTGGAGCAACTCGCCGCAACTGACCGCAGCCAACCTCCAAGCCAACCATCGAACACAAGTAGGTACTAACTTACATCTATAACATCCAGTTTTCGTGAAACTCTGCAGATATCTCGGTATCTCTAGCGATGCAACCACGCCGTGTAAGAATCGTCGAACTTTGCCAAGACTCGACACTTATGTGCCGAAGACTCCAACAACGACTTGCGTGAATGGCAAAGACCAAAGACTAAACTGTGCTTACGCGCATCAAAAGACATAACAACGATCTATTTAATCTAAGTCGGTATACCTCTAAGTCGTGGGAAGAAAGATGTTTTTACTATTCGGGAAGAAAATACACTTAACAGACTGTCCGAAATGCCACTATGTTATGTAGTTCGCAAAACGGCAGCGGGAATTAGACAATATTTGTGACTGATCAATACCATTATCGTAGACTGTCTGACATAGACATAGTCATAGATAAATCTAAAATATCTAATTCACCTTTATTTCTACACAAGTGCCCTAAAATCAGTGAGTGATCATCTGCTTCCGGCGCTTCGGCACCGCGTCTTTTTCGAACTTTGCAACGATAATGTTGTTTTTCGTCGCGCAGACGCTCCGATTTTCTTGCCTAAATTTCGGTGACGAAACAGCCTAAAATACATACTTCACGTGTATACATTAGCCATTAGTACGCCAGCTACATTTTGCGATAAACGTCGCGGTTTCACTGACCGGACCGCAAATTAAACGCATTTTAAAACGTGATCGGCATCGAATAGTATTTCTTAATGTCTTATGAAATACGCATGCCACATACATTATGGTTTTGTAGTAAATCACTTTTATAGAGTGTAGATCAGATCATGTAATCATTACCAGACGTTAACGCTTCTTGTGTGGTCTGATCAGGTCGCGTGGAATCAGATCACAGTCAAAAATGTAACAGTTGTGCTCGCTGCCTTGTGCAGTACACCTCTGATCATGATGCTAGCGGTCCAGAAACGATTGGAGTTTGTATTCCCACCGTTTGGATTTGAACGATTGAACACAGTATTATACTAGTATTGCTATCTGCCATTTCATATTTACTTAAATAGTAACATGTATTCCATATCTAATATTAATATTGCCATCAATTAGACAACAAATATCCCCAAATTATACAATTATTTGCATGATGCACTAATTGTATAAATGGTAAAATGATTAAGTCTAAGAACCTGATTGCCACTTTGAGATGAGAACCTCAGACCGGATAATCAAGTTTGCTACAACAACTACTGTAGCCTCAGTCAGCACCCTTTGTGTGAGGAGTAAATGCTTAATTACATAACAGTCATTCAGTGGATTGGTACTAGTTTCAAGGGAAGGGCATTGTAGCCAGGGAAGACCAGTTCACACCTTACAAGTGAAGCCAACATACAGGCCCTATTCCTACTCCAGTTTCATCATCATGTGCAATTAAATACTGCCTCTTGCAACAAGACTGGATATGCCCAGCTGTGAATGGTGCCTACAGAATCTGGAACAAGACTGGACAGTTGGACTTGGGCTGCAACTGTAGTATTTTGTGATTATAAGATTAAAATAAAATCATATAAATTAAGCTGGAATGTGTATTTTAACATAACAACAATACCTACTTAAACAACAACACAAAAATGCCAAACATACAAATACAGTTGAATTATTCACAGTATTGTCATGTTGAAAAAGGACAAGAAGAAGTTTGTCACTAGTTTATAACACTTGCCCTATTACCATAGGCATAACAAGAAGCAAGCAAATGATGTACTATGTGCAACATGCATGATCACATCATAACTATATATTTTATGTGGATCGTGACCTAGTAATATTTAAACTATTGATAGATAGTCACTGTAGCCATTCATATTCTATAATAACAACTGGTAAAACCATTAGTAGCTAATATAAATCAACATTGAAACTACAATAAATAAACATAAATATAATACAGCCTTGCTATTTCAGATTGTCCCAGTAACTGGTCCGCCTGTCAAACACATGTGTAAGCTAAATTATAACTTATTAGGTTACACCCATCACATATAAGAATGTGTTTTCTTAAGTGATGTTGTCCTAGCAAAGAATACTATTGGTTGACGTGATATATATGGGACACAGATCCAAGTTTGAAAGTTGACAAGTACAGATTTAAAATATAAAGTCACTTTTCATTTGTAATACTTGTGTACTTGTGTGTTTAGTTAACTGTTTCTCTCTTCTGTTAATGGTAGAATATGAGGTAGACTTACTCTACTCTTGTTTTTTAATTTGTATCAATGCAGAGACAAATATTAACATTGTATAAACATGTTTGGTTGAAGTAGGACTAGCTTGACATTGTTTCAGACCACCAAAGAAGTTTGAGACATAATGTACCTGCTACTGTTTAACTAACATTTCTTTCTTAAAATCTCCACTATTTTAAAATGACAGTCAGCATTGTTAACAAACTTGTGCTTGTTTGTCAGCTATCACAATGAATAGGTAATAAGAAATATATTGGGTTTTATTATTTATTTCAAGTAGCTAGTCATTGTCATATCAGTTTTGTCTTTTTGTTGAACAATTTACTCCCTTCTTTAAGATTAATAATTCGTTGTGAAAATGGCATCAATCAATTCATATACAAATTATGGTAGGTGTTTTATTAAATATTTGTTTTAGGGAGGTCTGATTGGGAGATTTATAACAATTTATTATCCTTCCCAATTATGCGTTATTTTGTTTTCTGACATTTTCAAAAGGAGGTTTTGACAGTGGACATTTTGAAACATTTTTGATATTTAACAAAAAACTTCCATTCAATTGTTTCAATTTAAAAGTCAGATACTCATAATAGTAAATGCAACTTGAAAACACTAATATTTCTATATGGAAGATATTGTTTATGGCTCTAAGATAACATTTTAATAGCAATAATTAAACTTACATTGGAGCTAAAGTTGAAACTGGCGACATTTTCAACTATAGCTCTAATGTAGGGGGTCATTCTTGAGCCAGCACTATTAAGACTAATATTTCTGTTTCACTGTTTTCACGAAGCTACAATGGTCCAGTTGCATCAGTTTCTCACTGCTCCCAGTGGTCTGGGAATTCTAATAAACCAGATCAGTGTATGCTGTGACATACTTACCTTATGGAATCAGGGAGATAGTAGTATGATATAGCAAGATTCTTGTGAGGTAATGTCAACAAATTTTGAAACAAGGCATGTTTCAGTATTTGTTGCATTTACCTCTCAAGAAACTTATTTGTTGTTTACATTATATGAAAACAAAAAAATAAGTTTGAGATATAATGTCAACAAATATACAGAGCTCTGTATTCACAATTTTCGACATAAGACTCTTGGGGTTTCTAGAGGATCTCCATGGTTACAGTATTTTTTGTAATCAATTGGAAATATATTCACAAATGTGTATTGTGCCCGAAATAAAGTTATATTCTATTCTATTCTGAAATATATGCTTATAGACTACTATATATATATATATATATATATATATTTATATATATATATACATATATATATATATATGTATATATATATATATATGTATGTATATATATATATATATGTATATATATATATATATATATGTTAATAGACAGCAGTTTTTGAATGGCTCCTACCAAAGATGTCTTCCATTTAAAACAGTTTTGGCCACTAATATCAACTCAGAGATAACACTTGTTGCTTTTGTAAATAGCACTAACATAAATATTAGCTCGCTCTTTTTGTTCATGTCTTTTTAAATTCATTTTGCAAACCTACTATATAACCATTGCTACTTGCTGGCTCGATTGTGCAACTTTTGATGAAATCGAGAAGCTGGTTAACCTTTGACAAGTTTGTTCACTCTATGTTGCTCCAGTTCACTCAGCTGTATAAATGAGTACCTGGCTGTAGACTATGGTGGATATTTGTTTATGAATAATCATCATGCATTAATTGCAGAACTTACAATTTTATGTTCGAATATTCCTCACACAGTAATTATTGTAGGGTGGTTGAATTCTTACCAGAAAAGTCAAGGTGTTCACATTTAACCAGGTCTGTCCGGGAGTGAAGTGTGTTAAATTGCTCTGAGCAATCACAAGGACTGGATACAGTGCAATATTTTATATTAAGAAGTTACTTTTTACTTTAAGATTTTATGCTGTATAATAATTATTGTCATAATGTCATCAGTTATGGCACATCAGACTTAAATGTTTTGTCACACCATACAGGATTCAGTAATCTAAGGCTGCTGAACATTCTTCACGATAGTTCATTTCTTTTAAATGTAACCAATATGTTACTGAATTACAAAATCCACAAAAACCTCTACAAGGTAAATTCAATTATTGGATATGTTTAAAAAAATTAATTTGCATAATTCAGTCATCTAGTTTCTATGGTTCATAGGTCTGAGCTTCTGGATGGGGGGTTATTTGAACTAGTCAGTGTCACCAGATAATGCTATCACGTTTAACTACATTTTTTAATTAGAGACACTTCAAACCAGGGACAGTAGCTCAGGGGAAACAGGTGGTAAAGATTAGTCCACAGTACTTAGTAAAGGTAGGATAGTAAGATGTACCTATCTGGGGGTGGGGCTTGGGACCGGAGCCCCCAGTATTTTTGGTGGGGATGGTTGGAAATAGACAGTTCCACCAATATTTTGGCAACAGGGTGCAGTTGGGGATTTTTGGTGAGCCCCAGTCCCCCAATATCCACCATGTTCTGTCAGCTCTGTGCTGTCAGTTAATCTGATTTAACATTAAATAAGTTATTTTATACCAAACAGATAAGGGGAGTGGTACAGAATCAGAAGTCACTGGAGTTGACACCGAGGAGGGAGGAAGAGATAGAACGAGGGATTGAGACAGAGATAGGTGAATTTATTCCATCTTCATTGACAGAAAACATGAATTGTCATGTGCAGTAATAATTAATTCTACACATATAATCTTCATTTACACCAGCAAATGTTCGACAAACCTTTTTTCAGAATTTGTACCAACAAATTCTACCAAATTGCTGTAAAATGTTGCTGTGATACCACATACAAACACTACCTTGTTATCTGCTGCACCAGTCCCTGCTGTGGCTGATCTCAGGCTGCAGGAGGCCAGTAATTCTGGCTGACCTACTTGCAGGAATTCCTGCAGACCTGATAAGATGGCAGAAACAGATGTTGCAGGTCTCCAGTATCACTGACCTTGGCTGACATGACATAAAACATTACAAACCCTGCACTGTTTTACTCTCAGCATGTATGATGCAACCATTTTCGAGTTGAAATCCTGTAATCCAAGAATTCTTGAGCAGTGTTTCTATTTCATGCTTATGTTGGAATTAACAGTGTTAGCACCATGAAAGTGTTGTTCCAATTCATGTCAGATCAAGGCTCCAAGTTGCTACTGCCTAGTCACATTTGCGAGTATAATCTTACACCTGCAACTAAATAAATTGCTTTAGTCACAATGTGCAACTTGGAACTTTGTCCATTAAGTACTATCCTGCCAGGCAACTGACCATTTTGGCCATCAAACAAATTGTGCATGATGACATTTTAACCCCTTTCTCTGCCTCCTGCTTACCATCTATAGCTGCATTCACACCTACAGAATTAAAACGGTTTAGCTAAACCGTTTTAGTTAAACCGGTTCATGTTTGAAAATTGTGAACGTTCACACATGCAATAGCTAAACCGTTTTAAGGAGTAAATTGGTATGCGCACATGCGCAAGCTAGCATAACAAAATGGCCAGCGATACCGTTACCGCCATGCAGTTGTCATTGTTAACGACGTTCCCCTGACTCCGCCTCGGCGCCCTCACTCAGATCGCGGTTCAGACGATTGGCAATGCACCGATATAATATTTATAATTATATTTCCTTCTAAATCGGACTGCACCCGATCTTCTCCCCACAATTCCAGTAACAGCCGAACTTCCCCATCATCCCAATTGTCGCGTCGCATTTGCATTTCTTTAGATTTTGCGTCGGTCGAAGACATGATTGCGCCAAAATGTTGTTTATGTTTACATTATAAACAGGAAGCGACGAGGCGCAAGATCGAATGCGCATGACTGTGACGTGCTTAAAACGTTTTAGCTAATCCGCTTGCGTTCACACTTGCAACTTGAACCGTTTTAGCTAAAACGGTTTAACTAAACCACCTACTGAAGTGGATTAGCTAAACCGTTTTAGTTAAAACGTTTTAGTGCAAAATCGTGTTCACACATGTGTTTTCTGACTGGATTAGTTAAAACGTTTTAACTAAACCGTTTTAAAGTGTGAATGCAGCTTATGGCAGCAAAATATTGATAAATTGTAGCAAGTGAATAATGACTTGCCTAAGGCGATAGGTACAAAGTCCTACCCAGGCACCCCTGTATTATTATTATATATATAGTTATACCGAACTTATAAAGCGCTCTTTTCATACATAAAAGCTTCCTCAAAAGCGCTGTACACAGTCAATAGAATAATCACAGACAGTAAAATCAAAGCATAAAAACGATAACATGATAAAAACATGAAATATTATAGAAGACTGGATATAATAAGATGAATATATATATATATATATACTGTTTTAAAATGTAATAAAAACTGACTAGAAAGAGTTAAGCACCAAAATGGGCCAGGAACAAATTCTGTCCACCGTTATCATTTAGTGACTTGGGCAATGGGTGACTGAACGGGGCAACTCTTAACAATATCTACGACACATGTAATTATACATATCACGTGTAAAATACACTTACTATCTTATAACAATCACTATTTACAAAAACGTAAGATGTGTTTGTGTTACGGCAATGTTTTGCGATTGCTACGACGATGTATGTCTATGACTTTTACAAAACTCCCTGGACAAGGCTTGCGGCGTGCGTCCGGTTCATGGGGAGTGCGCGCTCACAGGTATATTGGTATTACCAATCGGATTACTAGTAAAATGTATCGGTTTCAACTTTCCAGACCAGTGTTCACAAAACTTCACCAGCTATCATAATTTTTGCCGACGCAGTTTTCTGGCGTGACGAACCCCGACTACGTGCACCAGCCCAGGGCAGGTTAAAATATGTCACTGGCGATGTGTAGATTCACGCAATGGTGTCCAAAATAATGTGTGAAATGCCAAAAATCATGCGTATATACGCATAATATTACGCAAATGGGAGCTCTGAGTATGACGCCCAGACACTTCAGTCACAATATTTATTCAACGTATGCAATTAATAACAATGGTAAAATTAAAGGTCCCATAAAAATATAAAATTGCGGTCAAATCAGCAGAATAAGCCAATGAGGGGACCTGTTTCAGTCTAGCAACCGGTGGCAGCCAACTTTTGTTTACAGATAGGCCTCTGTGTCAGGCACCACTATTAGCTAAAGTTGACACAAACTGGGAATTTCCATGCCATATATGGAAAGTAAACATGCTGGGCCCGGTAGTACCAAATATGTCTGCCAAAAATGCGATGGGAAAATGTGTAATTTATCACTTTTATTTTGTGGAATTCATACATGAAATGTTACGTAGTCTTTCTAAAAGGGTTCTAACAGGCACTAAATATTAATGTAAATGAGAAAAACCATTGCCAATTGATAAAAAGACATTAAAGTATCATTTGTAGACAAAGAGTCAAAATCGTATGTAAAAACGGTGTTTTCTCTAAATCAAGTTTGCTGATATCTGACTCGTTTCGTTACGTTTTGACACACAATGGGAATTTGTCTCAAGTGCACAGAACGTGTAATTGTAAATGAGATTGTAATTTTGTTAAAGGAATTGGGTGGGTGACTACTGATTGATTAAATTTGTGATATTGTATTGTAATTGTGTTTTTGTTTTTAATTGCAATAGTTTCAATAGTATTGCAGTGTTGTTGTAACACATCAATATAGAATGATACATTAATTATTAAAATTAATAAAAAAAAGCATATAAGTTTTTTTTCTGGAGATCTTTGACAGTTTTCTTGAAATAGTAATTTAAGCACAAATATTAAAATTGCTAGATATATGAACAATACATTTTGTTCATAGTGCTTCACACTGTCATTTGGCCATGCATATGCTTTGACCCTAAAAGGGTGTTTGAAGAGTACAGAGTTCAAAAGGGCACTTTGTCAGTTTCTGTGTTTGTGGCCCAAGTTCAGCCAGTTTTTGCTAGCTGTTTTACTTAAAGTTTCTTGCAATGTTCTATGCCCTTCTACAATAGTACTTAGTTACATAAATCTATGTCAAACATCCAGGGCAGGGCCTCACCCAGAGACCCGTCCACCCGTTATTTGGACAGGGAAATGATGGGTAAATTTGAAAATCACATTTTTGGACGGGTTAAATTGATTGTGGACGGGTCCGCTGGGCTGGCCCTTCCATATCCGTCCATGTCGTATTTTTGCACTGGAAACTGCCACGAAGCCAGTTACAAAACCTACTGAGATTGGTTTTTAAAATCGACCACCCGGATCGCCAGACCAGCTGCCTGACACACGACAGAAACTAATTAAGGCCTCGATTTGCTAGGGTAATTGCCACCTGACCGCTAGCGTTAGTTGCTTGAAAAGCAGGCAACACTTGCATAGACCAAATAATCAGGGCGGGGAGATACAATAAGTGACGAGACTGGATTGGATGGTTTAGTGAACTGATTGGGTGATGTTACGCAGGCACCAATGGAGTGTATTGCTGTAATTATTAATGTCTGGGAAGAACCCGCTCTTTCCATTCCCAAACTATTTCCTAGACCTAACTGTAACAGCATCGACCACTAACAAGACAACAGTGACTATCACAATAACTAACTAGCATTACCACAGCGGCCGCTGCGGCTGTTAGATCTGGCCAGATCTGGTGCAAAACTATGACAAGCCACTGGTTACGCAGCCCTTACATCGTTCAGCCCACATTAAATAATACATATTTAATATCATTGGAACGACAACATAACATTCTTTACAATGGCATAACGTTTTTAGAAGTATTCCTTTATTTTGATGAACTTGTCTGTGATTTAGCGAAAATGCGCGCCAAGAATTTCATGCTGATGGCGCGTCGCGAAGGTACAGTTTTCGCAAACGCAGGTCGCAGCAAATCAAAAACCCACACATTTGGATCGTATGGTTCTTAATCAACCAATGAGGAGATGTGTTGTGTTCACTGTTGCAGGGTTGCCTACCATTATGGATTTTCCATAATCATTACGTAAATTCACCTCAGATTACAGCATTACGGAAACTGCCACTACATGTGTATATTATGGGAATACAAATATCCGACTACAGAAAATGATACACATTAAAGAATTGCTAAATCTAAAAAAAATGCTGCTCGAGATGCCCTGAAGAAACTCATCATTCACTTGTTACAATTTATCAACAAATATTTAGTCCACTA
This sequence comes from Paraescarpia echinospica, assembly GCA_020002185.1. Classification (NCBI taxonomy): domain Eukaryota; kingdom Metazoa; phylum Annelida; class Polychaeta; order Sabellida; family Siboglinidae; genus Paraescarpia; species Paraescarpia echinospica. The sequence goes on from CM034535.1 coordinate 9,498,574, forward strand.
CAAATTCTACAAAGTCAGTACAGTGAAGTCATCCAATGCTGTGCCTGTGTACAATGTTACAACTTCGACTGCCAGCAGCCTGCTGCTGATGACTGCCATGGCACATATTATGAAGTCTGCATCTGTCAATCAACAGCAATTACAGCAGCCAAAAAATATAAGTCATTAATGCGCGCCTAGACATTAATAAAGTTTACAGGTGTAGAATTATATGATGAAAGAAATAAATTAAGATTACGTTAAGTACAACCATTAAATTACATTGATTAGTTATGGTTTTCTGAAAGTTATGAATACAATGATAAAATGTCTTAGAAGAATATAAAATGAGTATTATAATTGTTGTAATTGCAATATCAAACTATCATATTTTTATTCAAAGGTTTTTATTTGAATACAACAATTTAACTTTGTCATTGACTGTTAGTAATAATTATAATGTTTCCTGCTGTGTGTTGTAAATTTAGAAGCTCATTGGATGATTATTGGCTATTCACTGGCGCTGTCTTTCTCACAGTGATGCTCTACAGATGTAAACACTTGGGCATGTCTGGCCATGCATGCACTTTGACAGCTGTAATTAACACAATGTAACTTATTGGATGTTGCTAAAACCATCCCTTTGAAATGCTAATGGAGGACCGTTATTTTTGTCAGGTAGGCAGCCCTGACTGTTCATGTTACATGAAATCGATGCCGTCAGAGAAACGAAAGTTACGATCAGTTGAAGTGTAAACATGTTGGTTTACCTATGTTTTCGCCCGATATACAGCTTCATGCATCACCGATGCCATTTGTCAGTTTTCCAGTATTCAAATTATGTATGTTGTGTAATAATCGAACATGATTTACAAGTGCGGAAACTAGATTTTGTTCGACAATGTCACAACATTTTTTAACAGGATTGCGATAATCAGCCTGCAGTGGAGGCTGCGACTGCTAGATTGAGTTACATCTGCACTATTTTTAGCGTGTTGCCGTGGCGAGTCCCGCTTGGCGCGCATTGTTTTGTCGCCCGTAGAGTGGTCTAAGACATGGAGCTAGGCATGCTAATTAAATTAATTAATGTTCTGACTGATTTACAGTTTAACAATTGAAACATTCACAGCAACACAAATACACATTGTTTTAATTAATAACTGTAACTTATTATGGCCATTGCATGGCGACTTATTTTTAAAATATTTATCCATCTAATATTTTGTTTTAGAAATTAAACAAAATCAAACTGTAGTATTTATAATATTATGATATGGTACTTGTACAAAAAAAAATCGAATGCGTTAAAATTCCAGATATTACTTTCCACAGTCCATAATACATTGAATACAATTTGTATACACACATTTTAATTGTATTTACAAATTGGGATTCCACGTTAAATATGTTTGCTAATTTGTTATAGTTTTGTTAGAAATTTTCCAAATTGTGGCAGTTAAAGGTGTTTTAATGAAACAACTTAAATGTGCTATATTGTAAGTGACATTAAAATGTGAGTCACATGCTTTTAAAAAAAATTACACATACAAATTAGGAATTCTCATTCAATAGTCAATATGTTCGTAGCATGTCGGAATAAAATTGGACTGGCAAAAATTTGATCCTGGGTGAGGCCCTGATCCAGGGGTTACATCCCTGTATAAGGGCCTTTAGTCTCAGCACTGTTTTCATGCATGCATAGTTAAAATTCCAGCTATCGAAAACCAATCGATCTTACTGCATCGATGGCTGAATCCTGCTGGAAATACTTTTTGAGTTGGTAAACAAACAAAACTATCAGATACATCTAATTGTGCATTTTTGTCAATCATTGTTTCGTCTACAGCTCTGAATTGTTTAATAATGGTCACATCAAACTTAAATTTGACTCTGTTCTTCCCATAGAATGCAGGATATGCCAACCAAGTGCCTCTTCAGCCATCACCATATGGCAGCGTCAGTGACATGGAACTGTCTCTCCACTTTGGTGAACTGTCCCTGGCTGGGGACAGGAAGCGTAGCAAGAGACCCCCCACCTGGTATATGTGTCACCTGTGCTTCAAGCCAGACCACTTCATTGAGGACTGTCCGAGGGTAAGTAACCAGTCAGTGCTCGTGTCATAGATCTTAAAAGGAGGCAGTCTTTTCCTAGTTTTTCACTTATTAATCAATATATTTTATTAAGACAATGATAACTATGTGAAGGTATTCTGCCTGCCAAATTGTGTTTGGTAAACCCCGTAACAATGTTTACAATTTGGAAGATACACCCCGGAATGGTAAGAAAACATCCAATTTCTAAAGAAGCGTTATTGGTGATATAGCCGAGAAAAGCAGAATTAACTGCTGTACCCTTTAATGTTCAACAATGTTCCATTTTCCCACGTTCAAAATGGCAGGCTTACTGTTACAAATTACTACGCTGGCTAATTCTGGGTAGACGAACAGACTGTTTCCTTTTAAAGATGTAAAAAGATATTGCAAACTTGTATGATTTGTTGTTGGACTCGGTTGAAATTCGGGAAAAAAGCAAAAGTTGTTCTGTCTGTATGTCTGTGATGATACCGAAAATTGGTGTACCAACCCTCTTATTATTATTTCGATCCTTGGGCAAGTTTATTCCCTCCACGTTGCTCCAGTTCACTTGGTGTACGAATGAATGTCTGGCATTAGGTGTACGATTGAACTGACCTGCCTGGGGAGGGGGGAAGCTTACATGCTATATAAGAACTATTACAGGTTTCCCTACAAACCTTCGTTTATTTTTTGATCGCAATGCATGACTTTGAACCCATGCAGGAGTTCTGTGTTGTGAATACGAAGTCGTTGCAGTTGCATCCAGGTTGATCTAACTAGTTAAAAATTTCATGTGAGTGGAGAGTCTCAATTTATGTGAAATCGGTTTCCTGGTAAAACAACAGCAACACCTTACACCATCGATGTTTTGAAATGTTCGCTAAAATTCACCTAAATACATTGACAGATATGCCCCATTTTCTTTGTCAAAATTTGTATTGATCAAGGGGCTAAGTACTAATTATATCTACATCAAACAAATTCTGCTGTGTTATCAGAAATCAGCTGAGCAGCAAAAGTAAATTTGATTTTCAACAGCCATAATTTTATTAGTTTCATGTAAGGAAATATATACTTTTTACAATTTGAAGTAAATTGAATTAAAATGGAATATAGCTGTAAGACCATATTTTATGTTAGCCTAGATTATCCAGGTGCTGTGAGGTGGCAGCACCCCATCACTAGGCCTAGAATATTAATGCCTTTTCAATGTTCGCCAGTGGTTTCCGATCTGGGTAGAGATGCTAATTGGCTCTCATACTAACTTTAAAATAAAACAATTCAATAAGAGCAATTTTGTAGAAGTTAATGCAATGTTTTAAAACTACTAAAAATTTAAATTATATTTAAATATGTGACATACAAAATAAACCAAAATTAAACATTTTTCATAGTTACTTTTATACCATATCTGCGTAATCAGTAGGTGGCAACTCTCGTGGCTGTCAACTATTTTGTATTGACGTTGTCTTGCTTATACTCGAACAGCAACAAAAGAGTAGACCTGTGTGAATAAACATAATATAAACACCAAACAAGGACTCATTTAACTAAAGAAAGTGCAACCGATGTCACATGCGATGGTCAGACTGCTAACTACCGTAATTACCGCATTATTGGGACACTTCCAAATAATTAAATTTTCAACTGTCCCAAAACATACGGTGCACACAAATAATTCTCAGATTCACTGTCCCAATACTTAGGGACACGAACGAATCCTGACGTCATATCACTCCTGTTCTATTACCCTGGTGTTAACCTGGCTTTGTAACTTCACCATGGTTACCTCGTCTATTGCCATGCTACTAACTATTTTTTGGTTGGCTGAGTGGCCCTATATGCCGGGAAATAAATGTTATATGTAGGGACTACATCCTCAGTCATGTGAAATGTTTAGTCTGTCTGGTTCCACTTTCCCACACTTGTTCGAAGACTATTTAGACTATTTATTGAGTGACAGGTTGTACCATGTTTGAAATCAGTACTGCCCATACTCCATATATACAGAAACATATTTGTTATCAAAATACAGAAAATAAACTTGTAGAAATGCAACAAAACGTCTTGTAATCCCCATTGAATTACTTCTGGTATTAGGAATGTAAGAAATAGAGTCACAGGAAAAATCACCAATTCAAATTTACAGTTTTTTATATTTAAAGTATACACTAGTCCATGCCTTCAGCGGACACATCTGGTGCAGGTGTCCGCTCATCGGAGGGACAGACATTTTGGTGCGGGAGTTCAAACTTCAGCACAACGGGTACATGGACATGGTAGAAATACATCTACACATTATTTGATAGTAACTAAACCCCAGGCATATTTATTATCCCTATATTAGTTTTTATTACCGTGATGTACTCAAATAAACAGTAAGTATTGTAGTCATATCGTCCGCCTGGCACCGTCCGCCCAACTCCTGCTTGCTAGCTGTGATTTTCTACACAATGGTATTGGCCCGATGTATTCTCGAAGAAGTTGCTGCCTGATAGCATATGCCAGCATTCACGCAAACATGGCTAACCAAAAACAACTTTATTACAAAAATGTATAAATTGGTATTCTCAAATGATTTAGATTTTCCTTTACTAAAATACTTCGTAACTAATTCGTAAGTTCACGAATTTGGCTGCCACCTACAAGATGGAAAACAATAACCTGGTGTTGAGTAACCGAATGTTTAAATTGGTCGATATACTCAGCGCAAGTGTTTATTAAACATCAGAAACTAGAACAAGTATAATCAATAATTATCTCATTTCGTCTTTCATCCAATCTCGACAGATTCATGAATGCACGTGTTGTGTGTCACTTGATAATGCGATCCACCGTTTCGTATGCTAGCACCCAGTTCATTTTTTCCACGCACTGGTAACCTGCTTTACATTCATGCCGATAGGCATAGCGGAGCATAATTTCATGATGCTTTCTTGTTATTTCACCACAGATTAGGATTAATGTTGGACTAGATTGAAAACAACTGATCTGAATCTTGTATGCATCTTATTGGTGGATCTTAATTGCAATTTACATGCAGCAAAATGGACACCAAGATGAAGCCTTGGCTGGGGCTGGAGGCACAAAGGCAGAAGCCTGTGAAGGTGAAGCCATGTTGGCAACTTGGCATCAGTGAATGTGATTGATGCTGACACAAAATAAACAATACCTTGCTCCACATTCACTCTGCCTACAGTTTGTTGAGCAGCATCACAGGGATTCTAGGTAGTCTGGACAAACACAAGAGTACAGCGAGGAAAGCAAGATCGTCGTTATGCTGGGTGCACGTCTACTTGGTGTTTTCATTGATTGTTTGTCCGCCATTTTCTAAACAGATTCGGCAAAAAATCGTCGAATTATTGAATACTGCCCGTCTTTAAAATATCCTGTCCACTATCCGTGTTAAGCAAGTGTCCCCTTACTAGAGGGACATTAACATGGTAAAACAATAAGTTTTGCAAGTATCACGTGATTAAGAATTTAATGACTATTCTAACGGTAGAAGTCTCCCGGCGATCAGACTTTAACTTTTGAAGATATGAACATATGCTTGGCGATATGTATAGTGGAGGCACTCCGCGTGGTGATTTATAAAGCCAGCTGAATCATGTAAGACAGTAAGATTTAATCTGTTAAATTAACACTAAATTAAACTATCAAGAGCACATAGTTTTCAAAATTTATTACAAATGTTTTTGTCAGAAAATTTAGATTACCCCAAGAACCGCAAGAAGCGCCAATTGATTTGAAGCCTGCAACTTTGTTAACAATCAGAGCATCTAGCAGATGCCTGGAAGGGTGGGAAGTGGGACAAGTTATTGACATCAGCTGATCAGAGTTGCATTTGTGGTTGATTGTGCTTTCGTGTGGCAACAATTGTGTCAGTGACTCGGTGTACTAGAAGATCTTCCCAGCTGTAATTATAACAGTACAGCTATATCCTATGCCAATTTTTACCTGTAGACATGAATCTAGGGGCCAGTGGGCACCCGGGTCCCCGCTAAATTCGGGCCCCGAGTTATTTGAATTCCTACTAAACATGCTGCAGATTAAAACAACAACTATTCGTACATTACAGCCAAACATTGGGGGACTGCAACTAGGATTTTAGATGCCTATTGTGATACTTCCTAAATGTTTTAAGGCCACAGCTGGTAGCTGAGGTAGGGTGAAACATTGTTGCTATTGCATCAGTGTTTACATCACCCAAGTTTGTGTTGTTTACGTCATAGCACCTGGGACAGTAATACGTATTATTGACACTGTCTTTTTATTTACGCACCGACATCTGGAAAAAGTTTGTACACGCTCGTCAGAAATACAAATAATTTTCCGAATACATAGGGACACAAAATAATACATTTACAAAGATGTCTCAAAACACACGGTATAGAAAAATAATTATTTTTCTAGATTTTTAGGGTGTTCCAAAACATAGGGTGTCCCAATACATAGGTAATCATGGTAATATATATAGCCATCAGACAAACTGATCTCAGTGGCTTAGGCATTTAGTTTAAGATACTTTTTATTTTGTATAACACTATTTTGGGCACTATTTCGTAATTTAATTTCGTTATCGAAAACACATCATATATTACATTCTGGAATATAGACTTGCTAATTGGCAATGAGCAGTCAAAAGGCGGCTTCAGAACCAGACTCTTCCCGGCGAAGTCACGCAGCCGGACGAGAGTCTGTTAAGTGAGAGTAATTTTGTATGGGAAGTTCATGCGATCGTAATGTGGCACATTGCATTGATCATCTTACACATGAATTGACCGGTCACTTGCACTACCATGGCTTCATTCCACAAAAACCGGCAACAATAATAACTATCCAATACGTAAAAAACAACAACAACTGTTTCTTATTTAGCAAGTCTGTACACAACAGGTCGTGAGCAGCAACATGGATGTCATAGAGTCTAATAGAGGCCATAGAGTCTAATAGAGGCCGTATCAGCTACAGTGTGCGATGACTTTATCCACCTCTCCAGTTTCTGCAGCTTGCCATTCCTTCACCCATCAACAGAGCTGTGATCTATGGTGTGTTACTATATCAGTCCTTCCTCCAGATAGCCCTGAAATGACTGTCAAGCCAGCTCAGCTGGCTCCTATCATGCTGGGTCAGAGTTCATTGCCAGTGCAGTTGTGAGTCCTGTGTTATAATCAATCCACACTATCTGTGAATCTGAAACTGAGTTTGTAGTTGGCCGATGACCTTGGTAAAGAGTACAAACTGATGCAGGCCTCGAAGTTAACATTCTGAGCTACGAGTGCTGTGCTCCTAACGTAAAATAATTAGGAGCAAAATGTATTTTTAGGAGCGCACATGCTTTGACTAGTTAAAAAGCAAAACTATGTGTTGCGGAATTTTATTGAACACAATTTTATATCAACACTGTACAGTGTTCTGAATTATCATCACTGCTACTGATACATATTGTATGTAACAAATTGCAGATACAGTTGCTACCCAGTAATTCTGTATACATTAACAACCATAAGAACTATTTAAACAATTGCATGCTTTTACGAAATTACACACATTTACTTTGATTGTGGATGTCCACACAGTAATCACACAGGGAACATTCTCTGTTTTCTTCTGATAGGCTTTATGCTGAATGTTGTATGTAGGCACAATTGTTTCACTGTTAAACTTTAAATGAAAAACCTGTTAGCTACTTAGTTAAGAGTTGCCCTTTTCAGTCAGTGATTGCCCAAGTCACTAAGTGATAAGGATGGACAGGAGGGGGGGGGTTAAAATGTCATCATGCACAATTTCTTTGATAGCCCAAATGGTCAGTTGCCTAGCAGGATGTAATTAATGGACACATTTCTAAGTCACCCATTGGGACTAAAGCAATGTATCTAGTTGCAGGAATAAGATTATATTAGCAAATGTGACTATCTTGTAGCAACTTCAAGCCTTATAGCCCCAGTTACCCTCCAACCATTTTGTCTAATCTGGCATTTGGTCTAGTATGGTAGGGCTTATTATAAATTATATTAATGAATATTATAATATATATATTAAGGAATGTTATATTGTGATGTAATATACAGATGGCAAGGCTGGGTCATTCATAGGCTGCCTGCACAGTCTCCCTTGGCTGATAGCAGAAAACATTGTCAATAGATAAGACTGGATTAATTAAGCCTCTCTAAGGAAGTGGAAAGTTGATTGTTAATGTTGGACATGTGGTAGTGGTTTATGGGGATAGTTGAGTAGTGGCAGGATTAGGAGAGACAGCCATTGGCTAGTTTGAAATAACCAGTAGTGATAGATATATAGGAGTTGTCACAGAGACCCAGAGAGTTGTCAGGGGCACAGAGAGTGCAGGGTGTGCAGCTGGGGGTTTCCCTCCAGCTTGGGCTGGACTGCCATGGTGTTAACTGGGGTCAGCACACTGATAGTTTTCCAATTGGCGACCATGTTAACGTTTTGTCTGATTGTAAGAAAACGTGACCTAGAAACTGTATTAAACTTCTCACCTGTCGTTGTCATCATCTCATTGACATGCTGGTCGAGTTTAGTTAAAATCTAATATTTCTAGCTCTTACAAAATGCCTGTATGTATGACACCCGTCAATATTTACAAATGGATGCAGGCAGTAATTCGGCTAAAGTGTCAACTAGCCAAATTGCTGCCAAATACCCTTCCGCTTAGTAAAATCAGCTAAAAAGACACCATTTTACTGTCAACAGCTTCTACAATCACATCTAGAAATCTGACTACTCAAATGCACTTATGTCAGAGCAAGTGAATATTGTAAAAAAATAATTTCTCTAAAATATACTGCACTTTTTTTCGTCTGTAACCAAGCAGGAAGTCTAACAGTGTCCTGACCCCAAATGTAAGTTGGGCTGGACTGCCATGGTGTTGTAAGTTGGGCTGGACTGGCATGGTGTTGTAAGTTGGGCTGGACTGGCATGGTGTTGTAAGTTGGGCTGGACTGGCATGGTGTTGTAAGTTGGGCTGGACTGGCATGGTGTTGTAAGTTGGGCTGGACTGGCATGGTGTTGTAAGTTGGGCTGGACTGGCATGGTGTTGTAAGTTGGGCTGGACTGGCCAAGGTGAACAGTTCTGGTGGTGTATTCGGTTTCTGCCAAACGTAATCATAATATAAATTTGTTGCCAACCGTTCTAGAGAACATGCTGCAAAGTATGATATTAATCAGAGCCTTGTATTTCATCAATGGCATGTAAACAATATCTCAAGGATGTTGTTTTAGTTAAATATAATATTTGTAAGATGATAATTTATAATTACTCGGCGCTAAACGGATAGTCTCGGTTTCTGCTGAGTTGTAATAAAAATCGTCACTGTATGGCAAGATGCAACACATTAAATGTATGAACACCACAGGCTGTTTGATAAGTTTCCCATGGTGATTAGTGTAAATAATTGCTTACAATTTTATCCGATAAATTGAAACATTGTTTACATCACCATAACTGAGATGGTGCACTATTTTAACGTGATCTGCATTCACTAACAAAACATGTCTCAAAAAACTGTTTGCCTCATTTTAATTTGCAACATATAACTTTGTTGCAAATTTGTAGGCACTCTAATATTCTAGTGACCGATATATATATATATATATATATATATATCTGACTAAAGATATACGTAATGTGAGATCAAGTGGAATATCAAAAGGCAGCAGAAACTGAGACCTGGCAAAAACCACAACAGTGACTATATATCATGCATTTTTGGCTCTAGACCAATTGGTGTGAACCTTGTCTGAGATTAATGCCATTTTGTTGATTAGTGATAATTAAGCGTCATGTTAATTGTTTCATGTTTAGTTGGGTTTAAGGTACATAATATTTGGTATACCCCAAACAAAATAAAACGTAGAATTTGAACGTGATAATTCTTCCATTGTCTTCCCTGGTCAATCCTTACTAATTCTATGAAAACAGAATATGAACCATATAAGTGACATTTAGTAAATGTCCCATTCCTCTAGATTACTCGTTGCCATATCAGGAAATGTTGTAAACATTTTTGCGAAAAAAATATCTTGATCGAAGCCATGTGTCATTGCGGTTAACGTCCTGTTATCTGTAAGTACGTTGCACCGGTTGCTATGCAGCAGAAGTTGTGTTATGAAACAGAACCAGCATTGCGAATACTGACGTAACCCATTCTATCCCACAGAGTGTTCCTTGCCAGATTTCAGGATTGATGGGGAAGGTGGGAAGGGCGCCAGCACTCTCAGCTGTTAGCTGTCTTATGGGTAATTTGTAAAATAAATTATGTCATATGTTCTCAGCAAAAACTACCCAACACATTTTGGATCCTTCGTGGTTTGGTACAACAGAAAAAACAGGCCTCGACATTAACATAGGCCCGGTGCCTTTTCGAGGCTTTCGGGCCACCAGTTTTCATATTTTACTGGCCCGCCAGCCACTGGTTTCAATCCGGTTGACCACCGTCTTGTTTCCTGTAACCCGACCCTACCTAGAAAAGTAGGACAACCCTAAAGCCTAATCTTTTTATTTTATATTTAAATCAATGTTTCTTTTGTTACATTTTTTTCAACTAAATAAGGGCAACTAAAACCCAGCCATGCATTAATGATAACTTGACACACATGGTATTCAGTGACGTCTCAGATTTTGCATTAATAGCAGACTGCAGGGTGATACCACGATTAAAATTCTTCATGTAACTTTGCGTTATCACTTCTTATAGTCGCTATGTTATTTTTGTAAATGATGTGCACAAATAAGAACTTCGGAAAAGTCAGCATGACATCGCTCCAAGCGAACCTTTGACTTTGTGGACTTCTTGTGACAGGCACCTCAGTATCAGCATATTTTTTTTTACAAAATCCGGGCCAGTAACTTTTCAAATCTACAAAACCTTAATGTCAAGGCCTGAAAAAATAAAAACTGCAAGGAATGGTGTCATTGCAAAACTGGCTTCATCGTGGGATTCATGATTGGGTAAGATTTTTCAAAGGTAGTAATTCTAAAATTTGGTGTCAGATTTTAAATGCTAATCATTAACCACAATTAGTTACTTGGATAAGTCAGTTATTTAATAAACATATTTAATAAATATGATTATTTTATAGTTTTTTTTCACACAAAATTAAACTAAGGCCACATCAATTTGATTGTTAGGATTACAGATTTTTGAGACATTTTTGTTAGGGAGGAGGGGGGGAATAAAAATAAAAGTCATTGCACGAGAAAGATGTGTTGTGTAAATACATGAATTGTCATATGAGCCATACAGTATATTGCTAAACAAATGATTTAGCCTTGTATCAAAACTTACTAGACACGTACTTTTATGAAAGTTTAATAAAAGTTACTGTTAGAATAACAACTACAGATAACAAGAATTGGCAGATACCATTATGGTGTGTTAACATTACAGCCATAAACATGTAGATTAGAGGCAGGATATATCTTGCTGCGATAATATTAATTTGACTGGCATGATTAGGATTTGATTGTCGTACCTCCAAATATAACTACATTATTCTATTCCGAAGTAATGCAATGCGATGCAGACATTGAAGAGAGTGTCTACAACCCGTTTTTCCCAGCGTGTTTGCATTTGCATATATCTTAATGTTATATATGGTCTACCTAATAATCAAAATGTGTAGTTGTGTTAACATTTGTAACCCATGTATTATAATATTATAATGACTACGTAATGTATTCTTACATCATGTTTTTGTTTGTAAACATCCCTGAATCTGCTTTGTAGAGATATGTGGTGCATAAATAAATTTGATTCGATTTGATTCGACGCCAACACATACTTTCGATACCAGAGCAGCGTCGCTACAGACATGGGGAATGACATTGTTGATTGTGACAATTAAATTTTTTTTACTTCCTTTTGGGAAGCAGCGCAAAACCACACTGCAGCATCTGGTTCAGCCATGGTTTAGATCAGTTAATGATAAGTTGGACTTTCGCAGATTCATTGGATAGTAGACCGAAGATACACGACAACCAATGAAACAGTGTTTAACATACAATGTTTGGTATGATGCGTATATGCTCGATGAATCGATACAAAACCATTGGTTCGGCATTTCAATCAGAAATAAAAGTTAAAAATTGCAATTATATTTTTATTTCCATTTTGTCAAAAACAACGTCGGTAGGTCCGTAATCCGAATAATCAAATTCGTGTCGCCTAATATTATAAAAAAAGTTGTATTTAATTTCAACAAAACGGTTTAAAAAAAATATTTTAAGCAGGCACCTTTAAATACTGTGTTGATGTCATGAGCTGTGTAACATGTAAACTGGCACAATTGACCTTTAAACCTTCGCCCTACATGAGTACAATGGAACCTCACTATTAAGGTCATCTTCTGGACTGGGCAAAAATGGCCTGAATAGAGAGGTGACTGTATTAGCAGGGCTAATTTTCTATCTTTTACTGTTACAGAACTAATTTGGGACTATCCTAGGGTGACCTTAATTGCGAGGTGCTGTATTACCGAGGTTCTACCGTACGTGCCGCCCGAACAGGGTTGTCTCACTGTGCTCTTCTACCAGTGGGTCTATTGTTAGTAACTTCTGTCTTGATTACAGGCCCGACCAAAAGGAGAAGGCCTGACTCCATATCAGGGCAAGAAACGCTGTTTTGGAGAGTACAAGTGCCCAAAATGCAAGAGAAAATGGATGTCAGGCAACAGTTGGGCGAACCTCGGGCAGGACTGCATTAAGTGCCGCCTCAACGTCTACCCACATAAACAGGTGAGAAATATTGCGACAACTTCTCAGTTCTGTCTACCCAGTGTAAGAAATATTGAATTTGCTTCTCAGTTCTTACTACCCCTCTAAGAAATATTGCGGCAACTTCTCAATTCTGGACTACACTAGATGTCTATGAAGTTGTACTATTTATTCAGAAAATATTTGTCTATAAATGTCCAAAAACTTACTCAGTTTTTATTATGTGTGATTTCAGCTTCTCATGTTGTCTCAGCTCCACTGATTACATCAGAAGATGTGTAACTTCAGCTTCTTCTAACATAAAGGGGGGGCACATTCCAGGTCTAGGGGTAGTAGGAGGTCATGTGTCAGTGAGGCTCCCTGGATCTGCCTGTGATATTGATGGGATATTTTTGCACATGTAGTGTCTTCTGTCCTCTGTAGCGTCCACTGGACAAGCCCGATGGCTTGGACGTGTCTGACCAGAGCAAGGTCCACCCTCAACATCTCTGTGAGAAGTGCAAGCTGCTCGGCTACTACTGTCGCCGTGTCAACTGAATGACTCGTTACAATGGCGACCGACCCAGAGGATTGTTGCCGTGACAACAAAGGCAAGACAACCGTCACTTACTGACGGGCGACTGCATCAACTTTTTGTGGGATATCTGGGCAAGGTATCGCTGAGCAGTTGGATATCCGTGTTGCTACGTCAACCAAGTAACTGGTTGTCATGGCAACTGAACAGCATAACAGTTCGTTTGATTTTGTCACATACACTTCAACTTTCCTTGAAAATTGTAAACCACTTGATGATGCTTTATTGTTGCGTAAAAGATATCTAATCAAAGTTAGAATTTGGTTAACATTGACCCACATATGACTTGTGGAATCAACTGGTAGACATTTCATAAAAGCATACATAAATTTACTGTTCAGTTTCCAATGTGGGTGACTATATAATAAGAGAAACAAATTGTCACTACAGTGATTTTGCATAATTAATATTAACCAATATTCAACAGTTTTGTAATTGCAATATGGTAAACTGCTGATGTTTTTGCCAGTTAAGACGTGATACAATTCTTCAAAGGATGAGGAATCTTGATTCTATTTTTGTTAACGTATACTATCATAGTATTGTAAATGAAAATGTAATATATATTTAAATGAAAAATGTGATCAGCAAAAAATAGATAATAATAAGTCACCATGAGCCTAATTATTAAGAAGTAGCAGAATAAGGTAGGTGGGGAGTTCTCAGTTTTTGCACCCTTCCATTTATATATCCAGATCGACATGGCGTAGTTTGTGATCATTTGCATCACTTCTTCTCACAAGAAACTTATGCTGACGTTGCTGAAAACATGCTGACGTTGCTTCCCAAAAAAAGACCAGATTATCCCTGACGTGTATATTCGGAACATCTGCAGCCGATTGCGCAATCGGTACACGTTGAAATGTTAGAAGTCCCAATTTTAGAATGATTTATTATAAGGCCAGCCAGCCATTGTTTTTGTCTGCCAGTCAGCCTGGATGTTGTGGTGGTTGGGGGGCAGGGGCCTTCTGCTGAACGGGTGCAGCAAAAATGCTTAGTTTTAGGTTGTGGTGGGGCATTCCTTACCTCTGTCTCACCACAGACCAACATGCCTTCATCGTGACCAAGGCCTGATGTCTGGAACAGTTCTGTCAGTGCCAACCTGCATTTACTACAACAAACGTAACTTGTTACTTTCATTGGGTTTTGTCAATGTTTTTAAAGGGCAGGCAGTACTTTGTCAAAGAGAAATCACTTAGGGATAATGCTATGCAGTAAAGTCTTAAAGAAATGAGTGTGATAAAATATATATTTGAAACAGTTGTTAACTGGGATTCGCCTGTTGTTAGTAGTAATGTTTTGGGCTGTTGATGTCAGTCATCACTTTAAATTGATTTGTCTAACCCAAAATTTGGTTTAAATTATTCTTCCAAACTGATCAACATTTTCATTGAGTTAATGACTACATTAATAATCATTACGGAGAAATAAAAAAAAACTAAATGATCAGCTTCAAACTATTTTGCGACAGAGTTTAGTTGGTGATGTGAATTTTAAGTCAGTATCATTGTTTTAAAACAATTGCAATAGTTTTTAATCTACCTTTCAGCGAATAGTGTCCATGTTATCTTCCAGAGAGAGAGAGAGAGCCGGGAGTCCAGCAGTAACTGCTCAACATTTCATTCTGGGAAATCTGTCGTACATTAATCTAATAATGTAATTTAAGACAAGTAACTAAAGTTGACCTTGCTTCTGGAACAGTGATGCCTAGCTGTATGGGGACTAACTTGGGTGGTTCCACTTGGGTTCAGTTCATAAAATCAGGTCAAGTGGTATACAGAGAGATATATTGGGTGGTTTGTTGGGGGACAATGGAGATATTAGTGTAACTGCACAGGATGTTAAGATAATGTTAGGTTCTTATGGTACAATTAGAAACATCACCAGGTGGCTTCTGTCTAAGGGACCTGTGCTGAAGGTTTCCTTGGGGCCTTGTCTTGTCTGAGGCCCTTATTGGGATTCAGCAAGCCAATGCTTTGTTCCTGCTGCTAAAACTGCACTGTAAACAAGTTCCACAGATGCCTTGTCCTATATCAGGATTCCCATCTGTCCTAGTCAGAATAGAATGAGGATTCTAGCAGGTTGCTGGCCTCAACACTTAATGCAAATTATAAATATGCAAATTTAAATTTGGCTGTTTAATTGAAAACAGTGTTGTGAGTTTATTTTGCTGGGTAGTTATTTTCAGATATAAGCAACAATACATAAGTGAGCTTTTAATGTAGTTTTGATGTAAGTGATAATGTGATGTTTCGTTATTATTAAGATGGGTGATTGGATTGGACTATGGATGTTGTCTTTTGTCATAAATGGATATTTGTGTGTAAGAAAAATTTTGGGATTGTGACATGTTGCATATATTCCATTTCCACACCTAGAAATTATTATATTTGTAAACTGGTAGATCCCACTGGTAGGCTGTAAGTCGTTTTTAATAATTGTTGAAACTGTGTAGTATGCACAAATGATATTGTCTCGACAGCTTAACTTAGCTGCTCTGATACCAATTCTCAACGATTTGCAATAGCAATCTGTTCATCAACAGGTTTGTGATAGATTACTGACATGATTCTCTAGAAATGTGGAAACATCTACAGTTCTGATCACTGTATGCAGTATTGTACGACCAGTGCTTGCCTGCCTTCGTTCTGTGAAGACATTGTACTGATTCTGATCTCTTTCTGAAGACCAGGACTAGCCTCTGTTAACTATCATACAGTGCCTTGACAGAGTTAGTCTACTGTAGTGAAAGTCGAATGAACGATGATTATCTTCATTTCTGTATTGGCCTTCTAGATGCTAATGGAAGCTTCCAGAAGAATGGCCAGTTTCAGTTGCAATGAAGTGAGTTTAGTTTGTGCCCGGATGCGACACAGTTCAATGTGAACAATGATTGTGTTTCAACATTTCCAGGACATAGGTTCGGGTATTTACGGTTGTTGATTTGTACATGTTTGGTAGTCGACAAGGTGTAATATTATATACTTTCTTCAAGCATTTCAGTTGGTTGTATATTGTGTTCAAGGACAGATGATACGTATGTATTCTGTTGCACATCGGAGGTTTATATTTAATATTTATGGCTTTCTGTATATTGGTTTGAGATACTTGATATATTGGCGGGTTCGTCAGTAGAGGTTTGAGTTGTATTTCTATTCTCGCAGTTGCTGCTATATTTTTCGTCAGTGCGATATTTATCATGGTATGAATATGTTGGATTATGGAAGCCCTGTTTTGTCAATTGACCTGTATAAATGTGCACATTGCTTCTTGTGTTGTATTTGCTTTTAAGACAATAATGTGCACGTTTTAATATGTTGCTGTATTTTATGTAGACGAATTTGTTGCCTGCAAACCAAGCATGTACCGTGTGCATGCTTGCTAGTGCATTGTGAATCTACCATCAGATTGTAAATGTACTTTTAACCATGGGAAAATTGTAAGACCAGCATATTGGTGCTGCAGAATTTTTATTCGGGTACTCTTTATTCTGCTTTTAAACCTTGAGTGACTGCATAAACATGACCGTTGATTTCTGTATATAATATTGCATTGAATTATTTGAGATGTGGTTGTTTTTATGCGGGTATCATTTGCATCAATGTTGCTAATAGTTTGATTATTGTGACGCAGAATGGTTTTCACAAACTCGTTCATAGCTTTGACTGATAGGCTTACTAAGGTGAAGTTGCAGCACGGGGCAGTATGAGGTACATATGTACATACAGGAAGTGTGCAATGAAAAGGTAAAGACTGTGAGATGGTGCCATTGGATATGACTCTTGTGTGAAGATAATATATCAAATTTTCTCAGTGAGGTGATTGGAATTTATCTGTGAAAAAAAACATTCCTTCCCGTTGAAACAACACACCATGCCAGGATGTGGTACCATTTCAAACAGACACTGAAACCAGAAATCCTTTTGCAAGAAGTCGCGTCGTCTTAAAAAAGGGTTTATTTCTAGTCTGGTATTAGCTTCCAAATGCTGGATGTTATGTGTATGTCGTGGTACTATTAACACCCATGTTTACACTGTCATAAGAAGCAAAAAACTCAGGATTGACATGGTACACTTACTGTCATGTAATGAATTGTTTTCAATTACAAAGACAATTTTAGAAAAGCATTGCATTGATCGATTAAACTTTATTACTTATAATTGTATGATTATTATAATAATGCAAGTTCCCTTTGGTGTGTTCTGGAATTACGCTGGCCACACATTTGTAAGTTGTGGAATGACAGAGAGCAATTCTACATAACCATGCTAACGGAACTGACTCATTTGTAGCCACCCCAGATAAATACCCAGCCATCACATTGTATGTTTGCCTTCATGGAACACCAGCTGCAACCTGTCTGATATCAGAGACAGCAAGCAAAAGTCGGTCACTATGTACATTGTAATGTTGGTTTGTGAAACTGATACTGGATTTGCTACCAGAACAGTCGGCAGAGGCATTGGCATCATTGAGGCACACTTGATATTAAAAATGTTCAATTAAACCTGTGGAATTTCTACGAGCCTGTAATTATGAACTCTGTTTCCCAGAAATTGTAGGTGTTGTAAGGTGTTGTTCTTGTGGAGCAGAGCTACACGTGATTGCATTGTGAATCCTACAAACAGAGCTGTGTTCCACATGATTAGTCTGCATCCTACTTTCTGTCTAGGTTGCTGTATTGCTTACATGTCAGGTGGTTGCATTAGATGAAATAATAGGTTGGGTGTTCAAACTACACGGTGTAATTCATTCCTGCAAAGTGCCTTTGGATGTGATGATATAAAAGAGACGTACAATAACCCTGAAATTTGTAACTCTACCGGATGTTTATATTTGACAAAAACAGTCCGCCTAACTCCAAAACTGTGCAGTGTAATTCCACAGTTGAATCGGATTGTTTTTAGAATGTAGGTGCTTATGTTGTTTGCCGATTTAGCACATTCCTCTACCAATTACGTACCTCTCACCCGCGGCCAAACAGAGTGGAACTATTTTAGGCGACCACAGACTGTGGAGTCTAGCAGCAAAGAGGACTGGTTCCTTTACTGGTGTAAAATGTAATGTTTATATGCTGCAAGTCAATGGATGATTCTTCTGTTTTAAACAGAGAAGGAAAATATGATTGATAGTAAATCAGGTATATTTTTTCAGCTTATTGTTGGTGGCTTTGAGTTGTCCTGTTTAATTCTACAGTCGTTATATTTTGGATGAAGAAGTTTAGCATTGAATAGCAGGCGATGTTATCGATGTTTGACTCGAGTTGGTGTCACATAATTTTGTTTCAGACAATGAATCTGCTTGCTTGCCTGCTTTTACCATTTGTGTTTGTTACATTATAACTTGAATTTGACACATGGCAATTGCTGTATATAATTGGGTGTTTGTGTATCTGTTCAAATATCATTTTAATCTAATGTAATTGTTTGTTTTACTACAATTGGTTGCATGAGTTGATGGTGTAGTTTAGTTGCAATAAAATGTGATTATATTCTATGTTGTTTTATGAAACATGAACATGTAGTCCTACATCCATATGTCTGTGACCGAAACATCACTCGGGTACTCTGCTACAATAGATTTATTCACAATATTAATCTTCAAAAACCTATTCTAACAAACTCCAAATAAAATACACGAATCACACAAATTCTTATTTTTTAATTATAAGAGCCGCAATGCTTTTGGGGCAAAACTTGCATCCTTTAGCTGGGTTGAATACTTTACAAAAACACCATCTCTAACAAATTCCCTATTTTATGGGTATGTTTTAACAAAATTGCCACCCTGAGAATTAACTCTAGGTGGCAGGTGGACAAGGAAGCCTTTTGGCTTATCGAGAGTCCGACCCTTTTATCTATGTGTATCCCGCCCGTCTGAGGTATGTGTCGATTTTATTTTTAAACATTCACGCTACTACCACCCACACAATCGGCAGATAATCTGTTCCATTCATTTACAGTTCTTTGTGAAAATGAAAACTTTCTTATATCTAATCTACTCTGCTCCTTTGCTAATGTAACTTCATGTCCTCTAGTCCTATCTTTCTTAACTGAAAAAATATTTCTATCAATATTTTTATAACCATTCAATATTTTAAACAATTCTACCTGATCTCTCAATCTCCTGGTCTCTAGTGTTGTTAAACCGCATTTTTAGGCGTATTTCGTAACTAAGATCCCTCAGTTTTGGTATCATTTTAGTTGCTCTCCTCTGCACTCTTTCTAGCATATCTATGTCCTTCCTGCGATATGGCCTCCACGCTTGAATACAATGTTCTAAATGAGGCCTAACTATTGTTTTGTACAGCGGTATTATTAGCTCTTTTTCCTTATACGTAATGTTTCGCCTAATTAATCCAAGGATTTGATTTCCCTTTGAAGCTGCAATTCCGCACTGCTCTGAAACCTTCGTATCAGCACTAATGGTTAACCCTAAGTCCTTTTCTTTTACAGTAGTACTTAGTGCAGTACCCCCCGTTGTATATTCTACCTCTTCGTTCCCATGTCCTGTGTGGAGGCATTTACATTTCCCAAAATTGAACAGCATTTGCCACATTCAGCACTAATTGTCAGCCCTAAGTCTTTTTCTTTTACAATAGTACTTAGTACAGTTCCCCCCATTGTATATTCTACATATTCGTTCCCATGTCCTGTGTGAAGGCATTTACATTTCCCAAAATTGAACAACATTTGTCAATTTTTAGACCATTTGATCAACCTGTCAAGATCATCTTGTAAATGCTGTCTATCTCCATCATTTTTAATCCTTCTAAACACTTTTGTATCATCCGCAAATTTCAACACCTTGCTTGTTATTTCATCATCCAAATCGTTGATATATATTAAGAATAATATAGGTCCTAATACTGGTCCCTGTGGTACCCCACTCAATACCGATTTCCAGTTTGAAGCCTCCCCATAAACTACTACACGTTGTCTTCTGTCAATCAGCCATTGTTCTATCCAGTTTATTATACCATTTCCTATGCCATTGGCCTTTAGTTTCAGCAGTAATCTTTGATGTGGTACTTTGTCGAAAGCTTTTTGAAAACCTAAGTAGACGATATCTACTGGTGATCCCTCATCTACCCACTTAGTGATGTCTTCCAAAAAACATAACATATTTGTTAAGCATGACCTCGCTTTAAAAAAAAACATGTTGAGATGGGTTTATCAAGTTTTGTTTAACAAGAAAATCCACCATGTGATCTTTAATTAGTCTTTCTAGTAATTTGCAAATCACTGATGTTAAACACACTGGTCTATAGTTCTCTGACTTGTTTCTCGAACCTTTTTTAAATAACGGTATAATGTTTGCCTCTTTCCATTCTAAAGGAACCACTCCCTCTACTAAAGACAAAGTGAAAACTGTTGCAAGCGGTACGCTAATTTGTTCTACAATTTCCAATAGTAGTTTGGGCAGAATCCAATCCACTCCAGGCGATTTATTATCCTTCGTAGCCCTTATTTTCTTAGCTACCATTTCCGGGGTTACAATTAATTGTCCTAAATAGTCTGAATCTGCCCCCTTGAACTTAGCCTCTGGTACTGGCAGTGAACTAATATCTTCTCTGGTAAACACTGAACTAAAGTACTCACTCAGGTCTTCTGCCATTAAGAATCCCTCTGATATTATATTTCCAGCATATCTTCTAGAGGACCGACCTTATCTTGAACTTTCTGTTTTCTTCGAACATACGCATAAAAACTCTTGCTGTCATGTTTTATATTACTAGCTAATTGTTGTTCATAGCTTCTCTTTGAATTTCTAATTTCAGCTGTAGCTTGGTTAAGTGCTTCTTTATAACTGTTGTAGTCTTCATCATTTCCAGTATATCTATATGACTTCCACATCATTTGTTTATACTTAATTTTTCTAATGGCTTCTTTTGATAAGTGTTTCTTTTTGGACCGTTTCCCTTGTTTTTTGAAGGGAATAAATTTATCGACTATGCAGTTAATTTCAGTCTTTAAGATATTCCAGCATTCTGTTGCTGTCTTATTCTTCAGTGTGTTATTCCAGTCTATCTTTGCTAAATATTTCCTTATGTCCTTATATTTTCCTTTGTGGAAATTTCTCCTGTACTGCTTTTTACTATTCCTTTCTGATTTTACTTTGACGGTAAAATGTATCTGGTTGTGATCACTATTCCCCAGTGGCTCACATATCCTGACATTGTCAACTAATTCATTCTGTGAGGACAAAACTGTCTAACACATTCTCACCCCTGGTTGGTTCTAGCACATGTTGAGAAAGGAAAGTATCTTGAACTAAAACTAAAAACTTGTAGTCCTCACTCCCCATACTCTGAAGAGATTTCCATTGTATATGCCCGTGGTTAAAATCTCCCATAACAATACAGTCCCGTTTGCTTACTTCCCTTATAGCGTTTTGTATTTTTCATTCTCTTCTATGTTTATGTTTGGACTTCGATAAACTAATCCAACTATTAACGTTGAGTTTCCTGTAACTACGTTACACCAAACAGCTTCTTCGCAATCTGCTTCTCTTTCTAATTTTATTTCATATGCCTGGATAGATTGTTTAATATATAAAATAACTCCACCTCCTTTTCTTCCTATTCTATCTTTTCTAAACATTACATATCCTGTCAGTCCCAATTCAGCATCTGATATATCGGTGTTGGTCCAGGATTCGGTTATACCTATTATATGAGGGTCAATATCTTCTACCATAATGTTTAGTTAATTTCTTTTGTTTAGTATACTCCTTGCATTTAAACAAACACATTTATATCCAGCTTCAGCAGAGTTTTCCGGACTGTTATTTGCTGATTTATTTGTGCTGTCTTTATCTATGCCTCCATTTTCACGCTTTTCTGTGAGTCCCCCCTGCGAATCTAGTTTAAATACATGCAACCTGTCCCACTGTCAACAGATCGCAGCAGGTTCTCTGAGAAAACTGCTGCCCCCTTTCCACTAAGGCGGAGGCCATCTCTCATGTACATATCTTCCCTCCCAACAAAGTATCCCCATAAATCTATGAATCCCACCCCCTCTTCTTCACACATCTGCTCAACTAGTGCGTTGATCGCCATCCTCTTGCAGTTTCTATACGTTGCCCCCCTTCCTCCCATTACTGGCAGAATTCCTGACAGAATAACCTGTTCAACTCTCGTCTTCTTTAGCTTCCTCACTAACTGTCTATACTTCTTTACTATCGCAGTTGTTCTCTCCCTGTCTGCATTATTTGTTCCTACATGTACCAGTATAGACCCTCCCTTGCCATATCCCAATACCTTCTCTACCCTGTCAGTCACATGTTCAATCCTAGCCCCCGGTAGACAAACAACGACGTCTTTCCCCTCGCTCAGTGTCTTGTCCGTCTTTGTCATAATGGAGTCGCCCATAAACACCCTCTCTTTCCTCGTTGCCCCCTCAATCACTGCCTTAGAATAGCTCCTTCTTCGGTTTGCATCTGTCTGGTTGTTGTCTTTCCCCCCTGTCGTCTTCTCTCCTGTCACATTCTCTTCCGATCCATTCTTTCCTGTCGCTTTTTCTCTTGTCACCTTTCCTCCTGTCAGCGTCCCTTTTATCGACTTCTCTTCTATCACATTTGCTCTCACTTCCTTTCGTCCCTTCATCTTTCGTCCCATCACATTTTCTTGTCTCCTCTCCCGTCCCATCTTCCCTCCCTCCTTCTCTACGGTCATTTTCTTCCCTGTCACCTTCACGCTTGTCACGTTTTCTGTTGTCGATTTTCCAATTTCTTCCCCTCCAATCACCTTCCCTCCTATCAATCTCCTTTCCTCAGTTTTCTTGCCACTGCTATTCTCCTTCAGTTTTGCAGTATTCTCACCTCTCTCCCTGTAGTCTCTCTCCATTCGACCTGCCTCCTTGCTAATTTCCATCTCCATTCCCTTCACAATATCTGTCAACCTAACTATCGCCTTCTGCAGACACTCCACCTTCCAACACCCAATGCACTGAAAGGTGAATCCTTCCTCCAAGGTTTCTGCCCATGACTTCCCACAGCTGGACAATGCAAAATCTACCCAGCTGTGGCAGTGATCGCACACCAAGTGTCGCTTTGCCGAGAGTTCTATGTGTTAAATGCATTGCACACTGTTTGGATATCATTATGAAATCACACTTCAAGCTTTATCTGGCAATTAAGGGTAGTTTATTACGGTCTGACATCTCAAAAACTTGATCTCTTGACATAGTTTACATGTTTTTTATTTTAAAATCCACTTGCCTTAAAAAGGGTATATTTGATGAAAGTTTAATAGGTATATTGCACAAATTCGCAAGGGTGGTATGCTTGCAATGTATTGATCAAGTGCCCAACATGCCCATCTTTATAATGAAGATCTTGTCTAATATCCCATTTTTGGCTGTATACAATAAATACATATTTTATAGGGTTTGGAGCTGCTTCCTCAGCTGGTTTAGCCCATTGCAAAATATGGTTCTTTGATGATAAACTGTGTAGGCCTAGACAGTGTGAATACCGGTAGTCTTAAGTAACAGCCATATAATCTGTTTATACACAAATGTTATTTCTCGTGTACACCAAACTTGTTGACCACGTGGTTTTCAAAAGAGCATGAAACGTCAACAACATCAACACAACACTTGGATTAATATTTGGACTTACGTCATTAAAAGAGTTACATTTTCCGTGGTAATTTCCACTAAAGCTACATAAAAACATTGCCAAACGAGGTCGTGTATAATTTTTACTGTAATGGATATTTACAAAAAAATGAAATTAGAAGATCAAAACAATCGAATAGAAGAGACACCGTTGATACAAATTATTCTGTTTACTTCTCATTCACGCCTGTCAGATGTTAGAAATTCTAATGTTTGCGCTGTGCTAATGCTGCCACCAATTGAAGTTAGCCCAAACTATCTTGGATATCTTCAAAGCAATTAGATCAAAATTATCTATCTATCAAATTATCTAATAGCTTTGGTATCTTCTATAGTTACTCCGTTAGATGTCGCCACAGTTCTTTAAGTTAGCGGAACACGTGCATGTCTTATCATATTGGACTAAGGCATGTAGTGCAATATTATAAGAAATATAATCACACGCGCGCACACACACACACGCACACACAAATACATACACGCACGCATACATAAATATGTGTGTGCGTGTGTGTGTGTGTGTGAAGGAAATATTCGATTTTACTATGCATTTTAGGTATTCAATGCAGTTTAGGTATATTCAATCAATGTTGTTCTTCTGTTACTGTACGTTGTATAATGCCGGGGGGAGGGGGGTCGCCAGAAAACAAACATTCACGCTCACATAGATACCACAGAGGCAGTTGGTAAGACTGTGAGACAGATGACTGATGGAAGAAGACAGAGTGTTCAGCAAAAAACAGAAAACATGACAGGCGTGAAGGTGACCGTAGTGAAGTAGGTAGCCGGGGAAAAGGGACGGGAGAGGAGAGAAGAAAATGTGATGGAAGGAAAGATGAAGGGACGAAAGGAAGTGAGAGTAAATGTGCTAGAAGAGAAGATGACAGGATGAAAGAGGACAAGAGAAAACGCGACAGGAACGAAGGGAATGGAAGAGAATGTGACAGGAGAGAAGACGGCAAGAGGAAAAGACAACAACCAGACAAATGCAAACCGGAGGAGCTACACCGAGGCAGTGATTGGGGGGGCAAGGAGAAAAAAGAGAGTGTTTATGGGCGATTCAATTCTGAGAAAAACAGACAAGACTATATGCGAGGGGAAGGACGTTGTTGTATGTCTACCGGGGGCTAGGATAGAGCATGTGACCGAAAGGGTAGAGAAGGTATTGGGGCATGGCAAGGGAGGGTCTATACTAGTACACGTAGGGACAAACAATGCAGACAAGGAGGGAACAACTGGGATAGTTCAGAAGTACAAACATCTTGTAAGGAAGCTAAAGAAGACAAAAGTGGAACAGGTTGTTCTCTCAGGAATTTTGACAGTAATGGGAGGAAGGGGGGCATCATACAGAAACTGTAAGAGGATGCCGATCAAAGCACTAGTTGAGCAGATGTGTGAAGAAGAGGGCGTGGGATTCATAGATTCATGGGGGTACTTTTTGGGAGAGAAGATATGTACATGAGAGATGGCCTCCGTCTTAGTGGAAAGGGGGCAGCAGTTTTCTCAGAGAACCTGCTGCGATCTGTTGACAGTGGGACAGGTTGCATCTATTTAAACTAGATTCGCAGGGGGGACTCACAGAAAAGCGTGAAAATGGAGGCATAGATAAAGACAGCACAAATAAATCAGCAAATAACAGTCTGGAAAACTCTGCTGAAGCTGGATATAAATGTGTTTGTTTAAATACAAGGAGTATAGTAAACAAAAGAAATTAACTAAACATGGTAGAAGATATTGACCCTCATATAATAGGTATAACCGAATCCTGGACCACCACCGATATATCAGATGTTGAATTGGGACTGACAGGATATGTGATGTTTAGAAAAGATAGAATAGGAAGAAAAGGAGGTGGAGTTATTTTATATATTAAACAATCTATCCAGGCATATGAAATAAAATTAGAAAGAGAAGCAGATTGCGAAGAAGCTGTTTGGTGTAACAAAGTTACAGGAAACTCAACGTTAACGGTTGGATTATTTTATCGAAGTCCAAACATAAGCATAGAAGAGAATGACAAAATACAAAACGCTATAAGGGAAGTGAGCAAACGGGACTGTGTTATTATGGGGGATTTCAACCATGGGCATATACAATGGAAATCTCTGTAGAGTATGGGTAGTGAGGACCACAAGTTTTTAGTTTTAGTACAAGATAGTTTCCTTTCTCAACATGTGCTAGAACCAACCAGGGGAGAGAATGTGTTAGACATGGTTTTGTCCTCACAGAATGAATTAGTTGACAATGTCAGGATATGTGAGCCACTGGGGAATAGTGATCACAACCAGATACATTTTACCGTCAAAGTAAAATCAGAAAGGAATAGTAAAAAGCAGTACAGGAGAAATTTCCACAAAGGAAAATATAAGGACATCAGGAAATATTTAACAAAGATAGACTTGAATAACACACTGAAGAAGAGTGAAATTGAATACATCATCGTCAAATTTTTTCCCTTAAAAAACACGGGAAACGGTCCATAAAGAAACACTTATCGAAAGAAGCCATTAGAAAAATTAAGTATAAATAAATGATGTGGAAGCCACATAGACGTATTGGAAATGACGAAGACTACAACATTAGAAGAAGAATGAGAAGTTATGAACATAAATTATCTTGTAATATAAAACATGACAGCAAAAGTTTTTATGCGTATGTTCGAAGAAAACAGAAAGTTCAGGATAAGGTCGGTCCTCTAAAAAATAGTACTGGAAATATAATATCAGAAGGATTCTTAATGGCAGAAGACCTGAATGAGTATATTAGTTCAGTGTTTACCAGAGAAGACACTAGTTCACTGCCAGTACCAGAGGTTAAGTTCAAGAGGGCAGAATCAGACTATTTAAGACAGATAATTGTAACCCCAGAAATGGTAGCTAAGAAAATTATAATTAACTGGATAGAAAAATGGCTGATTGACAGAAGTCAACGGGTAGTTGTTGATGGGGAGGCTTCAAACTGGAAATCAATTTTGAGTGGGGTTCCACAGGGATCAGTACTGAGACCTATATTATTCTTAATACGTAAGTTAGAAGAAAGTAATACGTCAGTTATGGGTGTGAAAACTCATTCCCATTTGATGTTTTATCTTGTCTAATGCAGTATTACATTCAGTATTCACGAAACAAACATGTCCCATGTCAAAGTGATCGAGAAAAATTGACATATATCACACCAAAAAGGTATTTTCAAGTGCAATCTTTCGGCGATCGGATCATTAATGTTGACTTACCCAAATTTATGTCCTGCATGTTACAAATCTTCACGAAGGCTAGACTGATATCATGCTACACACATAGTTAGATTAATCGCAAATGGGAATGAATGTTACCCTTTAATCTCCGTCACGCAAGTTACAAAAAAACTAGTACGTAAGTTATGGGTGTGAAAACTCATTCCCGTTTCATGTTTTATCTTGAATAATGCTGTAGTACATTCAGTATTCACGAAACAAACATGTCCCATGTCAAAGTGATCGAAAAAATTCACACATATCACACCAAAACGGTATTATCAAGTGCAGTCATTGGGCGGACGGATCCTTAATGTGGTCTTACCCCAAATTGATGTCCTGCATGTAACAAATCTTCACGAAGGCTAGACTGATATCAAGCTACACACATAACTAGATTAACCACAAAGGGGAATGTATGTTACCCTTTCATCTCCGTCACGTAAGTTACAAGAAAGTAGTACGTAAGTTATGGGTGTGAAAACTCATTCCCAGTTGATGTTTTATTTTGTATAATGCAGTAGTACATTCAGTATTCACGAAACAAACATGTCCCATATCAAAGTGATCGAAAAAAAATTCACATATATTACACCAAAACGGTATTTTCAAGTAAAGTCTTTGGGTGGACGGATCCTTAATGTGGTCTTACCCCAAATTGATGTCCTGCATGTTACAAATCTTCACGAAGGCTAGACTGATATCAAGCTACACACATAACTAGATTAACCACAAATGGGAATGTATGTTACCGTTTCATCTCCGTCACGTAAATTACAAGAAAATAGTACATAAGTTCTGGGTGTGAAAACTCATTCCCGTTTGATGTTTTATCTTGTCTAATGCAGTAGTACATTCAGTATTCACGAAACAAACATTTCCCATATCAAAGTGATCGAAAAGAATTCACACATATTACACCAAGACGGTATTTCGAAGTGCACTCTTTGGGCGGACGGATCATTAATTTGGCGTTACCCCAAATTGATGTCCTGCATGTTACAAATCTTCACGAAGGCTAGACTGATATATTGCTTCAAACATAGTTAGATTAACCGCAAATGGGAATGTATGTTACCCTTTAATCTCCGTCACGTAAGTTACAAGAAAGTAGTACGTAAGTTATGGGTGTGAAAACTCATTCCCATTTGATGTTTTATCTTGTCTAATGCAGTATTACATTCAGTATTCACGAAACAACATGTCCCATGTCAAAGTGATCGAGAAAAATTGACATATGTCACACCAAAAAGGTATTTTCAAGTGCAATCTTTCGGTGATCGGATCATTAATGTTGACTTACCTCAATTTATATCCTGCATGTTACAAATCTTCACGAAGGCTAGATTGATATCAAGCTACACACATAATTAGATTAACCGCAAATGGGA
The DNA here is from genome assembly GCA_020002185.1 of Paraescarpia echinospica. Lineage (NCBI taxonomy): Eukaryota > Metazoa > Annelida > Polychaeta > Sabellida > Siboglinidae > Paraescarpia > Paraescarpia echinospica. Next base: position 9,527,186 of record CM034535.1, read on the forward strand.
ATGTATGTTACCCTTTAATCTCCGTCATGTAAGTTAGAACAAAGTAGTACGTAAGTTAGGAGTGTGAAAACTCATTCCCGTTTCATGTTTTATCTTGTCTAATGCTGTAATACATTCAGTATTCACGAAACAACATGTCCCGTGTCAAAGTGATCGAAAAAAATTCACACATGTCACACCTAAGCGGTATTTTCAAGTGCAGTCTTTGGGCGGACGGATCCTTAATGTGGTCTTACCCCAAACTGATGTCCTGCATGTTACAAATCTTCACGAAGGCTAGACTGATATCAAGCTACACACATAACTAGATTAACCGCAAATGGGAATGTATGTTACCCTTTAATCTCCGTCACGTAAGATAGAAGAAAGTAGTACGTAAGTTATGGGTGTGACAACTCATTCCCATTTGATATTTTATTTTGTCTAAATCAGAAGTACATTCAGTATTCACGAATCAAACATGTCCCATGTCAAAGTAATTGAGAGAAATTCACACATGTCACACCAAAACGGTATTTTAAAGTGCACTCTTTCGGCGGACGGATCCTTAATGTGGTCTTAACTCAAATTGATATCATGCATGTTACAAATCTTCACGAAGGCTAGGCTGATATATAGCTACAAACATAATTAGATTAACCGCAAATGGGAATGTATGTTACCCTTTAATCTCCGCACGTAATTTACAAGAAGGTACAACGTGAGTTATGTGTGTGAAAACTTATTCCCATTTGTTGTTTTTTCTTGTCTAATGCTATAGTACATTCATTATTCACGAATCAAACATATTCCATGTCAAAGTGATCGAAAACAATTCACACATATCACACCAAAACGGTATCTTCAAGTGCACTCTTTCGGCGGACGGATCCTTAATGTGGTCTTACCTTAAATTGATGTCCTGCATGTTACAAATCTTCACGAAGGTTAGACTGATATCAAGTTACACACATAATTAGATTAACCGCAAATGGGAATGTATGTTACCCTTTTATCTCCAACAATGTAGTACGTAAGTTATCGGTGTGAAAATTCATTATTATTTGATGTTTTATCTTGTATAATGCAGTAGTACATTCAGTATTGACGAAAACAAAACGTCACATGTCAAAGTGGTCCATAACAATTCACACATATCACACCAAAACAATATTTTCATGTACACTCTTTCGGCGAACGGATCCTTAATGTGGTCTTACCTCAAATTGATGTCCTGTATGTTAGAAATCTTCAAGAAGGCTATGCTGATATCAAGCTACACACATAACTATATTAACTGCAAATGGGAATGTATTTTACTCTTTAATCTCCGTCACATAATTTACAAGAAAGTAGTACGTAAGTTATGGGTGTGAAAACTCATTCCCATTTGATGTTTTATCTTGTCTAATACGGAAGTACATTCAGTATTCACGAATCAAACATGTCCCATGTCAAAGTAATTGAGAGAAATTCACACATGTCACACCAAAACGGTATTTTCAAGTGCACTCTTTCGGCGGACGGATCCTTAATGTGGTCTTACCTCAAATTGATATCCTGCATGTTACAAATCTTCACGAAGGCTAGACTGATATCAAGCTACAAACATAATTAGATTAACCGCAAATGGGAATGTATGTTACCCTTTAATCTCCGCACGTAATTTACAAGAAGGTAGTACGTAAGTTATGTGTGTGAAAACTTACTCCCATTTGTTGTTTTATCTTGTCTAATGCTATAGTACATTCAATATTCACGAAACAAACATGTCCCATATCAAAGTGATCGAAAAAATTCACACATATCACACCAAATCGGTATTTTCAAGTGCACTCTTTCGGCGAACGGATCCTTAATGTGGTCTTACCCGAAATTGATGTCCTGCATGCTATAAATCTTCTCGAAGGCTAGACTGATATCAAGCTACACATTTAATTACGTTAACTGCAAATGGGAATTTATATTACCCTTTAATCTCCGTCACGTAATTTACAAGAAAGTAGTTCGTAAGTTATGGGTGTGAAAACTCATTCCCATTTGATGTTTTATCTTGTCTTTTGCAGAAGTACATTCAGTATTCACGAATCAAACATGTCCCATGTCAAAGTAATTGAGAGAAATTCACACATGTCACACCAAAAACCGTATTTTCAAGTGCACTCTTTCGGCGAACGGATCCTTAATGTGGTCTTACCTCAAGTTGATGTCTTGCATGCTATAAATCTTCACGAAGGCAAGACTGATATCAATCTACACACTTAATTACGTTAACTGTAAATGGGAATGTATGTTACCCTTTAATCTACGTCACGTAATTTACAAGAAAGTAGTACGTAAGTTATGGGTGTGAAAACTAATTCCCATTTGTTGTTTTATGTTGTCTAATGCTGTAGTACATTCACTATTCACGAAAGAAACATGTTCCTGTGGCGATATGTCATTTAAGTTTAGTATAATCGCTAGGTAGCGCTACTGTATTTCTATGTTCCCACTAACTTGGCATAGTTCAGACAGGTGACACCATCACGTGATTTCAGGAGTCCTTGACCGAGCCTCGTGTAGGTGGTCTGCACGGAGATGTTCAAATAAACCAGTCGTCTTTATAAAACACGCGTCCGAAATTACTTTACATATATAACAACAAAACGATACATGGTGTCAGATGTCCCGTCATATCGTCGGTTAACGAACCAGGATCAGCATGTGTTATTGACGAACTTTGCATTGAAGCAGGCAGCTTGCAAAAGTGAACTTTAAACATTTTCGCCGTGACTGTGACATCTGACAGCGCAATGCAGCCATCGCGGTAGGCTTTTCGAGCGTTGTTGTGACTCGTGCGACAACCAAAGGTACGTGACCTTTTGATTCTACTACAACACAGATTGTACAGCATGGCCGAGTCAAACACATCCGACACTACCGGGTGTGGAGCAAGTGCAACGGCGGTGTTGATACCCCCCGCAAACATACCACCCCCGCGACCATTGATTATGGACAATAATCTGGCCACAAACTGGAAGCAATGGCGTAAAATATAGCAGCGCTATGAAATAGCTACTGGCATATATAAGCAAGAACGCTTAATTCGCGTCGCCACACTTCTGTCTGTGATAGGAGAGGATGCGGCGAAAGTGTATGACACATTCACTTGGGTGGACAGTCAAAATTAACAGTGTGTAACCGACGTGCTAGCGCAGTTTGATAGATATTGTGAGCCACGCACGCAAGTGATCTACGAACGGTATCGGTTTAACAATCGGAACCAGGCGGTCGACGAAATTATATCAGCTTACGTCACGGATCTACGAACCATCGCGAAGAACTGTGCACATGAAGACATCACACCAGACGAGATCATACGCGATCTGCTTGTGTTGGGTTTGCGTGACGACAAGATGCGTGAGCGGCTGTTGCGCATGAATGACCTTACCCTGGAGAAAGCCATCGACATCTGCAAGGCAGCCGAGCAAACGAGTGCTCAGCTGCAGGTTATGCACGGTGCCACGCAGGATGTCAGCTTCGTCAGGAAACGGCAGAAGCGACAAGCAGCCAGCACACCACACAACCGCGCGCAGCAAAGGTTCACCACACCGAAGCCAAGAGCACCAACGGAGCAGCATCAACAAGACTGCAAGTACTGTGGACACCGCCATGCTAAAAGAGAGTGCCCCGCATACGGCCAAACGTGCCGTAAGTGCGGAAAGAAGAACCATTTCCAGCTCAAGTGCAGGGCGACGGCAAGGCGTCAACCGTCCGCACGACAAAGGAAATCTTCTTCGTCGGTCTTGTTGAAGACAGAGCGTCGAAGGCAGTCATCACAGTGGAAGTTGGATTTCCGAGACCAAATAGCCAGGTTCTGTTCCAAATGGACACTGGAGCAGAATGCAACGTGCTTCCACGAGAGACGTACTGCAGAGCGACAAGGGACCGCCAAATGAAGAAGCTGCAATACTGTACCCACAAGTACATCAGGACGTACACTGGAGAAAAGTACCAGATACTTGGTTGGGTGACACTTCCGGTATGGCGACAAGGCAAACAAAGCAATTTGACCTTCAACATCACGAACGGTGACTTTATACCACTGTTGTCATTGAAGTCCTGCACAGAGATGAGTTTCGTGACGATCAACGACAGCGACAGAAACGTGCACGCAGTGAGCGACACGTCAGGAACGCGCGTGTCGTCAGGCTACAGTGACAGTCTACATCCAGCCCCACGATCATCGCTGAGGAAAGCGGTGCGAGCAGCAGTGAAAGAAAAAAACGATCTACTCACATAGTTTAAAGATGTCTTTGAAGGTCTGGGCGAGCTGCCTGGCGAATACCACATCGTCACAGGCGAGAGTGTTGCACCCGTGGTACACCCACCTCGTCGTGTGCCAGTGCCGTTGAGAGCGAGAATCAAGGAGAAACTTGATGAGATGGTGCAGCGAGGAATCATCAAGCCAGTCACCGAGCCTACAGCTTGGGTGTCGAGCATGCTTGTTGTCGTCAAGCCCGATAAGTTGAGGATCTGTATCGACCCAAGAGACTTAAACCGAGCGATCTGTCGCGAACACTACCAGATGCCGACGATCGAGGAAGTCGCGACACGTCTGACTGATGCAAAGAAGTTCAGCGTATTCGATGCCAAGGAGGGATTCTGGCAGAAGTGTCTGGACGAGGAGTCGAGCTTTAAAACGACTTTCAACTCGCCCTTTGGAAGGTTTCGTTGGACACGCATGCCTTTCGGAATAAGCTCAGCGCCGGAAGTCTGGCAGAGAACGATGCACGAATTCGTTGAAGACCTTGACGGAATAGAGGTCATCGCAGACGATTTTCTAATAGCGGGATTCGGCAAGACGGAGCAAGAGGTAAATCAGAATCTAGAAGACAATGAGCGCGCATTCTTCGAGAAGTACCGAGCATGGAAGCTGAAGCTGAACCGCAGCAAAGTGAAGCGAGGACAAGCAAGCGTCCCCTTCATGGGTCACATACTGACGCCGGATGGCCTGAAACCCGATCCAACGAAGATATCGGCAATCAGAGAGATGCCGGAGCCAGGCGATGTGACCGCTGTGAAGAGATTTCTAGGCATGGTGAACTACTTGTCTAAGTACCTGCCACGACTCTCGTAGATGACTGAACCTCTGAGGAGACTTGATGACAAAGACGCAGAGTTCAACTGGACAAAGTCGCACACAGCAGCGATTGATGCCATTAAGCAGCTTGTCACCAAAGCACCAGTATTGCGCTACTATGACGTCAAGCAACCGGTCACGATCCAGTGTGATTCGAGCGAATGTGGTCTGGGAGCCGTGATAATGCAGAACGGACAGTCAGTCTCGTACGATTCGCGGGCTCTGACCGACACAGAGACACGTTATGCCCAAATAGAGAAAGAACTTTTAGAAATCGTGTGGTCGTGTGACAAGTTCGATCAGTACATCTATGGGCGAGACGTGGTCACCATTGAATCATATCACGAACCGCTGAAGACAGTATTCAAGAAAGAGATTCACAAGTCACCGAAGAGGCTACAGCGCATGTGTCTCGCTCTACAGAAGTACAACCTAGATGCACAGTACAAGCGAGGTCCACTAATGTATATCGCCACACGCTCAGCCGCGCCTACAGAGACACAACAGAGGACGGCCAGCATAAGAACTGTGAAATTCGCGCACTAGAATCAGTGAGCCACGAGAACATCTCGGTAACTAAGACGAAACAAGACGAGTTCAGGGAGAAAGTGGCCGCAGACGAAGAAACTCAGGCGCTGATCAAAATCATACGACAGGGATGGCCTGCGAGAAGAGAATGTCCGCAAGCAGCATCGCCATATTATGACGAGCGCAGCAGCCTGGTTGAAGCCGAAGGACTAGTGTTTCGAGGCGAGCAGCTGGTCGTTCCGAGGTCACTGAGAAAGGATATGCTGCAGCAGATACACAGCAGCCACATTGGAATGGGAGGATGCGTTCGACGAGCCAGAGAAGTGCTGTACTGGCCGGGGATGAGTGCTGACGTCAGAGACTATGTGTCCAGATGTAGCACTTGTCAGACATTCACGCCACAGCAGTGTCGTGAGCCCCTACATCCACACGAACTGCCATCTTGTCCGTGGGAGAAGTTAGGAGGAGATCTGTTCGAGTTCAACGGACAGTCGTTCATCATCATAGTCGATTACTGGTCCAACTACTTCGAGGTAGCGGAGTTACACAAGAAAACGTCACGGTCTGTAATAAACCAGTTAAAAGCGCAATTCGCTCGACATGGAATACCTTCTGTTATGATGACAGACAACGGACCGGAATTCGCAAGTGAAGACTTCAAGGAATTTGTGAAACTATGGAAGATCAAGCACATCACTTCTAGCCCGAGGTTTCCACAATCGAACGGCAAAGCGGAAAACGCGGTGAAGACGTGTAAAGCACTCTTCAAGAAAGCACAAGAAGACCACAAAGACCCACTGCTAGCGCTGCTAGACTGGAGGAACACCCCGAGCGAGTATATCGGAACATCGCCGGTACAATGGCTGATGGGAAGGCGTACAAGGACACTCCTGCCGACAACTGAGGAGCTATTACGTCCAGCGATACCACCTTCAACAGAAGAGAAGCTGGCCTCACAGAAGGAAGCTCAGACAAAACACTACAACCGAGGCACGAAGAAGCTCACGGAGCTACACGCTGATGACAACATCCGAATGAGGTTACCAGGTGATCGACGCTGGTCACTGGGGCTTTGTCGCCGTGTGTTGGGACACAGATCCTACGAGGTTGAGGTGAACGGCGCGCGCTACCGTCGCAACCGTCGTCAACTGCGGTCGACAGCTGAACTGCCAAACATGGACACGGCTATTGATGACATCGAGTCGACGCATCAGGACGAGCCACCTCAGCGAAACCAGACGACCGAACCAGCTGACGTGCACTGCGGTCCGGAGTCATACAGCACGCTGCCACGACCCGTGCCGGCACCACGACGTCCCATCCGAGACGGCCCAGGGACACCCAATCAACCCACTCCACCTATACCGATGCTACGAAGATCTACCCGAGATAGAGTTAACCCCAAGTGGCAAGTAGACTACGAACTGTAGGTGTTATACATTTTATACCATTTATCACACTTTACGGACTGTAGCAAGTATAGCAAGTATTCACAGTATACTTCAAGGACACTTTCTTAATGACTAGTACATGCGTACATTGTTGAGAAAGGAGATGTGGCGATATGTCATTTAAATTTAGTATAATCGCTAGGTAGCGCTACTGTATTTCTATTTTCCCACTAACTTGGCATAGTTTAGACAGGTGACACCATCACGTGATTTCAGGAGTCCTTGACCGAGCCTCGTGTAGGGGGTCTGCATGGAGATGTTCAAATAAACCAGTCGTCTTTATAAAACAAGCGTCCGAAATTACTTTACATATATAACAACAAAACGATACAGTTCCATGTCAAAGTGATCGAAAAAAATTCACTCATATCACACCAAAACGATATTTTCAAGTGCACTTTTTCGGCGGACGGATCCTTAATGTGGTCTTACCCCAAATTGATGTCCTGCATGTTTCAAATCTTCACGAAGGCTAGACTGATACCAAGCTACACACTTAATTACGTTAACTGCAAATGGGAATCTATGTTACCCTTTCATCTCCGTCACGTAAGTTACAAGAAAATAGTACGTAAGTTCTGGGTGTGAAAACTCATTCCGATTTGTTGTTTTATCTTGTCTTATGCAGTAGTACATTCAGTATTCACGAAACAAACATGTTCCATGTCAAAGTTATCGAGGATAATTCACACATATCACACCAAAACGGTATTTTCAAGTGCACTCTTTCGGCAATCGGATCCTTAATGTGGTCTTACCCCAAATTGATGACCTGCATGTTATAAATCTTCACGTAGGCTAGACTGATACCAAGCTACACACTTAATTACGTTAACTACAAATGGGAATTTATATTACCCTTTAATCTCCGTCACGTAATTTACAAGAAAGTAGTACTTAAGTTATGGGTGTGAAAACTCATTCCCATTTGTTGTTTTATCTTGTCTAATGCAGTAATACATTCAGTATTCACGAAATAAACATGTCCTATGTCAAAGTGATCGAAACAAATTCACACATATCACACCAAAACGGTATTTTCAAATGCACTCTTTCGGCGGACGGATCCTTAATGTGGTCTTACCCTAAATTGATGTCCTGCATGTTACAAATCTTCACGAAGGTTAGACTGATATCAAGCTACACACATAATTAGATTAACCGCAAATGGGAATGTATGTTACCTTTTAATCTCCGTCACTTAAGTTACAACAATGTAGTACGTAAGTTATCGGTGTGAAAACTCATTCCCATTTGATGTTTATCTTGTATATTGCAGTAATACATTCAATATTGACGAAAACAAAATGTCCCATGTCAAAGTGGTCGATAAAAATTCACACATATCACACTAAAACAATATTTTCATGTACACTCTTTCGGCGAACAGATCCTTAATGTTGTCTTACCCCAAATTGATGTCATGCATGTTAAAAATATTCACGAAGGCTATACTGATATCAAGCTACAGACATAACAATATTAACCGCAAATGGGAATAAATGTTACCCTTTAATCTCCGTCACGTAATTTACAAGATAGTAGTACGTAAGTTATGGGTGTGAAAACTCATTCCCATTTGATGTTTTATCTTGTCTAATGCAGAAGTACATTCAGTATTCACGAAACAATCATGTTCCATGTCAAAGTTATCGAGGATAATTCACACATATCACACTAAAACGGTATTTTCAAGTGCACTCTTTCGGCAATCGGATCCTTAATGTGGTCTTACCCCAAATTGATGAACTGCATGTTATAAATCTTCACGTAGGCTAGACTGATACCTAGCTACACACTTAATTACGTTAACTGCAAATGGGAATTTATATTACCCTTTAATCTCCGTCACGTAATTTACAAGAAAGTAGTACGTAAGTTATGGGTGTGAAAACTCATTCCCATTTGATGTGTTATCTTGTCTAATGCAGAAGTACATTCAGTATTCACGAAACAAACATGTTCCATGTCAAAGTTATCGAGGATAATTCACACATATCACACCAAAACGGTATTTTCAAGTGCACTCTTTCGGCAATCGGATCCTTAATGTGGTCTTACCCCAAATTGATGATCTGCATGTTATAAATCTTCACGTAGGCTAGACTGATACCAAGCTACACACTTAATTACGTTAACTGCAAATGGGAATTTATATTACCCTTTAATCTCCGTCACGTAATTTACAAGAAAGTAGTACGTAAGTTATGGGTGTGAAAACTTATTCCCATTTGTTGTTTTATCTTGTCTAATGCCATAGTACATTCATTATTCACGAAACAAACATATTCCATGTCAAAGTGATCGAAACAAATTCACACATATCACACCAAAACGGTATTTTCAAGTGCACTCTTTCGGCGGACGGATCCATAATGTGGTCTTACCCCAAATTGATGTCCTGCATGTTACAAATCTTCACGAAGGCTAGACTGATATCAAGCTACACACATCATTAGACTAATCGCAAATGGGAATGTATGTTACCCTTTAATCTCCGTCACGTATGTTACAAGAAAGTAGTACAGTAAGTTATCGGTGTGAAAACTCATTCCCATTTTTTGTTTTATCTTCTCTAATACTGTAGTACATTCATTATTCACGAAACAAACATGTCCTATGTCAAAGTGATCGAAAAAAAATTCACACATATCACACCGAAACGGTATTTTCAAGTGCACTATTTCGGTGGACGGATCCTTAATGTGGTCTTACCCTAACTTGTTGTCCTGCATGTTACAAATCTTCACGAAGGTTAGACTGATATCAAGCTACACACATAATTAGATTAACCGCAAATGGGAATGTATGTTACCTTTTAATCTTCGTCACTTAAGTTACAACAATGTAGTACGTAAGTTATCGGTGTGAAAACGCATTCCCATTTGATGTTTATCTTGTATACTGCAGTAGTACATTTAGTATTGACGAAAACAAAATGTCCCATGTCAAAGTGGTCGATAAAAATTCACACATATCACACCAAAACAATATTTTCATGTACACTCTTTCGGCGAACAGATCCTTAATGTTGTCTTACCCCAAATTGATGTCATGCATGTTAAAAATATTCACGAAGGCTATACTGAAATCAAGCTACAGACATAACAATACTAACCGCAAATGGGAATAAATGTTACCCTTTAATCTCCGTCACATAATTTACAAGATAGTAGTACGTAAGTTATGGGTGTGAAAACTCATTCCCATTTGATGTTTTATCTTGTCTAATGCAGAAGTACATTCAGTATTCACGAAACAATCATGTTCCATGTCAAAGTTATCGAGGATAATTCACACATATCACACCAAAACCGTATTTTCAAGTGCATTCTTTCGGCAATCGGATCCTTAATGTGGTCTTACCCCAAATTGATGACCTGCATGTTATAAATCTTCACGTAGGCTAGACTGATACCAAGCTACACATTTAATTACGTTAACTGCAAATGGGAATTTATATTACCCTTTAATCTCCGTCACGTAATTTACAAGAAAGTAGTACGTAAGTTATGGGTGTGAAAACTTATTCCCATTTGTTGTTTTATCTTGTCTAATGCTATAGTACATTCATTATTCACGAAACAAACATATTCCATGTCAAAGTGATCGAAACAAATTCACACATATCACACCAAAACGGTATTTTCAAGTGCACTCTTTCGGCGGACGGATCCATAATGTGGTCTTACCCCAAATTGATATCCTGCATGTTACAAATCTTCACGAAGGCTAGACTGATATCAAGCTACAAATATAATTAGACTAACCGGAAATGGGAATGTATGTTACCCTTTAATCTCCGTCACGTAATTTACAAGAAAGTAGTACGTAAGTTATTGGTGTGAAAACTCATTCCCATTTGTTGTTTTATGTTGTCTAATGCTGTAGTACATTCACTATTCACGAAAGAAACATGTTCCTGTGGCGATATGTCATTTAAGTTTAGTATAATCGCTAGGTAGCGCTACTGTATTTCTATGTTCCCACTAACTTGGCATAGTTCAGACAGGTGACACCATCACGTGATTTCAGGAGTCCTTGACCGAGCCTCGTGTAGGTGGTCAATTAAACCAGTCGTATTTATAAAACACGCGTCCGAAATTACTTTACATATATAACAACAAAACGATACATGGTGCAGATGTCCCGTCATATCGTCGGTTAACGAACCAGGATCAGCATGTGTTATTGACGAACTTTGCATTGAAGCAGGAGCTTGCAAAAGTGAACTTTGAACATTTTCGCCGTGACTGTGACATCTGACAGCGCAATGCAGCCATCGCGGTAGGCTTGTCGAGCGTTGTTGTGACTCGTGCGACAACCAAAGGTACGTGACCTTTTGATTCTACTACAACACAGATTGTACAGCATGGCTGAGTCAAACACATCCGACACTACCGGGTGTGGGGCAAGTGCAACGGCGATGTTGATACCCCCCGCAAACATACTACCCCCGCGACCATTGATTATGGACAATAATCTGGCCACAAACTGGAAGCAATGGCGTAAAATATGGCAGCGCTATGAAATAGCTACTGGCATATATAAGCAAGAAGGCTTAATTCGCGTCGCCACACTTCTGTCGGTGATAGGAGAGGATGCGGCGAAAGTGTATGACACATTCACTTGGGTGGACAGTCAAAATGAACAGTGTGTAACCGACGTGCTAGCGCAGTTTGATAGATATTGTGAGCCACGCACACAAGTGATCTACGAACGGTATCGGTTTAACAACCGGAACCAGGCGGTCGACGAAATGATACCAGCTTACGTCACGGTTCTACGAACCATCGCGAAGAACTGTGCACATGAAGACATCACACCAGACGAGATCATACTCGATCGGCTTGTGTTGAGTTTGCGTGACGACAAGATGCGTGAGCGGCTGTTGCGCATGAATGACCTTACCCTGGAGAAAGCCATCGACATCTGCAAGGCAGCCGAGCAAACGAGTGCTCAGCTGCAGGTTATGCACGGTGCCACGCAGGATGTCAGCTTCGTCAGGAAACGGCAGAAGCGACAAGCAGCCAGCACACCACACAACCGCGCGCAGCAAAGGTTCACCACACCGAAGCCAAGAGCACCAACGGAGCAGCATCAACAAGACTGCAAGTACTGTGGACGCCGCCATGCTAAAAGAGAGTGCCCCGCATACGGCCAAACGTGCCGTAAGTGCGGAAAGAAGAACCATTTCCAGCTCAAGTGCAGGGCGACGGCAAGGCGTCAACCGTCCGCACGACAAAGGAAATCTTCTTCGTCGGTCTTGTTGAAGACAGAGCGTCGAAGGCAGTCATCACAGTGGAAGTTGGATCTCCGAGACCAAGTAGCCAGGTTCTGTTCCAAATGGACACTGGAGCAGAATGCAACGTGCTTCCACGAGAGACGTACTGCAGAGCGACAAGGGACCGCCAAATGAAGAAGCTGCAACACTGTACCCACAAGTACATCAGGACGTACACTGGAGAAAAGTACCAGATACTTGGTTGGGTGACACTTCCGGTATGGCGACAAGGCAAACAAAGCAATTTGACCTTCAACATCACGAACGGTGACTTTATACCACTGTTGTCATTGAAATCCTGCACAGAGATGAGTTTCGTGACGATCAACGACAGCGACAGAAACGTGCACGCAGTGAGCGACACGTCAGGAACGCGCGTGTCGTCAGGCTACAGTGACAGTCTACATCCAGCCCCACGATCATCGCTGAGGAAAGCGGTGCGAGCAGCAGTGAAAGAAAAAAACGATCTACTCACATAGTTTAAAGATGTCTTTGAAGGTCTGGGCGAGCTGCCTGGCGAATACCACATCGTCACAGACGAGAGTGTTGCACCCGTGGTACACCCACCTCGTCGTGTGCCAGTGCCGTTGAGAGCGAGAATCAAGGAGAAACTTGATGAGATGGTGCAGCGAGGAATCATCAAGCCAGTCACCGAGCCTACAGCTTGGGTGTCGAGCATGCTTGTTGTCGTCAAGCCCGATAAGTTGAGGATCTGTATCGACCCAAGAGACTTAAACCGAGCGATCTGTCGCGAACACTACCAGATGCCGACGATCGAGGAAGTCGCGACACGTCTGACTGATGCAAAGAAGTTCAGCGTATTCGATGCCAAGGAGGGATTCTGGCAGAAGTGTCTGGACGAGGAGTCGAGCTTTAAAACGACTTTCAACTCGCCCTTTGGAAGGTTTCGTTGGACACGCATGCCTTTCGGAATAAGCTCAGCGCCGGAAGTCTGGCAGAGAACGATGCACGAATTCGTTGAAGACCTTGACGGAATAGAGGTCATCGCAGACGATTTTCTAATAGCGGGATTCGGCAAGACGGAGCAAGAGGTAAATCAGAATCTAGAAGACAATGAGCGCGCATTCTTCGAGAAGTACCGAGCATGGAAGCTGAAGCTGAACCGCAGCAAAGTGAAGCGAGGACAAGCAAGCGTCCCCTTCATGGGTCACATACTGACGCCGGATGGCCTGAAACCCGATCCAACGAAGATATCGGCAATCAGAGAGATGCCGGAGCCAGGCGATGTGACCGCTGTGAAGAGATTTCTAGGCATGGTGAACTACTTGTCTAAGTACCTGCCACGACTCTCGTAGATGACTGAACCTCTGAGGAGACTTGATGACAAAGACGCAGAGTTCAACTGGACAAAGTCGCACACAGCAGCGATTGATGCCATTAAGCAGCTTGTCACCAAAGCACCAGTATTGCGCTACTATGACGTCAAGCAACCGGTCACGATCCAGTGTGATTCGAGCGAATGTGGTCTGGGAGCCGTGATAATGCAGAACGGACAGTCAGTCTCGTACGATTCGCGGGCTCTGACCGACACAGAGACACGTTATGCCCAAATAGAGAAAGAACTTTTAGAAATCGTGTGGTCGTGTGACAAGTTCGATCAGTACATCTATGGGCGAGACGTGGTCACCATTGAATCATATCACGAACCGCTGAAGACAGTATTCAAGAAAGAGATTCACAAGTCACCGAAGAGGCTACAGCGCATGTGTCTCGCTCTACAGAAGTACAACCTAGATGCACAGTACAAGCGAGGTCCACTAATGTATATCGCCACACGCTCAGCCGCGCCTACAGAGACACAACAGAGGACGGCCAGCATAAGAACTGTGAAATTCGCGCACTAGAATCAGTGAGCCACGAGAACATCTCGGTAACTAAGACGAAACAAGACGAGTTCAGGGAGAAAGTGGCCGCAGACGAAGAAACTCAGGCGCTGATCAAAATCATACGACAGGGATGGCCTGCGAGAAGAGAATGTCCGCAAGCAGCATCGCCATATTATGACGAGCGCAGCAGCCTGGTTGAAGCCGAAGGACTAGTGTTTCGAGGCGAGCAGCTGGTCGTTCCGAGGTCACTGAGAAAGGATATGCTGCAGCAGATACACAGCAGCCACATTGGAATGGGAGGATGCGTTCGACGAGCCAGAGAAGTGCTGTACTGGCCGGGGATGAGTGCTGACGTCAGAGACTATGTGTCCAGATGTAGCACTTGTCAGACATTCACGCCACAGCAGTGTCGTGAGCCCCTACATCCACACGAACTGCCATCTTGTCCGTGGGAGAAGTTAGGAGGAGATCTGTTCGAGTTCAACGGACAGTCGTTCATCATCATAGTCGATTACTGGTCCAACTACTTCGAGGTAGCGGAGTTACACAAGAAAACGTCACGGTCTGTAATAAACCAGTTAAAAGCGCAATTCGCTCGACATGGAATACCTTCTGTTATGATGACAGACAACGGACCGGAATTCGCAAGTGAAGACTTCAAGGAATTTGTGAAACTATGGAAGATCAAGCACATCACTTCTAGCCCGAGGTTTCCACAATCGAACGGCAAAGCGGAAAACGCGGTGAAGACGTGTAAAGCACTCTTCAAGAAAGCACAAGAAGACCACAAAGACCCACTGCTAGCGCTGCTAGACTGGAGGAACACCCCGAGCGAGTATATCGGAACATCGCCGGTACAATGGCTGATGGGAAGGCGTACAAGGACACTCCTGCCGACAACTGAGGAGCTATTACGTCCAGCGATACCACCTTCAACAGAAGAGAAGCTGGCCTCACAGAAGGAAGCTCAGACAAAACACTACAACCGAGGCACGAAGAAGCTCACGGAGCTACACGCTGATGACAACATCCGAATGAGGTTACCAGGTGATCGACGCTGGTCACTGGGGCTTTGTCGCCGTGTGTTGGGACACAGATCCTACGAGGTTGAGGTGAACGGCGCGCGCTACCGTCGCAACCGTCGTCAACTGCGGTCGACAGCTGAACTGCCAAACATGGACACGGCTATTGATGACATCGAGTCGACGCATCAGGACGAGCCACCTCAGCGAAACCAGACGACCGAACCAGCTGACGTGCACTGCGGTCCGGAGTCATACAGCACGCTGCCACGACCCGTGCCGGCACCACGACGTCCCATCCGAGACGGCCCAGGGACACCCAATCAACCCACTCCACCTATACCGATGCTACGAAGATCTACCCGAGATAGAGTTAACCCCAAGTGGCAAGTAGACTACGAACTGTAGGTGTTATACATTTTATACCATTTATCACACTTTACGGACTGTAGCAAGTATAGCAAGTATTCACAGTATACTTCAAGGACACTTTCTTAATGACTAGTACATGCGTACATTGTTGAGAAAGGAGATGTGGCGATATGTCATTTAAATTTAGTATAATCGCTAGGTAGCGCTACTGTATTTCTATTTTCCCACTAACTTGGCATAGTTTAGACAGGTGACACCATCACGTGATTTCAGGAGTCCTTGACCGAGCCTCGTGTAGGGGGTCTGCATGGAGATGTTCAAATAAACCAGTCGTCTTTATAAAACAAGCGTCCGAAATTACTTTACATATATAACAACAAAACGATACAGTTCCATGTCAAAGTGATCGAAAAAAATTCACTCATATCACACCAAAACGATATTTTCAAGTGCACTTTTTCGGCGGACGGATCCTTAATGTGGTCTTACCCCAAATTGATGTCCTGCATGTTTCAAATCTTCACGAAGGCTAGACTGATACCAAGCTACACACTTAATTACGTTAACTGCAAATGGGAATCTATGTTACCCTTTCATCTCCGTCACGTAAGTTACAAGAAAATAGTACGTAAGTTCTGGGTGTGAAAACTCATTCCGATTTGTTGTTTTATCTTGTCTTATGCAGTAGTACATTCAGTATTCACGAAACAAACATGTTCCATGTCAAAGTTATCGAGGATAATTCACACATATCACACCAAAACGGTATTTTCAAGTGCACTCTTTCGGCAATCGGATCCTTAATGTGGTCTTACCCCAAATTGATGACCTGCATGTTATAAATCTTCACGTAGGCTAGACTGATACCAAGCTACACACTTAATTACGTTAACTACAAATGGGAATTTATATTACCCTTTAATCTCCGTCACGTAATTTACAAGAAAGTAGTACTTAAGTTATGGGTGTGAAAACTCATTCCCATTTGTTGTTTTATCTTGTCTAATGCAGTAATACATTCAGTATTCACGAAATAAACATGTCCTATGTCAAAGTGATCGAAACAAATTCACACATATCACACCAAAACGGTATTTTCAAATGCACTCTTTCGGCGGACGGATCCTTAATGTGGTCTTACCCTAAATTGATGTCCTGCATGTTACAAATCTTCACGAAGGTTAGACTGATATCAAGCTACACACATAATTAGATTAACCGCAAATGGGAATGTATGTTACCTTTTAATCTCCGTCACTTAAGTTACAACAATGTAGTACGTAAGTTATCGGTGTGAAAACTCATTCCCATTTGATGTTTATCTTGTATATTGCAGTAATACATTCAATATTGACGAAAACAAAATGTCCCATGTCAAAGTGGTCGATAAAAATTCACACATATCACACTAAAACAATATTTTCATGTACACTCTTTCGGCGAACAGATCCTTAATGTTGTCTTACCCCAAATTGATGTCATGCATGTTAAAAATATTCACGAAGGCTATACTGATATCAAGCTACAGACATAACAATATTAACCGCAAATGGGAATAAATGTTACCCTTTAATCTCCGTCACGTAATTTACAAGATAGTAGTACGTAAGTTATGGGTGTGAAAACTCATTCCCATTTGATGTTTTATCTTGTCTAATGCAGAAGTACATTCAGTATTCACGAAACAATCATGTTCCATGTCAAAGTTATCGAGGATAATTCACACATATCACACCAAAACGGTATTTTCAAGTGCACTCTTTCGGCAATCGGATCCTTAATGTGGTCTTACCCCAAATTGATGAACTGCATGTTATAAATCTTCACGTAGGCTAGACTGATACCTAGCTACACACTTAATTACGTTAACTGCAAATGGGAATTTATATTACCCTTTAATCTCCGTCACGTAATTTACAAGAAAGTAGTACGTAAGTTATGGGTGTGAAAACTCATTCCCATTTGATGTGTTATCTTGTCTAATGCAGAAGTACATTCAGTATTCACGAAACAAACATGTTCCATGTCAAAGTTATCGAGGATAATTCACACATATCACACCAAAACGGTATTTTCAAGTGCACTCTTTCGGCAATCGGATCCTTAATGTGGTCTTACCCCAAATTGATGATCTGCATGTTATAAATCTTCACGTAGGCTAGACTGATACCAAGCTACACACTTAATTACGTTAACTGCAAATGGGAATTTATATTACCCTTTAATCTCCGTCACGTAATTTACAAGAAAGTAGTACGTAAGTTATGGGTGTGAAAACTTATTCCCATTTGTTGTTTTATCTTGTCTAATGCCATAGTACATTCATTATTCACGAAACAAACATATTCCATGTCAAAGTGATCGAAACAAATTCACACATATCACACCAAAACGGTATTTTCAAGTGCACTCTTTCGGCGGACGGATCCATAATGTGGTCTTACCCCAAATTGATGTCCTGCATGTTACAAATCTTCACGAAGGCTAGACTGATATCAAGCTACACACATCATTAGACTAATCGCAAATGGGAATGTATGTTACCCTTTAATCTCCGTCACGTATGTTACAAGAAAGTAGTACAGTAAGTTATCGGTGTGAAAACTCATTCCCATTTTTTGTTTTATCTTCTCTAATACTGTAGTACATTCATTATTCACGAAACAAACATGTCCTATGTCAAAGTGATCGAAAAAAAATTCACACATATCACACCGAAACGGTATTTTCAAGTGCACTATTTCGGTGGACGGATCCTTAATGTGGTCTTACCCTAACTTGTTGTCCTGCATGTTACAAATCTTCACGAAGGTTAGACTGATATCAAGCTACACACATAATTAGATTAACCGCAAATGGGAATGTATGTTACCTTTTAATCTTCGTCACTTAAGTTACAACAATGTAGTACGTAAGTTATCGGTGTGAAAACGCATTCCCATTTGATGTTTATCTTGTATACTGCAGTAGTACATTTAGTATTGACGAAAACAAAATGTCCCATGTCAAAGTGGTCGATAAAAATTCACACATATCACACCAAAACAATATTTTCATGTACACTCTTTCGGCGAACAGATCCTTAATGTTGTCTTACCCCAAATTGATGTCATGCATGTTAAAAATATTCACGAAGGCTATACTGAAATCAAGCTACAGACATAACAATACTAACCGCAAATGGGAATAAATGTTACCCTTTAATCTCCGTCACATAATTTACAAGATAGTAGTACGTAAGTTATGGGTGTGAAAACTCATTCCCATTTGATGTTTTATCTTGTCTAATGCAGAAGTACATTCAGTATTCACGAAACAATCATGTTCCATGTCAAAGTTATCGAGGATAATTCACACATATCACACCAAAACCGTATTTTCAAGTGCATTCTTTCGGCAATCGGATCCTTAATGTGGTCTTACCCCAAATTGATGACCTGCATGTTATAAATCTTCACGTAGGCTAGACTGATACCAAGCTACACATTTAATTACGTTAACTGCAAATGGGAATTTATATTACCCTTTAATCTCCGTCACGTAATTTACAAGAAAGTAGTACGTAAGTTATGGGTGTGAAAACTTATTCCCATTTGTTGTTTTATCTTGTCTAATGCTATAGTACATTCATTATTCACGAAACAAACATATTCCATGTCAAAGTGATCGAAACAAATTCACACATATCACACCAAAACGGTATTTTCAAGTGCACTCTTTCGGCGGACGGATCCATAATGTGGTCTTACCCCAAATTGATATCCTGCATGTTACAAATCTTCACGAAGGCTAGACTGATATCAAGCTACAAATATAATTAGACTAACCGGAAATGGGAATGTATGTTACCCTTTAATCTCCGTCACGTAATTTACAAGAAAGTAGTACGTAAGTTATGGGTGTGAAAACTCATTCCCATTTGTTGTTTTATGTTGTCTAATGCTGTAGTACATTCACTATTCACGAAAGAAACATGTTCCTGTGGCGATATGTCATTTAAGTTTAGTATAATCGCTAGGTAGCGCTACTGTATTTCTATGTTCCCACTAACTTGGCATAGTTCAGACAGGTGACACCATCACGTGATTTCAGGAGTCCTTGACCGAGCCTCGTGTAGGTGGTCAATTAAACCAGTCGTATTTATAAAACACGCGTCCGAAATTACTTTACATATATAACAACAAAACGATACATGGTGCAGATGTCCCGTCATATCGTCGGTTAACGAACCAGGATCAGCATGTGTTATTGACGAACTTTGCATTGAAGCAGGAGCTTGCAAAAGTGAACTTTGAACATTTTCGCCGTGACTGTGACATCTGACAGCGCAATGCAGCCATCGCGGTAGGCTTGTCGAGCGTTGTTGTGACTCGTGCGACAACCAAAGGTACGTGACCTTTTGATTCTACTACAACACAGATTGTACAGCATGGCTGAGTCAAACACATCCGACACTACCGGGTGTGGGGCAAGTGCAACGGCGATGTTGATACCCCCCGCAAACATACTACCCCCGCGACCATTGATTATGGACAATAATCTGGCCACAAACTGGAAGCAATGGCGTAAAATATGGCAGCGCTATGAAATAGCTACTGGCATATATAAGCAAGAAGGCTTAATTCGCGTCGCCACACTTCTGTCGGTGATAGGAGAGGATGCGGCGAAAGTGTATGACACATTCACTTGGGTGGACAGTCAAAATGAACAGTGTGTAACCGACGTGCTAGCGCAGTTTGATAGATATTGTGAGCCACGCACACAAGTGATCTACGAACGGTATCGGTTTAACAACCGGAACCAGGCGGTCGACGAAATGATACCAGCTTACGTCACGGTTCTACGAACCATCGCGAAGAACTGTGCACATGAAGACATCACACCAGACGAGATCATACTCGATCGGCTTGTGTTGAGTTTGCGTGACGACAAGATGCGTGAGCGGCTGTTGCGCATGAATGACCTTACCCTGGAGAAAGCCATCGACATCTGCAAGGCAGCCGAGCAAACGAGTGCTCAGCTGCAGGTTATGCACGGTGCCACGCAGGATGTCAGCTTCGTCAGGAAACGGCAGAAGCGACAAGCAGCCAGCACACCACACAACCGCGCGCAGCAAAGGTTCACCACACCGAAGCCAAGAGCACCAACGGAGCAGCATCAACAAGACTGCAAGTACTGTGGACGCCGCCATGCTAAAAGAGAGTGCCCCGCATACGGCCAAACGTGCCGTAAGTGCGGAAAGAAGAACCATTTCCAGCTCAAGTGCAGGGCGACGGCAAGGCGTCAACCGTCCGCACGACAAAGGAAATCTTCTTCGTCGGTCTTGTTGAAGACAGAGCGTCGAAGGCAGTCATCACAGTGGAAGTTGGATCTCCGAGACCAAGTAGCCAGGTTCTGTTCCAAATGGACACTGGAGCAGAATGCAACGTGCTTCCACGAGAGACGTACTGCAGAGCGACAAGGGACCGCCAAATGAAGAAGCTGCAACACTGTACCCACAAGTACATCAGGACGTACACTGGAGAAAAGTACCAGATACTTGGTTGGGTGACACTTCCGGTATGGCGACAAGGCAAACAAAGCAATTTGACCTTCAACATCACGAACGGTGACTTTATACCACTGTTGTCATTGAAATCCTGCACAGAGATGAGTTTCGTGACGATCAACGACAGCGACAGAAACGTGCACGCAGTGAGCGACACGTCAGGAACGCGCGTGTCGTCAGGCTACAGTGACAGTCTACATCCAGCCCCACGATCATCGCTGAGGAAAGCGGTGCGAGCAGCAGTGAAAGAAAAAAACGATCTACTCACATAGTTTAAAGATGTCTTTGAAGGTCTGGGCGAGCTGCCTGGCGAATACCACATCGTCACAGACGAGAGTGTTGCACCCGTGGTACACCCACCTCGTCGTGTGCCAGTGCCGTTGAGAGCGAGAATCAAGGAGAAACTTGATGAGATGGTGCAGCGAGGAATCATCAAGCCAGTCACCGAGCCTACAGCTTGGGTGTCGAGCATGCTTGTTGTCGTCAAGCCCGATAAGTTGAGGATCTGTATCGACCCAAGAGACTTAAACCGAGCGATCTGTCGCGAACACTACCAGATGCCGACGATCGAGGAAGTCGCGACACGTCTGACTGATGCAAAGAAGTTCAGCGTATTCGATGCCAAGGAGGGATTCTGGCAGAAGTGTCTGGACGAGGAGTCGAGCTTTAAAACGACTTTCAACTCGCCCTTTGGAAGGTTTCGTTGGACACGCATGCCTTTCGGAATAAGCTCAGCGCCGGAAGTCTGGCAGAGAACGATGCACGAATTCGTTGAAGACCTTGACGGAATAGAGGTCATCGCAGACGATTTTCTAATAGCGGGATTCGGCAAGACGGAGCAAGAGGTAAATCAGAATCTAGAAGACAATGAGCGCGCATTCTTCGAGAAGTACCGAGCATGGAAGCTGAAGCTGAACCGCAGCAAAGTGAAGCGAGGACAAGCAAGCGTCCCCTTCATGGGTCACATACTGACGCCGGATGGCCTGAAACCCGATCCAACGAAGATATCGGCAATCAGAGAGATGCCGGAGCCAGGCGATGTGACCGCTGTGAAGAGATTTCTAGGCATGGTGAACTACTTGTCTAAGTACCTGCCACGACTCTCGTAGATGACTGAACCTCTGAGGAGACTTGATGACAAAGACGCAGAGTTCAACTGGACAAAGTCGCACACAGCAGCGATTGATGCCATTAAGCAGCTTGTCACCAAAGCACCAGTATTGCGCTACTATGACGTCAAGCAACCGGTCACGATCCAGTGTGATTCGAGCGAATGTGGTCTGGGAGCCGTGATAATGCAGAACGGACAGTCAGTCTCGTACGATTCGCGGGCTCTGACCGACACAGAGACACGTTATGCCCAAATAGAGAAAGAACTTTTAGAAATCGTGTGGTCGTGTGACAAGTTCGATCAGTACATCTATGGGCGAGACGTGGTCACCATTGAATCATATCACGAACCGCTGAAGACAGTATTCAAGAAAGAGATTCACAAGTCACCGAAGAGGCTACAGCGCATGTGTCTCGCTCTACAGAAGTACAACCTAGATGCACAGTACAAGCGAGGTCCACTAATGTATATCGCCACACGCTCAGCCGCGCCTACAGAGACACAACAGAGGACGGCCAGCATAAGAACTGTGAAATTCGCGCACTAGAATCAGTGAGCCACGAGAACATCTCGGTAACTAAGACGAAACAAGACGAGTTCAGGGAGAAAGTGGCCGCAGACGAAGAAACTCAGGCGCTGATCAAAATCATACGACAGGGATGGCCTGCGAGAAGAGAATGTCCGCAAGCAGCATCGCCATATTATGACGAGCGCAGCAGCCTGGTTGAAGCCGAAGGACTAGTGTTTCGAGGCGAGCAGCTGGTCGTTCCGAGGTCACTGAGAAAGGATATGCTGCAGCAGATACACAGCAGCCACATTGGAATGGGAGGATGCGTTCGACGAGCCAGAGAAGTGCTGTACTGGCCGGGGATGAGTGCTGACGTCAGAGACTATGTGTCCAGATGTAGCACTTGTCAGACATTCACGCCACAGCAGTGTCGTGAGCCCCTACATCCACACGAACTGCCATCTTGTCCGTGGGAGAAGTTAGGAGGAGATCTGTTCGAGTTCAACGGACAGTCGTTCATCATCATAGTCGATTACTGGTCCAACTACTTCGAGGTAGCGGAGTTACACAAGAAAACGTCACGGTCTGTAATAAACCAGTTAAAAGCGCAATTCGCTCGACATGGAATACCTTCTGTTATGATGACAGACAACGGACCGGAATTCGCAAGACTTCAAGGAATTTGTGAAACTATGGAAGATCAAGCACATCACTTCTAGCCCGAGGTTTCCACAATCGAACGGCAAAGCGGAAAACGCGGTGAAGACGTGTAAAGCACTCTTCAAGAAAGCACAAGAAGACCACAAAGACCCACTGCTAGCGCTGCTAGACTGGAGGAACACCCCGAGCGAGTATATCGGAACATCGCCGGTACAATGGCTGATGGGAAGGCGTACAAGGACACTCCTGCCGACAACTGAGGAGCTATTACGTCCAGCGATACCACCTTCAACAGAAGAGAAGCTGGCCTCACAGAAGGAAGCTCAGACAAAACACTACAACCGAGGCACGAAGAAGCTCACGGAGCTACACGCTGATGACAACATCCGAATGAGGTTACCAGGTGATCGACGCTGGTCACTGGGGCTTTGTCGCCGTGTGTTGGGACACAGATCCTACGAGGTTGAGGTGAACGGCGCGCGCTACCGTCGCAACCGTCGTCAACTGCGGTCGACAGCTGAACTGCCAAACATGGACACGGCTATTGATGACATCGAGTCGACGCATCAGGACGAGCCACCTCAGCGAAACCAGACGACCGAACCAGCTGACGTGCACTGCGGTCCGGAGTCATACAGCACGCTGCCACGACCCGTGCCGGCACCACGACGTCCCATCCGAGACGGCCCAGGGACACCCAATCAACCCACTCCACCTATACCGATGCTACGAAGATCTACCCGAGATAGAGTTAACCCCAAGTGGCAAGTAGACTACGAACTGTAGGTGTTATACATTTTATTCCATTTATCACACTTTACGGACTGTAGCAAGTATAGCAAGTATTCACAGTATACTTCAAGGACACTTTCTTAATGACTAGTACATGCGTACATTGTTGAGAAAGGAGATGTGGCGATATGTCATTTAAATTTAGTATAATCGCTAGGTAGCGCTACTGTATTTCTATTTTCCCACTAACATGGCATAGTTTAGACAGGTGACACCATCACGTGATTTCAGGAGTCCTTGACCGAGCCTCGTGTAGGGGGTCTGCATGGAGATGTTCAAATAAACCAGTCGTCTTTATAAAACAAGCGTCCGAAATTACTTTACATATATAACAACAAAACGATACAGTTCCATGTCAAAGTGATCGAAAAAAATTCACTCATATCACACCAAAACGATATTTTCAAGTGCACTTTTTCGGCGGACGGATCCTTAATGTGGTCTTACCCCAAATTGATGTCCTGCATGTTTCAAATCTTCACGAAGGCTAGACTGATACCAAGCTACACACTTAATTACGTTAACTGCAAATGGGAATCTATGTTACCCTTTCATCTCCGTCACGTAAGTTACTAGAAAATAGTACGTAAGTTCTGGGTGTGAAAACTCATTCCGATTTGTTGTTTTATCTTGTCTTATGCAGTAGTACATTCAGTATTCACGAAACAAACATGTTCCATGTCAAAGTTATCGAGGATAATTCACACATATCACACCAAAACGGTATTTTCAAGTGCACTCTTTCGGCAATCGGATCCTTAATGTGGTCTTACCCCAAATTGATGACCTGCATGTTATAAATCTTCACGTAGGCTAGACTGATACCAAGCTACACACTTAATTACGTTAACTACAAATGGGAATTTATATTACCCTTTAATCTCCGTCACGTAATTTACAAGAAAGTAGTACTTAAGTTATGGGTGTGAAAACTCATTCCCATTTGTTGTTTTATCTTGTCTAATGCAGTAATACATTCAGTATTCACGAAATAAACATGTCCTATGTCAAAGTGATCGAAACAAATTCACACATATCACACCAAAACGGTATTTTCAAATGCACTCTTTCGGCGGACGGATCCTTAATGTGGTCTTACCCTAAATTGATGTCCTGCATGTTACAAATCTTCACGAAGGTTAGACTGATATCAAGCTACACACATAATTAGATTAACCGCAAATGGGAATGTATGTTACCTTTTAATCTCCGTCACTTAAGTTACAACAATGTAGTACGTAAGTTATCGGTGTGAAAACTCATTCCCATTTGATGTTTATCTTGTATATTGCAGTAATACATTCAATATTGACGAAAACAAAATGTCCCATGTCAAAGTGGTCGATAAAAATTCACACATATCACACCAAAACAATATTTTCATGTACACTCTTTCGGCGAACAGATCCTTAATGTTGTCTTACCCCAAATTGATGTCATGCATGTTAAAAATATTCACGAAGGCTATACTGATATCAAGCTACAGACATAACAATATTAACCGCAAATGGGAATAAATGTTACCCTTTAATCTCCGTCACGTAATTTACAAGATAGTAGTACGTAAGTTATGGGTGTGAAAACTCATTCCCATTTGATGTTTTATCTTGTCTAATGCAGAAGTACATTCAGTATTCACGAAACAATCATGTTCCATGTCAAAGTTATCGAGGATAATTCACACATATCACACCAAAACGGTATTTTCAAGTGCACTCTTTCGGCAATCGGATCCTTAATGTGGTCTTACCCCAAATTGATGAACTGCATGTTATAAATCTTCACGTAGGCTAGACTGATACCTAGCTACACACTTAATTACGTTAACTGCAAATGGGAATTTATATTACCCTTTAATCTCCGTCACGTAATTTACAAGAAAGTAGTACGTAAGTTATGGGTGTGAAAACTCATTCCCATTTGATGTGTTATCTTGTCTAATGCAGAAGTACATTCAGTATTCACGAAACAAACATGTTCCATGTCAAAGTTATCGAGGATAATTCACACATATCACACCAAAACGGTATTTTCAAGTGCACTCTTTCGGCAATCGGATCCTTAATGTGGTCTTACCCCAAATTGATGATCTGCATGTTATAAATCTTCACGTAGGCTAGACTGATACCAAGCTACACACTTAATTACGTTAACTGCAAATGGGAATTTATATTACCCTTTAATCTCCGTCACGTAATTTACAAGAAAGTAGTATGTAAGTTATGGGTGTGAAAACTTATTCCCATTTGTTGTTTTATCTTGTCTAATGCTATAGTACATTCATTATTCACGAAACAAACATATTCCATGTCAAAGTGATCGAAAAAAATTCACACATATCACACCAAAACGGTATTTTCAAGTGCACTCTTTCGGCGGACGGATCCATAATGTGGTCTTACCCCAAATTGATGTCCTGCATGTTACAAATCTTCACGAAGGCTAGACTGATATCAAGCTACACACATAATTAGACTAACCGCAAATGGGAATGTATGTTACCCTTTAATCTCCGTCACGTATGTTACAAGAAAGTAGTACGTAAGTTATCGGTGTGAAAACTCATTCCCATTTTTTGTTTTATCTTCTCTAATACTGTAGTACATTCATTATTCACGAAACAAACATGTCCTATGTCAAAGTGATCGAAAAAAATTCACACATATCACACCGAAACGGTATTTTCAAGTGCACTATTTCGGTGGACGGATCCTTAATGCGGTCTTACCCTAACTTGATGTCCTGCATGTTACAAATCTTCACGAAGGTTAGACTGATATCAAGCTACACACATAATTAGATTAACCGCAAATGGGAATGTATGTTACCTTTTAATCTCCGTCACTTAAGTTTCAACAATGTAGTACGTAAGTTATCGGTGTGAAAACTCATTCCCATTTGATGTTTATCTTGTATATTGCAGTAGTACATTTAATATTGACGAAAACAAAATGTCCCATGTCAAAGTGGTCGATAAAAATTCAAACATATCACACCAAAACAATATTTTCATGTACACTCTTTCGGCGAACAGATCCTTAATGTTGTCTTACCCCAAATTGATGTCATGCATGTTAAAAATATTCACGAAGGCTATACTGATATCAAGCTACAGACATAACAATACTAACCGCAAATGGGAATAAATGTTACCCTTTAATCTCCGTCACATAATTTACAAGATAGTAGTACGTAAGTTATGGGTGTGAAAACTAATTCCCATTTGATGTTTTATCTTGTCTAATGCAGAAGTACATTCAGTATTCACGAAACAATCATGTTCCATGTCAAAGTTATCGAGGATAATTCACACATATCACACCAAAACCGTATTTTCAAGTGCACTCTTTCGGCAATCGGATCCTTAATGTGGTCTTACCCCAAATTGATGACCAGCATGTTATATATCTTCACGTAGGCTAGACTGACACCAAGCTACACACTTAATTACGTTAACTGGAAATGGGAATTTATATTACCCTTTAATCTCCGTCACGTAATTTACAAGAAAGTAGTACGTAAGTTATGGGTGTGAAAACTCATTCCCAATTGATGTGTTATCTTGTCTAATGCAGAAGTACATTCAGTATTCACGAAACAAACATGTTCCATGTCAAAGTTATCGAGGATAATTCACACATATCACACCAAAACGGTATTTTCAAGTGCACTCTTTCGGCAATCGGATCCTTAATGTGGTCTTACCCCAAATTGATGATCTGCATGTTATAAATCTTCACGTAGGCTAGACTGATACCAAGCTACACACTTAATTACGTTAACTGCAAATGGGAATTTATATTACCCTTTAATCTCCGTCACGTAATTTACAAGAAAGTAGTACGTAAGTTATGGGTGTGAAAACTTATTCCCATTTGTTGTTTTATCTTGTCTAATGCCATAGTACATTCATTATTCACGAAACAAACATATTCCATGTCAAAGTGATCGAAACAAATTCACACATATCACACCAAAACGGTATTTTCAAGTGCACTCTTTCGGCGGACGGATCCATAATGTGGTCTTACCCCAAATTGATGTCCTGCATGTTACAAATCTTCACGAAGGCTAGACTGATATCAAGCTACACACATCATTAGACTAATCGCAAATGGGAATGTATGTTACCCTTTAATCTCCGTCACGTATGTTACAAGAAAGTAGTACAGTAAGTTATCGGTGTGAAAACTCATTCCCATTTTTTGTTTTATCTTCTCTAATACTGTAGTACATTCATTATTCACGAAACAAACATGTCCTATGTCAAAGTGATCGAAAAAAAATTCACACATATCACACCGAAACGGTATTTTCAAGTGCACTATTTCGGTGGACGGATCCTTAATGTGGTCTTACCCTAACTTGTTGTCCTGCATGTTACAAATCTTCACGAAGGTTAGACTGATATCAAGCTACACACATAATTAGATTAACCGCAAATGGGAATGTATGTTACCTTTTAATCTTCGTCACTTAAGTTACAACAATGTAGTACGTAAGTTATCGGTGTGAAAACGCATTCCCATTTGATGTTTATCTTGTATACTGCAGTAGTACATTTAGTATTGACGAAAACAAAATGTCCCATGTCAAAGTGGTCGATAAAAATTCACACATATCACACCAAAACAATATTTTCATGTACACTCTTTCGGCGAACAGATCCTTAATGTTGTCTTACCCCAAATTGATGTCATGCATGTTAAAAATATTCACGAAGGCTATACTGAAATCAAGCTACAGACATAACAATACTAACCGCAAATGGGAATAAATGTTACCCTTTAATCTCCGTCACATAATTTACAAGATAGTAGTACGTAAGTTATGGGTGTGAAAACTCATTCCCATTTGATGTTTTATCTTGTCTAATGCAGAAGTACATTCAGTATTCACGAAACAATCATGTTCCATGTCAAAGTTATCGAGGATAATTCACACATATCACACCAAAACCGTATTTTCAAGTGCATTCTTTCGGCAATCGGATCCTTAATGTGGTCTTACCCCAAATTGATGACCTGCATGTTATAAATCTTCACGTAGGCTAGACTGATACCAAGCTACACATTTAATTACGTTAACTGCAAATGGGAATTTATATTACCCTTTAATCTCCGTCACGTAATTTACAAGAAAGTAGTACGTAAGTTATGGGTGTGAAAACTTATTCCCATTTGTTGTTTTATCTTGTCTAATGCTATAGTACATTCATTATTCACGAAACAAACATATTCCATGTCAAAGTGATCGAAACAAATTCACACATATCACACCAAAACGGTATTTTCAAGTGCACTCTTTCGGCGGACGGATCCATAATGTGGTCTTACCCCAAATTGATATCCTGCATGTTACAAATCTTCACGAAGGCTAGACTGATATCAAGCTACAAATATAATTAGACTAACCGGAAATGGGAATGTATGTTACCCTTTAATCTCCGTCACGTAATTTACAAGAAAGTAGTACGTAAGTTATGGGTGTGAAAACTCATTCCCATTTGTTGTTTTATGTTGTCTAATGCTGTAGTACATTCACTATTCACGAAAGAAACATGTTCCTGTGGCGATATGTCATTTAAGTTTAGTATAATCGCTAGGTAGCGCTACTGTATTTCTATGTTCCCACTAACTTGGCATAGTTCAGACAGGTGACACCATCACGTGATTTCAGGAGTCCTTGACCGAGCCTCGTGTAGGTGGTCAATTAAACCAGTCGTATTTATAAAACACGCGTCCGAAATTACTTTACATATATAACAACAAAACGATACATGGTGCAGATGTCCCGTCATATCGTCGGTTAACGA
Source organism: Paraescarpia echinospica (assembly GCA_020002185.1). Classification (NCBI taxonomy): domain Eukaryota; kingdom Metazoa; phylum Annelida; class Polychaeta; order Sabellida; family Siboglinidae; genus Paraescarpia; species Paraescarpia echinospica. Next base: position 9,557,228 of record CM034535.1, read on the forward strand.
ACCAGGATCAGCATGTGTTATTGACGAACTTTGCATTGAAGCAGGAGCTTGCAAAAGTGAACTTTGAACATTTTCGCCGTGACTGTGACATCTGACAGCGCAATGCAGCCATCGCGGTAGGCTTGTCGAGCGTTGTTGTGACTCGTGCGACAACCAAAGGTACGTGACCTTTTGATTCTACTACAACACAGATTGTACAGCATGGCCGAGTCAAACACATCCGACACTACCGGGTGTGGGGCAAGTGCAACGGCGATGTTGATACCCCCCGCAAACATACTACCCCCGCGACCATTGATTATGGACAATAATCTGGCCACAAACTGGAAGCAATGGCGTAAAATATGGCAGCGCTATGAAATAGCTACTGGCATATATAAGCAAGAAGGCTTAATTCGCGTCGCCACACTTCTGTCGGTGATAGGAGAGGATGCGGCGAAAGTGTATGACACATTCACTTGGGTGGACAGTCAAAATGAACAGTGTGTAACCGACGTGCTAGCGCAGTTTGATAGATATTGTGAGCCACGCACACAAGTGATCTACGAACGGTATCGGTTTAACAACCGGAACCAGGCGGTCGACGAAATGATACCAGCTTACGTCACGGATCTACGAACCATCGCGAAGAACTGTGCACATGAAGACATCACACCAGACGAGATCATACTCGATCGGCTTGTGTTGGGTTTGCGTGACGACAAGATGCGTGAGCGGCTGTTGCGCATGAATGACCTTACCCTGGAGAAAGCCATCGACATCTGCAAGGCAGCCGAGCAAACGAGTGCTCAGCTGCAGGTTATGCACGGTGCCACGCAGGATGTCAGCTTCGTCAGGAAACGGCAGAAGCGACAAGCAGCCAGCACACCACACAACCGGGCGCAGCAAAGGTTCACCACACCGAAGCCAAGAGCACCAACGGAGCAGCATCAACAAGACTGCAAGTACTGTGGACGCCGCCATGCTAAAAGAGAGTGCCCCGCATACGGCCAAACGTGCCGTAAGTGCGGAAAGAAGAACCATTTCCAGCTCAAGTGCAGGGCGACGGCAAGGCGTCAACCGTCCGCACGACAAAGGAAATCTTCTTCGTCGGTCTTGTTGAAGACAGAGCGTCGAAGGCAGTCATCACAGTGGAAGTTGGATCTCCGAGACCAAGTAGCCAGGTTCTGTTCCAAATGGACACTGGAGCAGAATGCAACGTGCTTCCACGAGAGACGTACTGCAGAGCGACAAGGGACCGCCAAATGAAGAAGCTGCAACACTGTACCCACAAGTACATCAGGACGTACACTGGAGAAAAGTACCAGATACTTGGTTGGGTGACACTTCCGGTATGGCGACAAGGCAAACAAAGCAATTTGACCTTCAACATCACGAACGGTGACTTTATACCACTGTTGTCATTGAAATCCTGCACAGAGATGAGTTTCGTGACGATCAACGACAGCGACAGAAACGTGCACGCAGTGAGCGACACGTCAGGAACGCGCGTGTCGTCAGGCTACAGTGACAGTCTACATCCAGCCCCACGATCATCGCTGAGGAAAGCGGTGCGAGCAGCAGTGAAAGAAAAAAACGATCTACTCACATAGTTTAAAGATGTCTTTGAAGGTCTGGGCGAGCTGCCTGGCGAATACCACATCGTCACAGACGAGAGTGTTGCACCCGTGGTACACCCACCTCGTCGTGTGCCAGTGCCGTTGAGAGCGAGAATCAAGGAGAAACTTGATGAGATGGTGCAGCGAGGAATCATCAAGCCAGTCACCGAGCCTACAGCTTGGGTGTCGAGCATGCTTGTTGTCGTCAAGCCCGATAAGTTGAGGATCTGTATCGACCCAAGAGACTTAAACCGAGCGATCTGTCGCGAACACTACCAGATGCCGACGATCGAGGAAGTCGCGACACGTCTGACTGATGCAAAGAAGTTCAGCGTATTCGATGCCAAGGAGGGATTCTGGCAGAAGTGTCTGGACGAGGAGTCGAGCTTTAAAACGACTTTCAACTCGCCCTTTGGAAGGTTTCGTTGGACACGCATGCCTTTCGGAATAAGCTCAGCGCCGGAAGTCTGGCAGAGAACGATGCACGAATTCGTTGAAGACCTTGACGGAATAGAGGTCATCGCAGACGATTTTCTAATAGCGGGATTCGGCAAGACGGAGCAAGAGGTAAATCAGAATCTAGAAGACAATGAGCGCGCATTCTTCGAGAAGTACCGAGCATGGAAGCTGAAGCTGAACCGCAGCAAAGTGAAGCGAGGACAAGCAAGCGTCCCCTTCATGGGTCACATACTGACGCCGGATGGCCTGAAACCCGATCCAACGAAGATATCGGCAATCAGAGAGATGCCGGAGCCAGGCGATGTGACCGCTGTGAAGAGATTTCTAGGCATGGTGAACTACTTGTCTAAGTACCTGCCACGACTCTCGTAGATGACTGAACCTCTGAGGAGACTTGATGACAAAGACGCAGAGTTCAACTGGACAAAGTCGCACACAGCAGCGATTGATGCCATTAAGCAGCTTGTCACCAAAGCACCAGTATTGCGCTACTATGACGTCAAGCAACCGGTCACGATCCAGTGTGATTCGAGCGAATGTGGTCTGGGAGCCGTGATAATGCAGAACGGACAGTCAGTCTCGTACGATTCGCGGGCTCTGACCGACACAGAGACACGTTATGCCCAAATAGAGAAAGAACTTTTAGAAATCGTGTGGTCGTGTGACAAGTTCGATCAGTACATCTATGGGCGAGACGTGATCACCATTGAATCATATCACGAACCGCTGAAGACAGTATTCAAGAAAGAGATTCACAAGTCACCGAAGAGGCTACAGCGCATGTGTCTCGCTCTACAGAAGTACAACCTAGATGCACAGTACAAGCGAGGTCCACTAATGTATATCGCCACACGCTCAGCCGCGCCTACAGAGACACAACAGAGGACGGCCAGCATAAGAACTGTGAAATTCGCGCACTAGAATCAGTGAGCCACGAGAACATCTCGGTAACTAAGACGAAACAAGACGAGTTCAGGGAGAAAGTGGCCGCAGACGAAGAAACTCAGGCGCTGATCAAAATCATACGACAGGGATGGCCTGCGAGAAGAGAATGTCCGCAAGCAGCATCGCCATATTATGACGAGCGCAGCAGCCTGGTTGAAGCCGAAGGACTAGTGTTTCGAGGCGAGCAGCTGGTCGTTCCGAGGTCACTGAGAAAGGATATGCTGCAGCAGATACACAGCAGCCACATTGGAATGGGAGGATGCGTTCGACGAGCCAGAGAAGTGCTGTACTGGCCGGGGATGAGTGCTGACGTCAGAGACTATGTGTCCAGATGTAGCACTTGTCAGACATTCACGCCACAGCAGTGTCGTGAGCCCCTACATCCACACGAACTGCCATCTTGTCCGTGGGAGAAGTTAGGAGGAGATCTGTTCGAGTTCAACGGACAGTCGTTCATCATCATAGTCGATTACTGGTCCAACTACTTCGAGGTAGCGGAGTTACACAAGAAAACGTCACGGTCTGTAATAAACCAGTTAAAAGCGCAATTCGCTCGACATGGAATACCTTCTGTTATGATGACAGACAACGGACCGGAATTCGCAAGTGAAGACTTCAAGGAATTTGTGAAACTATGGAAGATCAAGCACATCACTTCTAGCCCGAGGTTTCCACAATCGAACGGCAAAGCGGAAAACGCGGTGAAGACGTGTAAAGCACTCTTCAAGAAAGCACAAGAAGACCACAAAGACCCACTGCTAGCGCTGCTAGACTGGAGGAACACCCCGAGCGAGTATATCGGAACATCGCCGGTACAATGGCTGATGGGAAGGCGTACAAGGACACTCCTGCCGACAACTGAGGAGCTATTACGTCCAGCGATACCACCTTCAACAGAAGAGAAGCTGGCCTCACAGAAGGAAGCTCAGACAAAACACTACAACCGAGGCACGAAGAAGCTCACGGAGCTACACGCTGATGACAACATCCGAATGAGGTTACCAGGTGATCGACGCTGGTCACTGGGGCTTTGTCGCCGTGTGTTGGGACACAGATCCTACGAGGTTGAGGTGAACGGCGCGCGCTACCGTCGCAACCGTCGTCAACTGCGGTCGACAGCTGAACTGCCAAACATGGACACGGCTATTGATGACATCGAGTCGACGCATCAGGACGAGCCACCTCAGCGAAACCAGACGACCGAACCAGATGACGTGCACTGCGGTCCGGAGTCATACAGCACGCTGCCACGACCCGTGCCGGCACCACGACGTCCCATCCGAGACGGCCCAGGGACACCCAATCAACCCACTCCACCTATACCGATGCTACGAAGATCTACCCGAGATAGAGTTAACCCCAAGTGGCAAGTAGACTACGAACTGTAGGTGTTATACATTTTATACCATTTATCACACTTTACGGACTGTAGCAAGTATAGCAAGTATTCACAGTATACTTCAAGGACACTTTCTTAATGACTAGTACATGCGTACATTGTTGAGAAAGGAGATGTGGCGATATGTCATTTAAATTTAGTATAATCGCTAGGTAGCGCTACTGTATTTCTATTTTCCCACTAACTTGGCATAGTTTAGACAGGTGACACCATCACGTGATTTCAGGAGTCCTTGACCGAGCCTCGTGTAGGGGGTCTCCATGGAGATGTTCAAATAAACCAGTCGTCTTTATAAAACAAGCGTCCGAAATTACTTTACATATATAACAACAAAACGATACAGTTCCATGTCAAAGTGATCGAAAAAAATTCACTCATATCACACCAAAACGATATTTTCAAGTGCACTTTTTCGGCGGACGGATCCTTAATGTGGTCTTACCCCAAATTGATGTCCTGCATGTTTCAAATCTTCACGAAGGCTAGACTGATACCAAGCTACACACTTAATTACGTTAACTGCAAATGGGAATCTATGTTACCCTTTCATCTCCGTCACGTAAGTTACAAGAAAATAGTACGTAAGTTCTGGGTGTGAAAACTCATTCCGATTTGTTGTTTTATCTTGTCTTATGCAGTAGTACATTCAGTATTCACGAAACAAACATGTTCCATGTCAAAGTTATCGAGGATAATTCACACATATCACACCAAAACGGTATTTTCAAGTGCACTCTTTCGGCAATCGGATCCTTAATGTGGTCTTACCCCAAATTGATGACCTGCATGTTATAAATCTTCACGTAGGCTAGACTGATACCAAGCTACACACTTAATTACGTTAACTACAAATGGGAATTTATATTACCCTTTAATCTCCGTCACGTAATTTACAAGAAAGTAGTACTTAAGTTATGGGTGTGAAAACTCATTCCCATTTGTTGTTTTATCTTGTCTAATGCAGTAATACATTCAGTATTCACGAAATAAACATGTCCTATGTCAAAGTGATCGAAACAAATTCACACATATCACACCAAAACGGTATTTTCAAATGCACTCTTTCGGCGGACGGATCCTTAATGTGGTCTTACCCTAAATTGATGTCCTGCATGTTACAAATCTTCACGAAGGTTAGACTGATATCAAGCTACACACATAATTAGATTAACCGCAAATGGGAATGTATGTTACCTTTTAATCTCCGTCACTTAAGTTACAACAATGTAGTACGTAAGTTATCGGTGTGAAAACTCATTCCCATTTGATGTTTATCTTGTATATTGCAGTAATACATTCAATATTGACGAAAACAAAATGTCCCATGTCAAAGTGGTCGATAAAAATTCACACATATCACACTAAAACAATATTTTCATGTACACTCTTTCGGCGAACAGATCCTTAATGTTGTCTTACCCCAAATTGATGTCATGCATGTTAAAAATATTCACGAAGGCTATACTGATATCAAGCTACAGACATAACAATATTAACCGCAAATGGGAATAAATGTTACCCTTTAATCTCCGTCACGTAATTTACAAGATAGTAGTACGTAAGTTATGGGTGTGAAAACTCATTCCCATTTGATGTTTTATCTTGTCTAATGCAGAAGTACATTCAGTATTCACGAAACAATCATGTTCCATGTCAAAGTTATCGAGGATAATTCACACATATCACACCAAAACGGTATTTTCAAGTGCACTCTTTCGGCAATCGGATCCTTAATGTGGTCTTACCCCAAATTGATGAACTGCATGTTATAAATCTTCACGTAGGCTAGACTGATACCTAGCTACACACTTAATTACGTTAACTGCAAATGGGAATTTATATTACCCTTTAATCTCCGTCACGTAATTTACAAGAAAGTAGTACGTAAGTTATGGGTGTGAAAACTCATTCCCATTTGATGTGTTATCTTGTCTAATGCAGAAGTACATTCAGTATTCACGAAACAAACATGTTCCATGTCAAAGTTATCGAGGATAATTCACACATATCACACCAAAACGGTATTTTCAAGTGCACTCTTTCGGCAATCGGATCCTTAATGTGGTCTTACCCCAAATTGATGATCTGCATGTTATAAATCTTCACGTAGGCTAGACTGATACCAAGCTACACACTTAATTACGTTAACTGCAAATGGGAATTTATATTACCCTTTAATCTCCGTCACGTAATTTACAAGAAAGTAGTATGTAAGTTATGGGTGTGAAAACTTATTCCCATTTGTTGTTTTATCTTGTCTAATGCTATAGTACATTCATTATTCACGAAACAAACATATTCCATGTCAAAGTGATCGAAAAAAATTCACACATATCACACCAAAACGGTATTTTCAAGTGCACTCTTTCGGCGGACGGATCCATAATGTGGTCTTACCCCAAATTGATGTCCTGCATGTTACAAATCTTCACGAAGGCTAGACTGATATCAAGCTACACACATAATTAGACTAACCGCAAATGGGAATGTATGTTACCCTTTAATCTCCGTCACGTATGTTACAAGAAAGTAGTACGTAAGTTATCGGTGTGAAAACTCATTCCCATTTTTTGTTTTATCTTCTCTAATACTGTAGTACATTCATTATTCACGAAACAAACATGTCCTATGTCAAAGTGATCGAAAAAAATTCACACATATCACACCGAAACGGTATTTTCAAGTGCACTATTTCGGTGGACGGATCCTTAATGCGGTCTTACCCTAACTTGATGTCCTGCATGTTACAAATCTTCACGAAGGTTAGACTGATATCAAGCTACACACATAATTAGATTAACCGCAAATGGGAATGTATGTTACCTTTTAATCTCCGTCACGTAATTTACAAGAAAGTAGTACGTAAGTTATTGGTGTGAAAACTCATTCCCATTTGTTGTTTTATGTTGTCTAATGCTGTAGTACATTCACTATTCACGAAAGAAACATGTTCCTGTGGCGATATGTCATTTAAGTTTAGTATAATCGCTAGGTAGCGCTACTGTATTTCTATGTTCCCACTAACTTGGCATAGTTCAGACAGGTGACACCATCACGTGATTTCAGGAGTCCTTGACCGAGCCTCGTGTAGGTGGTCAATTAAACCAGTCGTATTTATAAAACACGCGTCCGAAATTACTTTACATATATAACAACAAAACGATACATGGTGCAGATGTCCCGTCATATCGTCGGTTAACGAACCAGGATCAGCATGTGTTATTGACGAACTTTGCATTGAAGCAGGAGCTTGCAAAAGTGAACTTTGAACATTTTCGCCGTGACTGTGACATCTGACAGCGCAATGCAGCCATCGCGGTAGGCTTGTCGAGCGTTGTTGTGACTCGTGCGACAACCAAAGGTACGTGACCTTTTGATTCTACTACAACACAGATTGTACAGCATGGCCGAGTCAAACACATCCGACACTACCGGGTGTGGGGCAAGTGCAACGGCGATGTTGATACCCCCCGCAAACATACTACCCCCGCGACCATTGATTATGGACAATAATCTGGCCACAAACTGGAAGCAATGGCGTAAAATATGGCAGCGCTATGAAATAGCTACTGGCATATATAAGCAAGAAGGCTTAATTCGCGTCGCCACACTTCTGTCGGTGATAGGAGAGGATGCGGCGAAAGTGTATGACACATTCACTTGGGTGGACAGTCAAAATGAACAGTGTGTAACCGACGTGCTAGCGCAGTTTGATAGATATTGTGAGCCACGCACACAAGTGATCTACGAACGGTATCGGTTTAACAACCGGAACCAGGCGGTCGACGAAATGATACCAGCTTACGTCACGGATCTACGAACCATCGCGAAGAACTGTGCACATGAAGACATCACACCAGACGAGATCATACTCGATCGGCTTGTGTTGGGTTTGCGTGACGACAAGATGCGTGAGCGGCTGTTGCGCATGAATGACCTTACCCTGGAGAAAGCCATCGACATCTGCAAGGCAGCCGAGCAAACGAGTGCTCAGCTGCAGGTTATGCACGGTGCCACGCAGGATGTCAGCTTCGTCAGGAAACGGCAGAAGCGACAAGCAGCCAGCACACCACACAACCGCGCGCAGCAAAGGTTCACCACACCGAAGCCAAGAGCACCAACGGAGCAGCATCAACAAGACTGCAAGTACTGTGGACGCCGCCATGCTAAAAGAGAGTGCCCCGCATACGGCCAAACGTGCCGTAAGTGCGGAAAGAAGAACCATTTCCAGCTCAAGTGCAGGGCGACGGCAAGGCGTCAACCGTCCGCACGACAAAGGAAATCTTCTTCGTCGGTCTTGTTGAAGACAGAGCGTCGAAGGCAGTCATCACAGTGGAAGTTGGATCTCCGAGACCAAGTAGCCAGGTTCTGTTCCAAATGGACACTGGAGCAGAATGCAACGTGCTTCCACGAGAGACGTACTGCAGAGCGACAAGGGACCGCCAAATGAAGAAGCTGCAACACTGTACCCACAAGTACATCAGGACGTACACTGGAGAAAAGTACCAGATACTTGGTTGGGTGACACTTCCGGTATGGCGACAAGGCAAACAAAGCAATTTGACCTTCAACATCACGAACGGTGACTTTATACCACTGTTGTCATTGAAATCCTGCACAGAGATGAGTTTCGTGACGATCAACGACAGCGACAGAAACGTGCACGCAGTGAGCGACACGTCAGGAACGCGCGTGTCGTCAGGCTACAGTGACAGTCTACATCCAGCCCCACGATCATCGCTGAGGAAAGCGGTGCGAGCAGCAGTGAAAGAAAAAAACGATCTACTCACATAGTTTAAAGATGTCTTTGAAGGTCTGGGCGAGCTGCCTGGCGAATACCACATCGTCACAGACGAGAGTGTTGCACCCGTGGTACACCCACCTCGTCGTGTGCCAGTGCCGTTGAGAGCGAGAATCAAGGAGAAACTTGATGAGATGGTGCAGCGAGGAATCATCAAGCCAGTCACCGAGCCTACAGCTTGGGTGTCGAGCATGCTTGTTGTCGTCAAGCCCGATAAGTTGAGGATCTGTATCGACCCAAGAGACTTAAACCGAGCGATCTGTCGCGAACACTACCAGATGCCGACGATCGAGGAAGTCGCGACACGTCTGACTGATGCAAAGAAGTTCAGCGTATTCGATGCCAAGGAGGGATTCTGGCAGAAGTGTCTGGACGAGGAGTCGAGCTTTAAAACGACTTTCAACTCGCCCTTTGGAAGGTTTCGTTGGACACGCATGCCTTTCGGAATAAGCTCAGCGCCGGAAGTCTGGCAGAGAACGATGCACGAATTCGTTGAAGACCTTGACGGAATAGAGGTCATCGCAGACGATTTTCTAATAGCGGGATTCGGCAAGACGGAGCAAGAGGTAAATCAGAATCTAGAAGACAATGAGCGCGCATTCTTCGAGAAGTGCCGATCATGGAAGCTGAAGCTGAACCGCAGCAAAGTGAAGCGAGGACAAGCAAGCGTCCCCTTCATGGGTCACATACTGACGCCGGATGGCCTGAAACCCGATCCAACGAAGATATCGGCAATCAGAGAGATGCCGGAGCAAGGCGATGTGACCGCTGTGAAGAGATTTCTAGGCATGGTGAGATCATCTGATGATATACAAATTAATCACCAATTATTTGTATCGTAAGTTGCCTTCCGATAACATCAGATGATTTGCAAATCACTGTCTTATGTTGACAAACAGCATCATAACTAACATCACCTGGTGATAAATGGTACAAATCATACACCTTATTGGCCATTTGCACTCTGACATAATTAGCTTTACATTTAAGTCATCCACATGTAGCATCATAATTTACCAATCAACAATGTTTACCTGTATCCTGACATTAATCTGTGTTTAATAAGTGACAATGAGAAAATTTAAACTGACACAGTGATGTAACTGAGTTGTTTGCACTCTCTGGTGCATTGCAGGAAAAGTGTGTTCGTTCATCTGTGACTACAAAGGTTCCGGCAGCAAAAGTGAGAAGAGTCTGTACGAGTTCATCCAAGAGAAAGCAACATCAACTCGACAGAAATAATGATGAGGACATCTGTGGTATATAAGATCACGTGGAGACAATATTTATCCCTTCAGACATTGACAATTGTACAGGATAGACTTTCAAACGATGACTACCTAGGGTAGGTACAGAATGGACTGAAGCAGATTCAACTGTGCCAAGGGTACCGAGTAGCAGATCAACACTTCAAACTGTGGCAAGGGTAGAATATGGGCGTTGAAGTTGTCGCAGGGTACACAGGCATGAGTCACAAGGCGACATTGAAACTGGCAAAAACGGCTCACCCTCACGTTATACACATCGCGACACGGTCAGCAGACTTGTGGCTAAGAACGTTTGTGTACACAGTGAATGTTAAACTTAATTCTTTGTCTAGCAAAGGGATTCATGATCAGCACCTGACATGATAATGTCAACACTAAATTGTATCTGTGACCACGTAGTTGATAACTACTTAATTGTCTTGTGTTGTCTTGGTTGAGTACTGGCGAACACTCCTTAAGAGTCATAAGGTCAGGGTTGGATGCGCATGCTAGTTGGATTATTAGTCGTGTATTAAAGCTTGTCTGAATTTCTATGGTTCTGTAATGTTGACTATTGCATCTGGTAGGGAATTCCAATCTTTTATTGTTTGGGGGAAATGGGAAAATATATAACAGTTGTTGCTGGCGTGGATAATGTTGAATACGTTGCTATTTAGATGCTGTGATATGCATTGTACGGGCTGGAGGATGTTTTCGACAGGCAAGAATAGGTGACCATAGATGGCTTGTAGAATATGGTGAGGCGTCTGTTTATTCATCTGGTCGTTAGTTCTTCAAGGTTTATTTTTTAACATTTCTGACACGCATCCAGTTTTTCTGAATGCATAATCGTAAAGGCAAAAGCGAGCTGCTCATCTTTGGAACGATTTTTTATTTTGTTGATGAGGACCTGGGTATGGCCGGGGGTCCCACAAGAATGATGAATATTCAAAGAGTGGTTGGATAAGGGTTGTGTAGGCAGTTGTTTTGATGTTTTGGGGGCATGACTAGAGATTGTGTGTGATAAATGCTAGGGTACGGTTTGCTGAGGCTGTAATCTGATGAATGTATTTTTTCCAGGTGAGATCTTTGGTGATACATACTCCTAGATAGGGATGATTGCATTTCCTAGAGTATAATTAAAATGTTTTACGTTTCTTGCATGGGTTAGTCTCATCACAAAGCTTTTTTGGGTTGAAGTGCATCTGCCAGTCGTGTTCCCATTTTGCTAACTCATTTAAGTCTTTCTGTAGTTCTTGTGGGTTGGACTGATTATTGATTTCTCTAAAGAGGACACAGTCATCCGCAAACATACGTAATTTGATAGAAGAGGCCGGTCTCCCTTCTTTAGATTGGAGTGACGTTGGCACGTAACCATGAGAGGGGAAGTTCTCCTGTGATAATTGCTTTGTGAAAGATTACTCAGGGCTGGAGCTAATTCATTGGCGGAAAGTTGTAAGATTCTGGCTGGCACTTCATCGGGTCCTGTTGATTTGTTTGTTTTTAAGTCATGAAGTAATTTGGCGACTCCTTTTGTTGTAATGGCGATGTCAGGCATAGCTGGTATGTTTGAGTATGGTTCGTGTGATAGGTTGGTGTTTCCATTTGTAAAGACTGACTTAAATTGGTTATTGAGAATTTCGGCTTTAAGTCTGTTGTCTTTCATTATGGTTGGTATTCCAACTGTAACAACTTTAAGGCTTTATGTATGACCAGAACCGTTTTGGTGAGTCGGAACAAATGGATGATATATATATCTCATGTGAGCATTTCTTGTCTCTCTGTGTGTGGCTTTACGTGCCTTACAAAAAAATTCATAGCTGGCTTGATTTCCATGTAATTTGTGATTGTTGAAATCTAGCACTTAATTTGTTTACGTTTATGTAGTCGTTTGATTTGCTTATTTATCCAGGGTGTTTGGTTACGCTTTGATATTTTTGTTGGTATGTGAGAGTTCATTATTGAGTCAAGGACAGTTTGGAATTCTGTATACATTTCATCAACTGTGTTTATGGATGTATCCCTTAATACAAAATATTTGCTCCATTTGAGCAGGTCTTCTTTCAGAGCCTGTATGTTAGCTTTGTGGTACATGTATATTTTGCATGGTTTTTGCTTGATGACCCTGGGCATGCAGCTGTTTATGATTATTGGGATGCCGTCGCTTATTCCTGGTACTACTGTAGACCTTTCAGCATGGGTGGGGTTAATTGTAAAGAACAAGTTCAAAGTGTTGTTTATTCTGGTGGTTTCGCGTACAACTTGTTCAAGTCCAAAATCATTGGCAATTTCAAGTAGCATTGAGTAGCTGAGTAGGTCCCAATCTATGTCGGGAAGGTTAAAGTCTTCGCCTAGCCATATATGTTTCTGTGTTTGAGAGTTTAATTTTGTTCATGGATTCTCATAGTTCTTGCATGTATTTATTTGTTACCAAATTGAGGTGATCTGTAGAATGCTTCTATTGTGATATCTTTCGATCCTTGTGTTTTGATGGTGATCCAGATAATTTCCCAGTTCTTGTGTTCTGTTCTTTGTATTAGTCCACATAGTAGTAGTATACCGATGGCACAACAGTTCATCTTGGGTTTGAGCGGGGTAATCACAATATGAATAAAATCTCAATATTAAAGTATACAATCACATAAATTATATAATCACAGTCGATAAAGTCACAGTAGTCTTCAATGTAAAATTGCAGTACAAATGAATCACAGTTCTTCTAAATGTAAAGCTGCTGAAAATATTACATAAAAATCAAGTTGTTAAAAACGTAAAAGTAATAAAAATAATAATTGCCCTAATAAAAGTTGAGTATTTGTGTTTTTATAGGCTGCTGTATTTTTCAATCTAACAGTCTAACCGAGAGCGTGTGATTTTGTTACTAGACACTTTGTGCAGTGCAATTCAAATGTAGTTCTCCGCTCTGGGTGGGTAAGGCCTGTCAGTAGACAGTTTATTGTGTTTACTGTTAGCCGAATTTTAATTGGTTACTGACAGCATATAATTCGGACTTTTAATTTGTGTAAATAAAGAATAGTTTATGGCAAAAGGTAATGCACATTAAGTTTGAGAGAATGCACTGTATAAGTTGAGCTGTTTTTGGGTGGTTTCGTTTCGCGCGTTTTATACATGTTGTTAGCCAGTTCGCCATCTTGTTTGAAACTTTGGACTGGTTGTTACGCAAATTTTATTTTGGAAAACATGACTGGGGCGATTGCTTGCAAATGTTGTCTTATATATGAATTGTAGTGGTGATACTTTTACACATCTGTAAGTTTGTATTAATAAAATTATTCAAAATATGTGATATTATATATATGTATGCGCCCCTGACACATACATCCTACTATGCAAAGCAACAACGCAAGACAAGTGTAGATTGAAATAGGCCAACTTAATGACATTTAGCTTTATTCGTTCACATAACTCATAAACAACCACAGAAATACTTCAATACATGTTCACAGCAAGCATGCCGGCCCCAATGGTATTGCTAACCAATACCTACAAGTCCTAGACGTATTACATCACTTTCATTACCATTACTAACCATCTCACGACACTATATTTACCATTGACACCTAAAATAAATTGTGACCGACTCCCACCAATCTTTAATTATATTATTTAATTTTAATTATTTAAAACTTTCCATCTTTGTGCGTCTGCTAGCTTGTTCTTTGCCTGGAAGGTTCCAAAGTTACCTTTGAAGATGTTGCGGTGTTTGGCGAATGCTGTTCAGCCGGCGTTGATTCTTCTTTCAATCTCCTTGTCTTGGTTTTTGTATCTGATACTCTATTGATGTCTTCCCATTCTTCATATCTCTTAGCGCTTTTTCCACCACCCATGTTATCTCTGGTACCTCTTTCAGGACAGTGTGAATTATGGTACACTGTCGTATAGCTCGATGTAGAATTCCTCTATTCGTTCCATGATCATATCTTAGTCTTGTATTTCTCTACCCTGCTTGTCTAGAAGTGTAATCAGTCTGTCTCGGCCTAGTGCCTGTGTTCTTGTGGCTTTCTTCAGGCTCTTTGATGCCATAATCGTTTCTCGTATGATCACTTGTTTGTACTTCTTGGTGTCCTCCTTCGCTTTCCTTTTGATGGTCATGCACATTTCTGAGTACTCTATTTGTTTTTTTTTATGGTCGCCGTGTATCGGTGACGATATTGTCGTCATTACATGCCTGTTGATTGCTTTGACTACACTTGTCGCACTCAGTTGGATCATCTCAGTGATGTTTTCGCTAATGGTGTTCATGTCGTCTAGTTCTCGTAGTGTCTCGAATCGATTTCGCACTTCCAGTTGGAATTCGATCTTTTTGTTCCTATTTGTGTAGTATCTACACTTGGTGGTCTCTTGTTGATCAACGTCTTTCTTTCAACCTTAACGTCCAGTTTGATGTTGCTTATTACCATTTTGTGGTAAATTCCGATGTTGACTTAGTTGATGAGAGTTACGTCAGTGAGTATGTGTGGCCTGTTTGTCAGGATGTAATCAATTTTATTCTTCCTTTTGTTCATTTGGGCTTTTCCACGTCCATCTCCTCCGTAAGCTGATTTCTTCTGGAACGTGGTATTTATGATTTTGTACTTTTTTGATGTTGCCCATTCTACCAAGGTGTCGCCTCTTTCGTTCTCACACCTGTAATGATAGATCACACGCAATAAAGGTATTACATCTTATACCATTATCTATATCATTTCATGGTGTCAGAAAATAGGGAACACACGTCCAGAGACATGCAGCAACGTGTCGTGTCGCCGTAGAAGAACATCATGGACCAAAATAGAACAAATTAGCATACCGCTTGCAACAGTTTTCAATTTGTCATTAGAAGAGGGAGTGGTTCCTTTAGAATGGAAAGAAGCAAACATTATACCGTTATTCAAAAAAGGTTCGAGAAAGAAGTCGGAGAATTATAGACCAGTGAGTTTAACATCAGTGATTTGTAAATTGTTAGAAAGACTAATTAAAGATCACATGGTGGATTTTCTTGTTAAACAAAACTTGATAAACCCATCTCAACATGGTTTTTTTAAAGCGAGGTCATGCTTAACAAATATGTTATGTTTTTTGGAAGACATCACTAAGTGGGTAGATGAGGGATCACCAGTAGATATCGTCTACTTAGATTTTCAAAAAGCTTTCGACAAAGTACCACATCAAAGATTACTGCTTAAACTAAAGGCCCATGGCATAGGAAATGGTATAATAAACTGGATAGAACAATGGTTGATTGACAGAAGACAACGTGTAGTAGTTGATGGGGAGGCTTCAAACTGGAAATCAGTATTGAGTGGGGTACCACAGGGATCAGTATTAGGTCCTATATTATTCTTAATATATATCAACGATTTGGATGATGAAATAACAAGCAAGGTGTTGAAATTTGCGGATGATACAAAAGTGTTTAGAAGGATTAAAAGTGATGGAGATAGACAGCATTTACAAGATGATCTTGACAGGTTGATCAAATGGTCTGAAAAGTGGCAAATGCTGTTCAATTTTGGGAAATGTAAATGCCTCCACACAGGACATGGGAACGAAGAAGTAGAATATACAATGGGGGGTACTGTACTAAGTACTACTGTAAAAGAAAAGGACTTAGGGTTAACCATTAGTGCTGATATGAAGGTTTCAGAGCAGTGCGGAATTGCAGCTTCAAAGGGAAATCAAATCCTTGGATTAATTAGGCGAAACATAACGTATAAGGAAAAGAGCTAATAATACCGCTGTACAAAACAATAGTTAGGCCTCATTTAGAATATTGTATTCAAGCGTGGAGGCCATATCGCAGGAAGGACATAGATATGCTAGAAAGAGTGCAGAGGAGAGCAACTAAAATGATACCAAAACTGAGGGATCTTAGTTACGAAATACGTCTAAAAAATGCGGTTTAACAACACTAGAGACCAGGAGATTGAGAGGAGATCAGATAGAAGTGTTTAAAATATTGAAGGGTTATGAAAATATTGATAGAAATATTTTTTTCTCAGTTAAGAAAGATAGAAGGACTAGAGGACATGAACTTACATTGGCAAAGGAGCAGAGTAGATTGGATATAAGAAAGTTTTCATTTTCACAAAGGACTGTCAATGAATGGAACAGATTACCTGCTGATTGTGTGGGTGATAGTAGCGTGAATATGTTTAAAAATAAAATCGACACATACCTCAGACGGGCGGGATACACATAGATAAAAGGGTCGGACTCTCGATAAGCCAAAGGGCTTCCTTGTCCACCTGCCACCTAGAGTTAATTCTCTGGGTGGCAATCTTGTTAAATCTTGTTAAATAGCGCGTTGTATCCGACGCTGGACTGGGACTCGCCGGCGCTGTCAGAAACGTGGACAAAATTCGAAAAACACGCACGGCTAATGTTCGCTGGGCCGTTACACGACAAAACAGAGGTGCAACAAGTGAGTTATCTGTTGTTGTGGGTGGGAGAGAAGGGCCGCGACATCCACTCCACATTCCAATTCGATAACGTCACATCAGAAACTGTCCCGAACGACGGACAAAGACAAAATTTGGACACAGTGTGTGCCAAATTTCGCGCGTACGTAACACCGAAGAGTAACGTCATATTCAGCCGATATAAATTCTACAACCGCGTGCAAGGGGTTGGCGAACCTGTTGAGAGTTTCATCATGGATGTAAAAACACTCGCACGTGATTGCGGTTTCCCAGCCAACATCATTGACGAAATGATCCGGGACAGGCTTGTATATGGCACGAACGCGCGGAAGGTACGTGAAAAGTTTATAAACGTCGGCGGAGAACTGAGTTTAATAAACACCATCGACATCGCGTGCGCATGGAAGCGCGCAACAACAACTAAACAACATGATCAGTGAACCAACATATGTCCAGATGGTCAAATCAAAACAAACACGCCGTGTTAAAGCTAACAGAAACGCTACGAGTTTCACTCGACCTACACAAAGCAGTCAGACGAAGAAGACGTGCGCACACTGCGGATACAGTCAGCACACGAATATGGACGACTGCCCTGCTCGAGGCCGCACCTGCAACAAATGCAAACGGCGAAACCACTTCGCCACCGTGTGCCGCCAGAAGAACGTCAACAGCGTTGATCAGCCTGATATTGAAGACAGCGACAGCGACGTAAATGATGAGTTCTGTGTTGATAATGTTGACTCTCACCCATACAATAAAGATCAGGCATATGTCACAGTCACGTGCAACAACACAAAACTAAAGCTCAAAATAGACATGGGGACACAGGTGAACATTTTACCTAAGTCCATGTATGACAAGCTCTGAGCCAAACAAAAGTGCAACAAGCTACAAAACAGTAAAGTAACACTTCAAGGTTACGGTGGCCATGCCCTCAAGAACTTGGGTACATGTGAGCTTCGTTGTTCGCACAAAAACAAAAGCTATGTACTCCAGTTCCAGGTGGTCGACGCGCGAGCTCCTCCCTTCTTGGGGCTGGCATCTTGCATCGAGATGCGAATCATACAGCTTGTATTGTCTGTCGATGACGGTAAGTCTGGCAATGACGTTGATGCCGACCTTCGACGCAACTGTGATGAACTATCCGGTAACGATGATGATAACGTCGAGTATAAACCCGGTCGTGATGAAGGTGTGCGACTGCTCGCCGAGTATAATGACTTGTTCGAGGGCATCGGTGAATTTCCCGGGGAACACTCGCTCACGTTACACCCTGATGCAAATCCTGTCGTACATCCGCCACGCAGCACTTCGCGACAAGGTCAAAGAAGAACTATCACGTATGGAAGCCAGCAACATCATCGTGAAAGTAACGGAGCCCACGGACTGGGTAAATTCCATGGTTGTCGTGCAAAAGCGTAATGGTGACATACGTGTGTGCCTGGACCCTCGCGACCTGAACAATGCGATAAAACGACCGTACTACCCAGTACCGACGCTAGAGGGCGTCACCAACACGCTGACGGGCGCAAAATACTTCTCGCTGCTCGACGCACGAAGTGGTTACTGGCAGATAAAACTGACAGACTCAACATTTCGATTGACAATATTCAACACACCACATGGACGATATCGATACCTACGCATGCCTTTCGGAATCAACGCAGCTCAAGACATCTTTCAGCGCCGTGTCGATGAGACATACGAAGGTTTGCCACATGTTACTGGCACCAGCGACGACTTACGTCAAAAGAAGAACACCTTCTTACACTACGCGCAGCGCTTCAACGAGCTCGCCAAAGTGGTCAACGTTTCAACATGGACAAATGTCGTTTTTATTTGCCAGAGGTTGCATACTACGGTCACGTCATATCTGCCGAGGGCATAAAACCAGACCCCAAAAAGATAGAAACTATCGTCAAAATGGCAAGCCTGCTAACAAAGCCGAGCTACAGACATACTTGGTATGGCCAACTATCTTGCTAAGTTTGCGCCAAACGTGAGTGAAATCACTGCCCCGAAGCGCGATCTATTGAAGAAAGAAAGATGAAGGAGATCATCACAAAAGCACCCGTGTTAGCTTTCTACGATCCAAAGAAGGAGCTGACACTACACGTCGACGCCTCATCAAAAGCGACGAGTGCAACACTCATGCAAGAAGGACGCCCAATCGAGTACATGTCACGAGCTTTGGACCAGTCCAAACAAAATTGGGCTACGATCGAACGAGAGATGCTAGCCATTGTACACGGGTGCAACAGATTCCGCCAATACATGTACGCACGCAAAACAACTGTGGAATCTGACCACAAACCACTTGAATCCATCATGCGCAAGCCACTATCGGCAGCCCCGAAACGCCTGCAAAGCATGATTGTCGAATTACAGCGATACATGTAAGATATTCAAATCGTTCATAAACCTGGTAAGGAAATACCAGTAACCGACTACTTGAGCCATAACCTCACTGCAAACGCTGTGCCGATCTACGATGAATTCTCAGAAGAACCAGACATAGGCGTCCACCATCTGGTGGCAACTCTCCCGATCAGCGACAAAAAAATTGTCAGAGATCCGGACCAGCACCGCGAACGACCCCCGCATGCAGACGTTAAAGCATGTGATTATATCGGGGTGGCCCAGCCAGCGTAAGGAGTGCCCCACTGCCATCAGCGATCACTGGAATCACCGAGATGAGCTGATGCACGCAGACGGCCTAATATTCAAGACGGACAGAATCGTAATCCCCAACGCATTGTGCCCAGAAATGCTAACACGAATACACGAAGGACACTTCGGGGTCGAGAAGTGTCGATCACGGGCATGCATGGCACTGTTCTGGCCCGGTATGAACGCCGACATCGAGAAAACTGTCGCCAACTGCAGCACGTGCCAGATGCACAGAAATGCCAACCAGAAAGAGACTGATAAACTATCCGATACCCCTCGTTGCCATGGCAGGTTGTAGCGACATATCTGTTTAATCTCGACGGTCGTGACTACGTTGTTGTAGTGGACTACTACAGTAACTTCCCTGAGGTGGAGTATCTACGAGACACGAAATCTACCACCGTCATTAACAAAATCAAAGGAATCTTGGCGCACCATCTACAACCTGCAGTGCTTGAGCGTAGCGTCATCGAGGACATGCTCGAACGCAAACAGTCAACTCAGAAAGAACACTACGACAAGTCTGCCAAAGACCTCGAACCACTCCACGTCAACGAACGCATACGCATACGCATCACCGACCCAAAGCCACACTGGGAATCTGCCGTCGTCATTCAAACGCCACAACCGAAGACACCGCGCTCATACGTTGTCCGATCTGAACGAGGAGTTAACCGACGAAATCGGAAACACATCTTGAAGACGCGCGAACGACCTGTCGCCGACCCCCTCCCTGATATCGACGAGCAGCTCGGATGTCTCGACGAAGACCACACTCCCGCCAGCGAGGCGTGCGCACTCCGCCCAGTCAACACGGCGGAGCCAGCTGCAACGCCGACATCCACCGTGCAACCCGCGTCGCGTACGCAAGATATGGTCTCACCGCACCCCTACAGAACCAGGGCGGGAAGAGTGCACAAACCCAGGCGCATCCCTGACCTGTAGTGACACTAATATACCCTATAATTATTATTTTATCCTGCTATTGCCTGTTCGCTGTTGCGATTTTTTTTATATAACAAGGGGGATGTAATGATAGATCACACGCATCTCGTACCACCAGTACCCTTACGGGCCTCGCGCACTTACGGGTCGCACATGTTTGGTTGACGGATGCGGCGTGCACGGCCATGTTCTCAGTGTACGGTTGTACACAATAAAAGTATAACATCTTATACCATTATCTATATAATTTCAACACCTTGGCCAGATTTGCCTGTTGCCGAACAAATCCCATTGTGATGAATGTATGGCCAGCACATTGACGTGATTTATATGGGAAAAGTGTTGTTGTCAAATTACAACATAAATATGTAAATGACTTCTTCAGTACATGTGACATATGACGTCATCGTGCACGTGAGATAGTTCGTAATTCCCCTCGTCTCGGTTGATTGGTGTCCTGGCCGTTCTGATCCATATGGCTTCTTTTATTTGTCGCGTTCATCTGTTGACTTCCTTGTCCACTATTTTCGCTCCCTCCCAATCTATGATATGATGTTGTGTTGTTGCGTGGACTGTGAGGACGGTGTTGTTGAAATTCGGCAGTGATCTTTTTCTCGCTCCTCGTGTATTTCTCTTTCCTTGTGTTGTCAAACATCCTTTCTCTGTTCCTCAAGTCTCGTTTTGAACAAAAGAAGCCATATGGATCAGAAAGGCCAGGACACCAATCAACCGAGACGAGGGTAATTACGAACTATATCACAGGTACGTTGACGTCATGCGCCACATGTACCGAAGAAGTTGGTGTGTTACATCAAAAGTAGCCTCTACAAGGTAAACTGTCACGTATTGGATATGTTTAAAATAACTTATTGACTTAGAAATAAACTATCCTGAAGAATGCTTAGCAAGAATAAAACAAAAATAAATATGTCTGGTTCGAGTGGTGGTGTTAGTGTGGTTGCGGTGGTGGTTGTGATTGACCGGATGTGGTGGCGGCGGTTGTGGTGGGGATGTTTGTGTGGCGGTTCGGGTGATGGTGGGTGTGGTGGTGGTAGTTGTGTGATGGTGGTGGTGGTGGTGGTGTTTTTGTGGCCGTTCTAGTGGTGATTATTGCAGTGCCGATGGTGTACAACAATTAAAAGTAGTTTATCTTCCTCCTTTACCCCCGTGTACAATGGTGATATACAAATTTTGTACTGTTGCACTGTTAATTTTGTTATTGTTCTCCACCCTACCCGTATGGACGTCTCTCAACATCCTTCATCTTCCTGCGTCTGTCTAAAATGCATACTTTACGCAATCGTGCCATGTCAGCTGTAGATTTCCTTGCGGCCACTTCTTCTTGAACCCAGTTTATCTCGCAAACTGACCCGTTGTTGTTACCCTTGCAGCTCTTCAGATCCGCTTGTAACAGGCGACCCAACACGACCTGTGAATGTCCATCTCACCATTAGGCACTAACTAATTATTAACTATGTTTTAGAACTGCGTTGATCAACGGCCATATGCCTAAGACATAGTTAATAATTAGTTAGTACCATAAGTGCCGTATTTCAAACAACGATCTCATGTATAATCCAAAACTTCTCCGCGACGACAGATTTGACACAAGATTTATGAATCTCATCTTTCAAAATGGTCCAACATTCTGTTGCTGTCGTATTCTTCATTAAAGGGAATAAAAACATCAATTGCTCGAATTCATGTTATATTACATCCTGCTATCTATTTCCACGTCCACCAAGTCAAACAAATTCAATGAATTAGAAATTCCACATTTTATGGTGTGCATCCTGACATTTTCGAATATGCATATTTTTGGCGCGCTTTTCGGGATGCCGAGATGTGACGTCACTTATGACTCAAACTCGCATCAGGTCGACCCTTTCCATGCATTCAGAGCATGTTTACAAGTATAGCTTTTGGGTCGAAACGAGCGTCAGAACGAGTTATTGTGCAATATTCCGACGTAATACAAACACTAGTCATCATAGAGGAACAAGCAGTTATCTTACGGTTCCACATGAATC
Source organism: Paraescarpia echinospica (assembly GCA_020002185.1). Taxonomy (NCBI): domain Eukaryota; kingdom Metazoa; phylum Annelida; class Polychaeta; order Sabellida; family Siboglinidae; genus Paraescarpia; species Paraescarpia echinospica. Next base: position 9,579,747 of record CM034535.1, read on the forward strand.
GAATTTTATTCAAAACAACGAATGCGAATGGGCCTACATAGGCTACAAGTCGACTAGGTTTCGCCGAGCTTGGGCTCGTTTTCAGAATAATTATATCGAATGCAACCAACGGGAGATAATGTACACTAATACACATACATAGCAAACATATATTGTATCCAGCTACATAAAGTAACGTGTATAATCTCATAATATCACTAGAATATCGATATATGACGGAGTTGTACAATTTATCATAACAACTTAAATTAGTCGGACAGATTCCGTTGGTCCCGTTAGCTCAGTGGGTAGGCGCGTTGGTTACTTGTCGTTTATTTTACAATCGGGCGACGCCGGTTCAATCCTCACAGCATGCAAACCTTTGATTTTCTATACACTTTTTTTGTTTATGTTTTCACGAAGTAATATAAACAAAATCATTTTATACTATAATGCACTGTTTGTAAATAATTTTTGTAGTAACTATTTATTCGCCACAAAAATATGGTCATTATATAACGATTTTCAAAATTTGTAACTGGCTCTCCGGTAAATCTATGGTGCTGGTTGATAAACGGAATATTAACGACATTTCAGAAGTGTTGTTGTACCTATGTAACATTTATTTTAACCATAAATTGCGAGTTTTCGAAACCGAATGATGCTAGATGCGCGGCCAGGGACAGGCGCCGACCGACGTTGACACACACACACACACACACACACACACACACACACACACACACACACACACACACACACACACACACACACACACACACACACACACACACACACACACACATACACACAGCGGTCTGCGCGGCAACAACGTTACAACGTAACTAAATCTATAAATTATATTCCGTCTGGTAAATGTAATTCGGGCACCGTTAAAACAGTTTTATCATCACTGAAATGAAAATATAACATTTAGGAAAAAATATGCGTTTGCTGATGATCAATTGAATATTATCTTCGTTTGTAAAATACAGAACTTTGTTAATATTGAAGTTAATAAGGGTTTAACAAAATATTATCAGATTATATAGTTTATTATGATTTTTGTGACAGCATTTCCTGGCTTTGCATTGGTCGTGTTCCTGGTTGAGTGGCATCTTCAATAACAAACTGATGCCAAAATTTACAGCAGTGTTATGTTAATTATATATATACCATATTAAACATAAACAGTTTTTGCAACAGTATAAAACAAATGGCAAGGAAAACAATTGTCTCATTCCTATCATTGTAATAATTATTTGTTATTAATAAAACCGTTCATATCAGCATCACTAAAATATTGGTATACATCATGTAACGTGTCTACTTTTAATATTCGTAATGAATATTAATGGACCAGAAAATAGTTGCAAATATAATTTTGTAATTTCTAAATTTGTAGATTAAATCAAATTGTTGTCTTTGATCACAAGTCACTCAGATGTACTTGCAACAAAACAGCAGGAACATTGTGTTGTTGTCATAAAAATAAGACAGACATTTTACATTTTTTCCGAAGCTTCAATTCCCCTTAACAACCACTCGGACAAGTTAAAATTTTGGCGGACAAGTAGATTTCAAAACTTACTTGTCCGGCGGACAAGTACATTTTCTGGCTTATTTCTACCGTTGGATAATATTATGTGAGACCAGTGAATCCTTAGTATCTTTCAAAATGGTCCAACATTATGTTGCTGTCTTGTCCTTCATTAAGTTAGTTCAATCTATGTGTGCTAAATATGTTCTCACATGTTTATATTTGTCTTTGTTAAAGTTTCTCCTACATAGCTTTTTACCATTATTCCCTGATTGCATTTTTATACTAAAATGGTTTTGGCAATGATCACTGGATCCCAAAGGTTCATGTATTTTAACATTATCAACTAGTTCGTTTTGAGAAGAGAACACTAAATCCAACACATTCCCATCTCTGGTTGGTTCCAAAACATGTTGGGTAAGGAAACAGTCCTGTATTAGAAGTAGAAACTGTTGGTCATCACCTCCAGCACTCTCTAGTGATTTCCACTAAATATGTCCATGATTAAAATAACCCACTATAACACATTCCCCTTTACTTATCTCTTTTATAACACTGTGCAGTTTTACATCATCCTCTTGTCTTATGTTAGGACTACGATAAACTAGTCCTATTGTTAATGTTGAGTTTCTGGAAACTATGTTGCAACAAATAGCGTTCTTACAATCTGCTTCCATTTCATTTGTACTTCATATGCCTGTGTGGATTCTTTAATATACAGAATGACTCCGCCCCCCCCCCCACTCTCTCTTTCCTGTCAGTCCTTTCTAAACATGACATAACCCGATATGGTTAATTCAGCATCTACCATGTCTTCATGTGCCCATGATTCTGTGATTCCTATTATATCGGGATCTATGTCCGCTATCATGATGTCTTCATGTGCCCATGATTCTGTGATTCCTATTATATCGGGATCTATGTCCGCTATCCTGATGTCTAAATCGCTGTTCTTATTTACTATGCTTCCGACATTTAAGCATATTCATCTAAGTTCATTGTTATGGATATTTGGTGAACCTTTCCTTGTAGATTTGTTTGTACTATTTCTTTGAGGTGGCTCTACGTATCCCCCCTGTGCATCTAGTTTAACTCAACTGTGCCTCTCCTTCACCCATGCACTTAATGAACTCGCTCCCTAGAACTGCTGCTCCTTTTCCTGTTATGTGTAGCCCATCACGCATAAACATATATTCTCTCCCTACAAAGCTTGCCCACACGTCTACGAAGCCGAGTCCTTCATCTATACATAACTTCTGTACCAGTGTGTTGCTGGCCATTCTTCTGCAATTCTTGTAGTATTGTCCTCTGCCACCTTTTATCGACAGTATACCCAATAACACGATCTGTCCAATGCGTGCCTCTTTCAGTGTGCATACCAGTCTCCTATACTTATCAATGATGGCCGTCGTACCTTCCTTCTCAGCATTACTGGTGCCCACGTGCACAAGAATAGATCCCCCGTTGCCATTACCCATGACCTGGCCTACTCTTTCTGTGACACCCTCTATCTTTGCCCCTGGTAAACATACATTCATATCCTCCCCTTGTTTAGTGTCTTGTCCAACTTCTTGACAATAGAATCCCCCATGACCACTCGCAGTATCCTATTTTCCCCCTTAACTACTGCATCTGCGTAACTCTTGCCTTCCTTCCGTTGCAGCTCCTCAACACCGACCTGTTCACCTTTCTTTTGTAGAACACTGTCATTATCCACCTGTCTTTTTCTCAGTCTTTTGTTTCACAGTCTTACCAACTGCCTCTGTGGTATCTACCTCTTCACCACCTGTATCGCTATCGCGTCTCTCCTGATTCTCTACAGACAGACCACCTGTTGATCTATCCCCACTGACCCGTTTTCTTTTCCTCTGCCGAACAATATTCCTCCGTCCCTCTGTCTTCTTCTCATTTCTTTGTTTCTTCACACCTGTCACATTCCCTCCTCTCAGTCTCCTTTCTTCAGTCTCCGTGTCACAACTCTGCTCCTTCTGTGTCGTAGTATTCCTAACTCTCTCCATGTCATCCCTCTCTGTTCCATCTATTTCCATGTTGAGTCTCCCCTCCATCTCCTTCACTATACTCGTCAACTTACACACCTCCTTCATCAGACATTCCACCCTCAAACGTCCCATACACCGAAAAGTGAATCCGTCTTCTTTGGTTCCTGCCCATGATTTTGGACAGCCAGACAACGTAAAATCCACTCAGTTCTGGCAGTCGTTGCAAATTAAGTGTCGTTTTGTCCTGAGATGGCGCTTGCAAGGTGCCACATCAGAATGTATTTATATTCAAAATAGTTGTTATATAGTCTTTAAAAAGGCTTTTCTGTGTACAATTTACAACAGATCGTTTAGGTTATAGTTAGTTATATTTGTTAACACACAGTGACACACCGTGTTTACGATGTACTCAAGTTAGGCTTATGTTCAATGGAGTCTTTATAAAGACTGTTTCCTGTGACTGTGTACTAATTAATATACACTTTGTAAGTTTGTTATTTCAGGTTTTAATTATGCATCTTACTACAACGACTATCTCAACTAACCCTATTCTATTGTCGTTCACGTCACGTTAACTTTGCCAGTGCCTTAATTTGTAAACAACGACCCGATTACATTAACATCCCCAATTATCGCTCGCAAATCGCCTACTTTTAAACTACCCTACAATGCTCCCTCTAGCTAACTTTTAACAACAAATCTTGCTTATTATGTATCTACAACTACGTTATGTATGATATACACTCAATAATATAAGTTATCTTGATCAAATATCCTTTTATATTCGTAAGTTTGCTGCACCAAATTCAAAACAATTCACCATCAGAAGTTCCCGCCAAAAGAAATGTTGACAGCCGTTCGAAGCACAACACTTTGGTAACCTTTTGATCAGCAAAGAAGAATGCAAATTAAAAAAAAATCCCGTTAGAGGGATAAGCAGAACTCGGCGCCGTCAATAAGTCCGTGAAAATATAAATATTTCCAATACAATCGTGAATACATATGTACGTATCCACACGTATTATCCGTAACGGTTTCCATGAATAATGTTCATGTAAAAAAGTATACTATATTAGTATACCTGCTAAATTTGTTTTATTGAAATCTGGGAGATTTTCAGCAACCGCTCAACACGCTTCCCGTGTCGCGCTGTGTCGCCACCGTAACTTCAGCTTCTCCGCTGTGTCGACTCGACTCATGACATCGGTGTTCATGGGCGACTCACTTCTGAGAAAGACAGATAAGACACTAAGCGAGGGGAGGACGTCGTTGTTTGTCTACCGGGAGCTAGGATAGGCCATGTGACTGAAAGGGTAGAGAAGGTATTGCGGCATGGCAAGGGAGGGTCTATACTAATACACGTAGGGACAACAAATGCAGACAGGGGGGAACAACTGGGATGGTACAGAAGTACAGACAGTTAGTGAGGAAGCCAAAGAAGAAAAAAGTTGAACTGATAATTCTCTCAGGAATTTTGCCAGTAATGGGAGGAGGGGGGGGGGGCAACATTCAGAAATTGCAAGAGGATGGCGATAAACGCACTAGTTGAGCAGATGTGTGAAGAAGAGGGGGTGGGATTCACATATTTATGGGGATACTTTGTTGCGAGGGAAGATATGTGCATGAGAGATGGCCTCAATCTAAGTGGAAAGGGGGCAGCAGTATTCTCGGAGAACCTGCTGCGATCTGTTGACAGTGGGACACCTATTTAAACTAGATTCGCAGGGGGGACTCACAGAGAAGCCTGAAACTGTAGGCATAGATAAAGGCAGCACAAATAAATCAATAAAGAATAGTCTGGAAAACTGTTCTGAAGCTGGATATAAATGTGTTTGTTTAAATGCAAGGAGTATAGTAAACAAAATAAATGAACTAAACATTAAGGTAGTTGATATTGACCCTCACATAATTGGTATAACCGAATCATGGGCCACCACCCGTATATCAGATGCCGTTCTGGGATTGACAGGATAATATAATACATATTATGTAATGTTTAGGAAAGATATAACAGGAAGGAGGGGAGGTGGACTTATCTTATATGTATTTAAAAAAATATTCAGGCTTAAAAAATAAAATTAGAAAGATAAGCAGATTGCGAAAAAGCTGATTGGTGTAACATAATTACATGAAACTCAATATTAACAGTTGGGTTAGTTTATCGGAGTCCAAACATAAGCATAGAAGAGAATGAAAAAGTACAAAACACTAAAAGGGAACTGAGTAAACGGGACTGTGTTATTATGGGGGATTTTAACCATGAGCATATACAATGGACATTTCTACAGAGTATGGGGAGTGAGGACAACAAGTTTTTAGTTTTAGTACAAGGTAGTTTCCTTACTCAACATGTAGTAGAACTAGCCAGGGGTGAGAATGTGTTAGACATAGTTTTGTCCTCACATAATTAATTAGTTGACAATGTCAATATATGTGAACCACTGGGGAGTAGTGATCACAACCAGATACATTTTACCATCAAAGTAAAATCAGAAAGGAATAGTAAAAAGCAGTACAGAAAATTCCACAAAGGAAGATATAAGGACATGAGGAAATATTTAGCAAACACACTGAAGAATAAGACAGCACGGAATGCTGGAATATCTTAAAGAGTTAAATTAAGGGTTTCGTCGATAAATTTGTTCCCTTGAAAAAACAAGGGGAACGGTCCAGAAGGAACACTTATTGAAAGAAGCCATTAGAAAAATTAAGTACAAACAAATGATGTGGAAGTCATATAGACGTACTGAAGTGATGAAGACTACAATATTTATAAAGAAGCACTAAACCAATCTACAACTGAAATTAGAAATTAAAAGAGTAGCTATGAAAAAAAATTAGCTTGTAATATAAAACATGACAGCAAGAGTTTTTATACGTATATTCGAAGCAAACAGAAAGTTCAGGATCAGGTCGGTCTTCTAGAAGATAGTGTTGGAAATATAATATCAGAGGAATTCGTAATGGCAGAAGACCTGAACGAACATTTTAGTTCGGTGTTTACCAGAGAAGATATTAGTTCACTGCCAGTACCTGAGGCTAAGTTCAAGGGGGCAGAATCAGATTATTTAAGACAGTTAATTGTAACCCCGGAAATGGTAGCTAAGAAAATAAGGGCTATGAAGGATAAATCACCAGGAGTGGATGGTATTCCGCCCAAACAACTATTGGACATTGTAGAACAAATTAGCATACCGCTTGCAACAATTTTTTCAATTTGTCAATAGAAGAATGGAAAGAAGCAAACATTATACCGTTATTTTAAAAAAGTTCGAGAAACAAGTCAGAGAGCTATAGACCAGTGAGTTTAACATCGGTGATTTGCAAATTATTAGAAAGACTAATTAAAAATTACATGGTGGTTGTTCTTGTTAAACACAACTTGTTAACCCCATCTCAACATGGGTTTCTAAAAGCCAGGTCATGCTTAACAAATATGGTACGTTGGTTGGAAGATATCATTAAGTGGGTAGACGAGGGATCACAAGTAGATATTATCTAATTAGATTTTCAAAAAGCTTTCGAGAAAGTGCTTCATCAAAGATTACTGCTTAAACTAAAGGCCCATGGCATAGGAAATTGTATAATTAGTAGAAACATGGCTAATTGACAGAAGAGAGCGGCTATTTTTTGATGGGAGGCTTCAAACTGGAAAACAGTTTTGAGTGGGGTACCACAGGGATCAGTACTGGGTCCTATATTATTATTAATATATATCAACGATTTGGACGATGATATAAAAAGCAAGGTGTTGAAATTTGCAGATGATACAAAAGTGTTTAGAAGGATTAAAAGTGATGGAGATATACAGCATTTACAAGATGATCTTGACATATTGATCAACTGGTCTGAAAAGTGGCAAATGTTGTTTAGTTTTGAGAAATGTAAAATCCTTGGATTAATTAGGCGAAATATAGCGTAAAAGGAAAAATAACTAATAATACCGCTGTACAAAACAATAGTTATGCGTCATTTAGAATAATGTATACAAGCGTGGAGGCCATACCGCAAGAAGGACATAGATATGCTAGAAAGAGTACAGAGGAGAGCGACTAAACTGATACCAAAACTGAGTGATCTTAGTTATGAAAAACGCCTAAAAGAATGTGGTTTAACAACACTAGAGACCAGGAGATTGAGAGGAGATCAGATAGAAGTGTTTAAAATATTGAATGGTTATGAAAATATTGATAGAAATATTTTTTGTTCTCAGTTAAGAAAGATAGAAAGACTAGAGGACATGAAGTTATATTAGTAAACGAGCAGTGTAGATTATATATAAGAAAGTTCTCATTTTCACAAAGGACTGTAAATGAACGGGACATATTATCTGATGATTGTGTGGGTGTTAGTAGTGTGAATGTTTAAAAATAAAATCGACACATACCTCAGAAGGCCGGGATACATGTCTGTAAAAGGGTTGGACTCTCAATAAGCCAAAGGGCTTCCTTGTCCACCTGCCATCTAGAGTTAATTCTATGCGTGGCAATCTTGTCAAATCTTGTTAAACCCCGGGAGACACTCGGATTTTGCATACATTAGCGAAACGGTTGATTGCGAACGACATAACAATAGGGCGATACATTTTTAAAGTTGCGAATTGTGGCTGATGCTGGGTTGGTGTAGGCAACGGTGGTAGCCATGGTGTTGATGTTAGTGTTGCTAATAGTGGTGGCTGCGGTGCTGCATTATTATGGATGTGATGGTGGTGTTGATGCCTGTGATGATGGTGGTGGTTATTTTGGTGGTGGTGGTGACGTTGTTGGTGGTGGTGTAGTCGGTGGTGGTGGTAACGTTGTTGTTGTTGGTGGTGTAAGCGGTGATGGTGGGGGGTGGTGGTAAGGTTGTTGTTGGTGTAAGTGATGGTGGTGACGTTGTTGGTGTAGGTGGTGGCGGTGGTGTCTTTGTTGGTGTAGGCGGTGGTGGTGGCGTTATTGTTGGTGGTGTATGTGGTGGTGGTGGCGTTGCGTTTTCTCCCAGTTTCCTTGTACAGGGGTGATGTCATGCTACGATTACCGTTCGTTCTCTCGTTGCCCTCCACTGGTCCTCACCAGCAGCCCTATTTCTCCTCCTGTCATCTTCTCCGTCGTCTGTCCCAACATGTCTGCCCGTCTACTCGCCTGCTTGCCCGAGGAGTTACCCTATGGCCACTAATGGTAGTGGTAGTGGTGTTGGTATACAAGTATGTTGCTTTCCCACCCAGTTCCCATGTACGCGGGTTATTTTTAAATCCCTATTCATTCTGTCGTTGCCCCTCATTGCTCCCTGTAAGTTGTACACGGGTGATGTTTACATCCTGCTGCACAGTTCACTATTCACTAAAAGTTTCACTTTTCCCTCTCAGCAGCCTATACTTCTCCATCTGTCATCTTCTCCGTCTTTTTAAATCATGGTGTAATGGTAGCACATATCCACTTGGTTGTTGATTATATGTAGCCACGATGTATTTATACAAATACTTGAAACTTTGCACGTGCACGGCGTTTGTTTAATATACCATATGTAACTGGCTGCACGCGAAATTGTCTTCCATAGGTCTATGTCTGCTGCTTATATTTCCACTTAAGCTACGCGTCCTTCACCGTGTTGTGCTCTGCTTGGAATCTATTTGCTTTAACTTGTCACGCGCTAACATGTATTGCAATCAACGTATAAGAGTAAATACTACAGGGATTAATAAGCCACAGCAGGAAACTAGGCAATGCCTACACCAACGGACGCCATCCCCAGCTTCCGGATGTCACGTCACAGCAGGAAACAGACCACGACAACCTCTCCTGGGTGACGTTGAACTGACAAGTCAAACTAGAGCGCATACATGTTAAGTTTCCTGCATTCGCCGGGGGACTCCTGGAAATCCATCAAATCCCCCGATCTCCTGGAAAGGAGAACCAATCTCCTGGATTTTCAGTGAAACCAAAACTATTTTTTTCTATCTTATTTTCCGAACTCGGCATGGCCTAATTGGGTTTTATTTCCGGCTGACTCGAGTATGTTTTTCTGGGTCAACAGAAAGTGGTCAATACCTGTCAATACCAGCGTCAGTGTCAGTGCGTTAACTTAAAGGAAAACAAAAGGCAACGTTGTGGAGTTAAGCACCTAAAAGAGTTAGCACAAACTAACCATTTGCATCTACAATCACAATTTTCAGTTCAGTGGTTTACTCGGAATGTAGTCTTAAAGTGGAAGATTCTAACGAAATATGCGATAACATGTAGACTGCCATCTTACTGATGACGCGTTCATTTGGCCGAAAACAACCAATAAACGAGCAGCATTAGTTTTGCCGTGTACGACACACTGTCTTGTGTAGTTCGCGTAGTTGATTCATGTTCATGGGATGCGGTTCGTTATATTAGTATAAGTTGAGCTTACAGTGAAAACGTGACTTGCGATGTGCCATACTGCTCTACATACGGTTGTAACAATAGTACAGCGAAGGATAATGAGCCAGAAGTGAAATAGTGGATTCACAACTGTGGACGGGCTGGTTGGAAGCCTTCGAAATACAACGCACTATGTTAAGATAATTTTGAAGAACCGTGCTTCGAAGGAAATCTACATCGTCAGTTAATGACACAAGATCCGACAAAACATCGCCGACGTCGATGTTTGAAGCCAGGTGCAGTGCCTACGATATTTTAGTCACGGACCTCAGCCGTCGAAGCGACGCATATTTTCGATCAAACGCGCCGCCGCCGAGAAATCGATCGTAAGAAGGTTAGTACCGAGTTACTTGGTATCCAATTATAATCTGTTGACATTTGAGATGCAAGATATGCTGGAGACAAGCTACAACAGTACCAGAATGTACTATATTGCACCACAAAGAGTTTAGACTTTAGTCTTTAGAAGATAGCCGAATAGCAAAAGTTAACGGCAATCAAGTCGCGTGAGCGATATTACAGTAACGGATTAACATGGGCTGGAATGATTGTCGTTTATAATAACATTGCAAAACTTACTGTATTTTGTGTTAGATGAACAAAAATACGTTCTACATTCAATAATATTGCATTAGACAATGTCATATATCATATATCCAGGTGAAAGTGTTTTTTTTATAGAACAAAATACTAAAATATTTTTTTATGGCAGATTATGATAGCTTATTATTAGCAACAAGTAACCTTTAGATTTGCAATCAGTAGATGACGAGTAGGGACCACGACCCAAGTAGTGCAAGGTGAATTCCAGTCACCGACTTGAATCCCAAATACACTAAATCAGCTCCTATGCATAACTAACATTATAATAAGTTTTCGAAATTACTGCATTTCATAGGCATCCAACTCGTTTTTTTCAGGATGGCTACTCAAAAGTACCAGCCAGCATGACTACTACCTTATGAGTAAATGTGTTTATTCAGACTTCCAAAACGGATAATGTAAATGATGTTTACATGTTATGTGTTAATATGTGGACCACCGACTTATGTATGGGACCAAAAATGTTCAAAGTTCCTGATGACCAACTTTTCAGTAGTTTAGTCTCTCAGATGTGAGGGGGCGAATACACAGATGGATAGTGCTCATTCTGTATCACCCTACCTATTCCTTGTAATCAGTTGCTGTGTACATTTATGAGTACAGTTACTTGAGTGTAATAAATTACATCTCCGTGTAATGATTACATTCCAGAATGCAATTGTCTGTAATGAAATAAGTAAGAGCACTTGTGTCATTATCACAAATTTTATTAAAGAAAAATAAAATCAAAACATGATATCAAAATACAGTAGCTGTATATACAGTAGATACAGAAATTAAGAAGAAAAAAACAAGTAATAATAAATTATGTGAAGGAATGTGATGATGTAATGCCTTATTTGTAAGGATCAGTATCGTTTTACTAATGTACCAGTACAATTACCATGACTGGCCATTGTATTGTTACTAAAAACAGCCAACACGTTACACAGGAAAAGCATTTTAAAGTTCACTGAATGCTACAGTCATAAGGTAAATAACAGCAGCTTACTAACAACATATAGACTGGTGTGTTACACCAGTTGTTTGCAGACATTTTATTAGAATACTGCATGTACTATTCTTCACTGTAGGAATGAAAGCTAGATTGATGCGGTCTGCTCTGGCGTGGAACTACCGACCACGTCCCAGCCCAGAAAAACGTGTTGAGACTGGTGTCATGTGGTCCAAAAGACGCAAGCAATGGGTGCTGCATAACAGACCACAGCAGGTGAACTCACGTACCCACCTACAAATGCTCACGGATCGAGTGACAGATGTGTTAAAGAAATATCACACTGCATCCGATCACATTCACTGGGGCAGATGTCCCAAAACCAGAGAAGGAGGATCTGCTGGCAGCAAGAGTCAGTCAATTTGTAAAGAAACAGTAAATACTGCCACCACCCACCTACACAGGTCACATGTACATTGTCTAGTTTAGTTTTCAAGTCCAGCGTGGTATCCCTCGTGTTGTCTCCCATCGGGGGCAGGGAACCTTGATCTTATTCCAGTGTTTCCCCTGGTATATAACAAGCGAGGCGGGCCGCCTCGCTGTTTTTCTATGCCGCCTCGCCCAAAATGTGCCGAAATTGCCGCCTCGTAGCTATTTCATACGCCCATTTTTTTTCGTTCTTTCACGGTACATTCAACGTCGGCGAGCGGCGCGTAATGACACCACAAAGTCACTTATATTCCTGCAAAATCGCAGATTTGTAGCAACATCGTTTAGCCGTCACTGGACAACGTGAAAGATAACACTTGTCAGTTGTCCAATCACTGAATATTCCTGCGGGATCCCCGGTGTCTCCAATGGTGACACATTGCGGAGTTTCGACATACTAGAAATCTAGACATTCATGTAAAATGGCGCCCAAACGGGAACTTGCGTTTTGGTTTATGACGGTGGTGGGAGTGAAAACCGTGCAGGCTGATGGCACTACGTCACTTGTGTCGAATCCGGACTCTTTCGAAGCCCAAATAAAAACCGTGCATCCTAATCCTATTCACTAGTCGGCATTTGTATCGAATCCGGACCCTGTTGAAGTTCAAATACCGACCCGGTTTGCACTAGTCTGTGCCGCTGCGGCCGTGCGTTACCGCACAGCGAGCGTAAAAAGAGAGATATATATATAGCAGCGTATGTTGATACAAACCGGGGCGCTATTTACGCGTCAAATGGACGTAAGACGCAATATTCTTAAAGGTAAATATGCCTAGGATAATGTTGAATGATGGAACTACAGTGTATCTCACTGAGGTATCAAAGATAAGCAAAACTCAAGCGGCAAAATCAATGACAAAGTAGGTCCGGGTTCGACGCAAATGCCCATAAGTCTATTCAACTAATATTCTATGCGGTTTTGTCTTAGCAAAATAAGGAATGTGATTCGTAAGATATCTTTGTGCTACATATATAATACATATTCCGACAAAGTTGTGCAAACAAACTTTTGGGAAAGTTGATTTGAGTGAAATACTTACGAATATAAACCAACGAAGCTCACATCTCATAAAAAAATGCCTACTACCCAAAACCGTGTATACTAACGGGTTATCAATAACTTGGGTTAGACAATGATATGTTTGCACAGCAATTGGATGTACTAAACAACTTATACTGTTTTATAAAAAGGACACAATTTGATAAACATTCTTGCGATTATTAGAAACATACTTTTGTGGCATTCCATAAATGACTGTTTAATTAATTGTATAGCATTCTAGCAAACAAATAAAATATAATCTTTTGAACATAAACCACCAATTTACCATAAAATTATGATATTAAAATAATTTAAAGGTGATGATGAAAGAGCCTTCAGATGATATCACTGGATGCTTCCCAGAGAAGTCGAGATGGTGTTCGACTGAACAGGTCTGCCAGGGAGTAAAGTGTAAAGCGCTTTGAGCAGTCCTGCGCTATATAAGAACTCACCGTTTACTTTTTTATTGACTCTGTCAGCGAGGTAACAAGGCCTAGGGTTAGTGCAATAAAACATAACCATAACCAAGTACCAGTGGTCAAGTGGAAACCACACCTCTACTGAGTACCAGTGGTAAAATGGAAACCACACCTCAACACGATGAAACAATCATGATTACTGACTTTTATCAATCATGATTACTACATTTACAAGTAGTGTCTTGTTATTTTATATCTTCCCCTGTATATTCAAGAGTAAAGGTTAAAACATACCTAAGAATGCACCATTTTAAAGCTAGTTTAAAAAAATATCCGGGCGAGCATGCCCCCGGACCCCCCTAACAACGCTTCGCGCCAGCGGCACTCCCCTACCACCTCGACCATCATTTCACCCAGGGGAAACACTGTTATTCCATGGCTGGCACATGCTGGTAGAACTCTCTGTACCTTCGTCCCAGCTTGCCATGGATCCACCAGGTAAACTGTCTGTATGCAGCCCACCTGAGAGACCTGAAATAAATTAGGCTCAAATAAACATCTGACATTGTAAATAAATGACATAAAAATCGGTTCTATAACGACACCATTCCTTTATATAAATTGTTTACCATTAAACGTGTTCATCTGGAATAAGGCAAATATTGATAATTTTTCACTACAGAACAAATTATGACGGTGCAACAAACATTGTATCTATACGTTATGATAACTTAAAGGGAATAAAAACATCTATTGCTTGAATTCATATTAAATTAGATCCTGCTATATATTTCCATGTCCACCAAGCCAAAAAAATCCCCCAAAATCGAAGAATTAAAAATTCCACATGTTATGCTGTACATCCGGACATTTTTGAATATGCATATTTTTGGCGCGCTTTTCGGGATGCCGAGATGTGACGTCAGAGTTGACTCTGCCGATACAGCGACCGCTTGTTTACATTCATTCTCAGCAATATGACAGCAGAGGTGGCTGTGTAATGCGAATATCATCATGGTTCATTGTGCGGCATTCGGTTGTAATGCAAACTCTTCTAAACATACAGCAACACACCATTTTTTTCGGTTCCCTACGGATCCAGTTTTATTGAAGAAACACAGCCGGCTTTGCTCCGCTCATTTTGAGAAAAGCTGTTTTGATCGCGATCCGGAGATGTTGGCAACCCTTGGATATCCTGGTGCTCGAATATCGTTGAAAAGCGATGCAGTCCCAACAATATTCCCGGCAGTAGAAGCTGCATTGATGCCGTCAATCCGCAGAAGACAGGCGTCGGCACGGGCAGGATCGACGGCCGCTTTGCCCGAGTCGAAGGCAAGCGGGTCTCGCAAGCGTTGTTCCAGTGCCGCAGTCGCCGCTGCAGGCTCCGCTGCCGCTGTCACTACAGCCGGCTCAGCAACTACACCCATGGCTTCTTTGGGGTACCAGGTTCCTTCGACGAGTGGTGAATTTACGAGGTCTGCTTACCGAAAGCGGCAACGAATCAAGGTAATTCTTACATGTTATATCTACTATTATTATTCTGTAGGTCTAGTATAATGCCTGGACTGGACGGTCTCGTGTGTGTCAAGTGTCAAAATAAGTTATTCAACTTATTGTCATTGTATCCCACTGGTTCCAATCATATCACGGAACTCTTCCTAAGTATCTTATATTCTAAATGTTGTAGTTATGCACGATACTACTATAATAAATCTACATATACTCAGTTTTGTGGAAAATTTGATAGTGTAATCAAATCGATTCAGGTGACTGTTTTTATCATTATCATGGTTACAGGAATGTAAGGCAATAAAACAAAAACGTCAGCAAATTAATTGATTCTAATTTGTTAGTTATGCATTTAATTAATCTATTTACTTTTACATGCAAATAAGAAATAATTATTTTAATTATACTCGTTGCCGAGTCAGGTTAGTCTGTTATAAGTTTGTTAAACCGTAAGAAGCAATACTTGGATGTAGAACATTGCAATGTGAATTTGCAGATGGAAGAATAATTATATTTTCAAATGTATTTAACGTTGAATTTGCATAAATTAATTATTATTTTTCATACATAACATTTGTTGTTTTTTAAATGACAATACTTGGACTTTATGAAAGTGCAATGCATTTTGATCAACATCAAATGTATGTACACATAAAGTACCATGCATAAGTTAGATATTTAAAACAAAAATTATAAAATTAGGAAGTGGTCTGTCTCACTCTCATAGTTGGAACCAGTTGCTGGCAATCTCCTCCTCTGACACATGACTCACTAAAGTCTTATGTCATCAATGACTTGCTGAAGAATTATCCCCCATCAGTATTCTCTGTAGAAACAGTTTATTACAGTGTTTGGCACCTGTCTGCTAATCCAGCTAATTGGACTCCTTTGTTGTGACTCCTCCACTTGACTGAGGAACTAAGTGTAGTGTTTGCCCTAGTCAACTGATTAAAGATCAAATCTAATTAATTACCAGTTGACATTGCACTTTGTAGGTCTTTCCTGCTATGAATAACAAATACACCAGCCACCTCCAGCTGGCCCACTGCATTCTCCCTCCAGTTAAAATAGTTATCTGAACCTGATCTACTGGTAATTAAAGCATGCTAGGTGGAAATGGCAGGAACTGGGTAACATGGATGTGACATGTCGGATACTTATTATTACTATAATTAACCCATGCAATTAACCCATGCCTAACATCACCCTGATCACCATTGCAATTGGTAAACCTTGCAGGTAGATGTGATTAATTATTATTAATATTGAATGGTTACCACATTGAACACCCTGTAGATTACAGTATGTATTCATCGAGTTAATAATATATTATGTTTAAGTTTTCAAAAGTAATGTTTTCAATAAATATAATTCTTACAGTAGATGCAGCTTTCATAACACACACTATTGTAACACACAAGTACTGTTACATTTGTTACTATAGAATTCTTACAGTAGATGCAGCTTTCATAACACACACTATTGTAACACACAAGTACTGTTACATAACACACACTATTGTAACACACAAGTACTGTTACATTTGTTACTATAGAATTCTTACAGTAGAGAGCAGCTTTCATAACACACACTATTGTAACACACAAGTACTGTTACATTTGTTACTATAGAATTTTTAATATTTCAATAGTAATTTATTGATTTGTATTTTCATAACTCCAGTGCAGAGGCCTATGGTGAATTACATTACAGTGTCATATATTGCTATTGCCTAGTTTCCATTTTATTACAGTTGAATATCGAAGACAATGTACATCATGCAATATATACTATTACATTTGAAGGTATTATCATTACATTTTGAATTGGAACTACAGTATGTACCGAGATAAATATTTAGAACAAAAATATAACTATTGTATCTTGTATTATCTACTAACAACGTTTACGGATAGAACATATTTTTCATTTTATGTCTGTATAACATGAATGAATGGAAGACAAAAGAAATGTCACTGCAATTTAATAGATTGCAATCAGTGTAATTACACCTTACTGCTTGGTGCATTGCTAATTACTGGCACAAGTCATGATGTTTTTTTAAACAGAAGCTCAGAAATGTACCAAGGACCATTATTCGGCTCCCACATTATTCATGGGATGGATGTTGGCAATCATAAAACCTGGATAAACTAGTTCAATAGGATACAGAAAGCATAATTAAATTTATATTTTGATGCGACATATATTAATAAACATGTATATATATATTATATGCCAGTTACTATTACATTATTTCTGTTATTATATTGTGCTTTGTTCAACTTATTGTTACTAATAGGTATTATTATTATTACACCACTCCTGGAGCAGGCTTCCTATAGTGACTATAAAATTGAGTATTGCAGGATTGTTCATGTCTGCAGTCACATATTGTTATGATAGTAACTATATCAATGGATAAGGATTCTACTAATGATGTTACAAAATGTCATTAATGAATTTATTTGATTTTTAACTTAATGTTATTAAAAAAATCAAGTAAATTTATCAAATAATAAATATGTTCACATTTGGATGTGGGTTGTTGCCCAGCTACCAAGTGTGAAAATGGTCATTTGTTGTGAAACAATAACAATAAATGCAATGCAAGTTGCAAACCTATCTATTGTATATTTAATAGATGATTAGTTATAACCAAAAATAAAATGTTCACAAGTAATACATTGTCACATTTTCCAGGTAATTGTTTGCATAAAAGTGTAACATAACAAAAGTAACCATGTCTCTGTGTAGATTCTGTAAGCGTGATATCAATTATTTATGATGTTTTTATCATAGAATAAACAATACATACCTTGCAACTTGAAATTAATTTATTAATTTGTATTTTTCACAGCTAGGCAGTCTGTTCACACTTGGAAGCTGGGCAAATGACTAGACAAATGGATGTACTCCTTTCTGACAAGATGGTAAAAGACAGGATTTTGTTTGCTTTTGTCAGAAACCTACAACAATTTATTTTTTTGCAAATTCTATAAGGGTCATTTGTTATTTCAGTTATTTGCTGACATTCTGGCAGCAGCTCGAGATAGTCCACCGTCGACCAAGAATGGGTCATCTGAAGATACAGCAACTGAATATGACAGCTCTCGTACGGATTCCTGTGATACAGAGGATTCCACACCTGAGTCAGTCACAGCTTCCACTCCAAAAAGGAGCAGCAAATGCTTTCAGGTTGACATCAGGCCATCAACTCGCACGAGAAGAGTGCAAGCAGTCTGTGCATCAGAGCAGGTTGCTGTGCAGGTGACATCAGCAGTGAGGTCAACGAGTGTGCAGTGCAGTTTGTTGACTGGTCCGATTAGTGACTCGAGTGACTAAAACGGGGAGGAAGTGACATCTGCTGCAGATCCAGAGTATGTTTGCTCTGACAATGAGTCGACTAGTCGTGACAGCAGCAACAGTGACAGCGATGACCATGTCGACCAGTACACTGACACAGAGGAGGGTGTTACAAACAAGACTCCCTTGAGGAAAGATTGCTGCCCTTCCAGGGAGAGGTACTTCTTGGTTGCAGAGTCTTCACTTCGTCATCTTTTCGCACGTTGCCGAAACTGCACTGGCCAAACCAATGTCGTAGTGCAGCAGTTTCTCGGCTCAATGGGAAGTTGCCCTGTAAAGATAATAATTGGTCTGTAGATGTGAAGCTATGCTATTTATTAGCATGTCATAGGTAAAGTGATCAACAAAATGGACTAGATAACTTGTTTATCAATGGGTATTTGCTGAAGCCATATTCTCATCTGCCTGCAGGGGAAGTATTCCCATGGGTGTTGTTTGGCTTATAACCATTGTCTGTGCACCGTGTGGTGATTCACATTGTGTTACCAGGTATACACAGTTACCAACATTTGGAATGATTCATCCCAGTAACACTGTGTTATGAAACTTGCTTGATGAATTTGTAATGATTCAACCCAGTAAAACTGTGTTCTGAAACTTGCTTGATGGATTTGTAATAAATATGTCACACAAAAAATGTGATTAAAAATGCTATGTCCTTATGATTTTTATGGACATAGTCGTAGGGCACATATATACCCACTGGTAGCATCTCACATATAAGACCCCTAAGGTTACACTAAACCCCTAGGTCTAGGACATAACCCTTCAGGCTATAACCCATTACCATAATTATTCAATTGTTCTGCATGTTGTTTTCATGTTTATTTTAGTTTATTTTGATTATATAGTAGCTATATTGTTATGTGTCAGACTCAGAGTAATAAAATTATTGTTCCACATAAATGACATAATGATAATCTAGAGCTGTCATTATATATGTCATGATATTATGGTCATCTCGCGAACAACTGTCCAACTAAAAAAGTGTGGGTTTTGTCCAGAGGGGTGATATCGTAAGTAGCTATAACGTCCTAAACTCGATCCGCATAAACCAGACAACCATGCTTACGACGTTCGACGGTTCGTAACTTTGTGAAGTTTGTCTTTGACAAGTCTGTTTACAATTACTTCGTCCGATGACCTACTTAGCCAAAACCTCTAGCTAACTCTCTGTACAGCTTTGACACCGCATTTTATAATATAACGTCGTACTAAAACGATATAATTGTTGTTGTCGACAGTTTTCACACCATATGTGTCATTATAATGAAGTTGAAGCTTACCAGTCGGTGTTGCATGAGCGAACATTGTGACTGTCCGACTCCGCATCATCTTCTTCGCTACCGTCGCTGAAACGCTCGGAAAGAGCGGAATTAGACGAATCATCCGCTGTAACCGTTCCCGCTAGTGGCTCAAAATCGTATGATTTCACTTGAAACTCTGCGAAACTCCCACTAGCCATGATGTTACAAGAGAATGGAGAGAACAACAATGGCGATGCATAGATGTCAACAAAGCCGCGAGTCGGCATTGACGTCACGATACCACGTGATCGCCTAGCTCATTATATTTCAACTTTCTGCGGGAATCTCTACACAGACGGGTTTAAAATAGAATTTTGTCTACAAACGTATTTTTCTGTATTTTTTTAATGTTGTCAAATGTTACATACAATGTTAATCTTTGTGTACACATGGAAAACGGATTTTAGCTAATGCCTTGTTGTTATTTCCTTTAAGTGAAACCATTATAATTTGTTCTGTAGTGAGAGAGTATTACTTTATTCATACAGTAGAATACAATAAAGTGTGAAACGATAACCCAAGTACATGTGTGAATACAGTAAATAGCTATGTATAGTAGTATATTGTAGCAGGCTAAGGTAAATAATGACTAACGGTTAAAGTAAGTCATATTGAAAATGAACACATTTATGTATAGGATTACTTGCTGTTGAGGGAAATTTTATTTTGTAATTATTGTCATAATAGGGTGATGGTCATCATATTTAAATTAGTCTTGGGTCAAACCAGTGTGGTTCGTCTTTACATTTAGAAAGGGTGAATGGCGTTAGCAGGGCTAGTTTAGACAAGCATACGATTGAATTAGTTGTTTTGTTGGTGGTTTTATTCCAAGAGATTTTAAGGAGGTTGTCAGTCTTAGATTTGTTGGGTTCAGATACATAGCCTCTGCAACCTATTTCAATGCATGTTTTGAAATGTGTCAATATTTGCACAAAACGGTGGTCATTTTCTTTGTCACCAAAACAAATGGGGGCTCTGGCTGAAAAATGTTCAAGGTATATTTTATTCATAAGAGCCAATGTAAACTTTGGGCAGAAAAATTGCAGTATGCATAAAGTTAAAAATAATCTATCTACCTGCCATGTGTTTAAAAAGTAGTACTGCCACATATTGTTCATACATGCATAGCCATTACTGCGAATGTGAAGAGTGTCGACGGGGATGGAACAAAAGGGGAGTTAATTCCTGCTTATTTTCTATCATAGCTCTGCCCTGTACAATTTTGGTTCACATGAATCATGGAACCATTCAACTACATTTTTTTTAAAGTGAGGGTACAGCCATGGGTTGCATTCGAAAATGGACATGTCAAAGTTCAAACACTGAGTCCAGTGGCACTGAGAGTGAGATCTAACTAAGTTAAAAGTCAACCAATCCCAAATGTAAGACAAGTGACGTGTCCCGGTCCGAGCGATCATCTCTCGTTGTTCATACGTAGCCCGGAACTTAGGCTCATCGGTTATTTAAACAATAAACAAAACAGATTAATAATTACCTTCACCAACAGCGTTTCTGTCGAGTAGCAACCGCCTCCTGGCAGCAGACATATTCAGTTCTTGTTCCTGAACAAGGAGATCGCTGCGGCATTTTCCACTCCGACACCTGCCAATTTCATCTCGGCATGGTATGCGCCTCGGCATTTCCACTGCCCGTGGACCTTCCTGTTCGTGCCCACCGGCACGCACCTCTGCCCTATCTTCCAACACAGGCCCTTGTTTTTGTGGTTCAAACCGGTATCCAGCTGCTTCGAAATCGATTTGGTTTTCGTTGTCTTCCGAAGAATTGGAAAGCCATCTTATTTACGCAGTCACAGCGCATGCGCACATAGTTTAATTGGTAAACTTACCATAGCGCCACCTAACGGAGTTGGGAACAAATAGTACGCAGAAAATTTACGAAGCGAGTTACGACAGTGTGACGTCACTTTCTTCTAACAATGGCGTAGTCCATAGAAATTCGGTAGTTGTGTGTTCAAAAATGTTTTCCTGGTAAACCGCTGACGTTAAACATTTGATTGTAGTTGGAAATTGTTAGTTTGTATTAACTCTATTAGATGCTTAACACCAAAACGTTGCCTTTTGTTTTCCTTTAATTGCAATCGGTCAGACACCATGCTAAATGAATCTCATGAATAGGGACCTTGGACCAAAGCCGCTCGGACAACAAAGCGAAAAGGGGTTGTTTAAATCATGCGTTGACTAGACAACAATAACTGTTTAATTATAATCTTCTTGGGTCTTGCCTGTGGTTGATATTGCATATATGCTTAAGACAAGCACAGTGAACCGCGCTTGCGGCCGCCGGTTCCATATTATCGCCCACCGTCAGCTTGCCGATCTTGTAGAACGAAATGTAATGCGTTTCAATCTATACTCAAATAATGTCAGTCGATCCATCTACATTATTTATTTAATTTATGTATATCTGTAACTGTTAGAACTGGAACACATTATAAATGAACAGATGTATTTTATAACATCAAATGCTCCACCAGCAAGACCAAAGGTCACAAATAGTAAATTCATCACGCATTCTTCCTTCACCCAGGCCATGGTAACAAACTTTGAAGAAAATACAATGCTAAGTTCTGGTTCTTATACTTGTGAATATAGTATCTGTTTGTAATAATATAATACAATATTTGTAATAAAATAAGATGTATTTACTGCCTATATTCAAGGTTCTTTGCACCATAAAAAATTATATTTAATGTATGAACACATTATGCCTAGAACATCAAATTAGTAAACTTTTTCTTCTTTCTAATATACCTATAAAGCCACGTACATTTTAATTTACATATAATTTATTTAATTACTTTCGTCCACATATAACTGATTTAATGTATCACATTAAATACATATTAACATGCTGTTATGTGCCATTAATTTAAGAGCACATGTGCAATGCATTTGGAAATAAAGCTGATCTGTGACCATTTTCATTACATGAAATACTCAGATTTATTCCTGATATCACAAGACCCTCCAATTTATGCATAAATATCATGCATTGGCATTTCTGAAACTTAACGTTTTATTATAACATGATTATTAATGTTTATGGAAAGTATCCTTTTTTGTCATATTTTAATCCGATTTATGTATAAATGCCTGATTTTCAAAGATCCTCCGATTTACATATAAATGCCCGATTTTCTGAGACCCTCTGATTTATGTATAAATCTCCTGGATTGGCGTTTTTGAAACTTCACATGTATGAGTGCGTCACACCCAGGGGATGAAATAATACAAGTACCAATGTGACAAAGTCATCAGTTGACATAATACATTATTTAATACATCATTTATATTCAGTATAATAATATTATATTTATAATATAAATTGTTTAAATGTTTGGCTTCAATCGTACATCACTGAACGTTATCAGAGGTTCCCCGTGGACAGCGCAACGTCAGCTGATTGTGTTTTGAAATGTGGCGTCCCACAAGGGTCTGTGCTTGGGCTAATATTATGCTGCATATACACAAGACATATTGTCGACATCGTTGCACGACACGGCATGCAATACCATTGTTATGCGGATGGTATGCAAATTTACATGACAGTGAAGCACGTTCGACCCATCACTGCAGCAATAACGAAGTTTGAAATGTGTAGCGATAAGTCAGAGGCAGTTAAAGGGAATAAAAACATATATTGCTTGAATTCATGTTATATTACATCCTGCTATCTATTTCCACGTCCACCAAGCAAAAAAATCACCAAAATTCAATGAATTAGAAATTCCACATTTTATGCTGTACATCCGGACATTTTCGAATATGCATATTTTTGGCGCGGTTTTCGGGATGCCGAGATGTGACGTCATTTATGACTCAAACTCGCATCAGGCCGACCCTTTCCATGCATTCAGAGCATGTTTACAAGTATAGCTTTTGGGTCGAAACGAGCGTCAGAATGAGTTATTGTGCAATTCTCCGACGTAATACAAACACTAGTCATCATAGAGGAACAAGCAGTTATCTTACGGTTCCACATGAATCCAATTTTATTCAAAACAACATATGCGACTGGGCCTACAAGTCGACTAGGTTTCGCCGAGCTTGGGCTCGTTTTCAGAATAATTATATCGAATGCAACCAACGGGAGATAATCTACACCAATAAACATACATAGCAACCATATATTGTATCCAGCTACATAAAGTAACGTGTATAATATCATAATATCGCTAGAATATCGATATATGAAGGAGTTGTACAATTTACCATAACAACTTTTATCAGTCAGAGAGTTTCCGCTGGTCCCGCTAGCTCAGTGGGTAGGCGCGTTGGTTACTTGTCATTTATTTTACAATCGGGCGACGCCGGTTCAATCGTGACAGCATGCAAACTATTGATTTTCTTTACACTTGTTTTGTTTATGTTTTCACGAAGTAATATAAACCAAATCATTTAGTATACTATGATGCACTATTTGTAAATAATTTTTTTTTTTTAGTAATTATTTATTCGCCACAAAAATTAAAATATGGTCATTATATAACGATCTTTCTAAATGTTATTTATCCAAACAAATATAATGTAATGGATATATAATTTATTAATTGTAAATATATTGTACAGTAATATATTGTAATTATATATGTGAAAACAGATTGTGATCTGTCTGGATAAATACAATTTAGAAACATCGTTGTATATAATTACCATATTTTCATTTTTGTGGCGAATAAATAATTACTACAAAAATAAAAAAAATATTTACAAACAGTGCATCATAGTATACTAAATGATTTGGTTTATATTACTTCGTGGAAACATAAACAAAACAAGTGTAAAGAAAATCAATAGTTTGCATGCTGTCAGGATTGAACCGGCGTCGCCCGATTGTAAAACAAATGCCAAGGAACCAACGCGTTTACCAAGTGAACTATCAGGGCCGGCAGAAATTCGCTGACTGATTTCAGTTGTTATGATAAATTGTACAACTCCTCCTTCATACATCGATATTCTAGTGATATTATGATATTCTACACGTTACTTTCTGTAGCTGGATACGATTATGTTTGCTATGTATGTATATTGGTGTACATTATTTCCCGTTGGTTGCATTCGATATAATTATTCTGAAAACGAGCCCAGGGCCAAGCTCTGCGAAACCTAGTCGACTTGTAGGCTCATTCGCATTCATTGTTTTGAATAAAATTGAATTCATGTGGAACCGTAAGATAACTGCTTGTTCCTCTATGATGACTAGTGTTTGTATTACATCGGATTATTGCATAACAACTCATTCTGACGCTCGTTTCGACCCCAACATTATTCATGTAAACATGCTCTGAATGCATAGCAAGGGTCGGCCTGCTGCGAGTGTGAGTCATGTGTGACGTTAAGATACCACGTGATCGCCTGGCTCATTAAGTTTTTCTTTTCCGCGGGAATCGCTACACAGACGGGTTTTAAATCGAATTTATGCTGCAAATGTATTTTTCTGTATTTTTGTAATGTTCTCGAATGTTACATGCAATATTAAACGTTCTGTACACATGGAAAACGGATTTTAGCTAATGCCTTGTTTTTATTTCCTTTAACTTCCTCGATCACCTCGAAACAACGAAACGATTTGTCCTCCGATATTTCCATGACAATTGGCGCACATCGAGTTGTGCCGAAGTCATCCGTACGCAACTTAGGAATCACCTACTTGACAGCGGTCTAACTATGGAAGCACAGGTGGCACATATAGCAAAGTCGTGCTACCACCAGATTCGCAACATTGGACAAATTCGGCTAAGCATCACTGATGATGCGTGCAAAATCCTGGTGCACGCGCTCGTGACGTCACGCTTCGATTATGCAGACAATAATATATAAACAAATAGTAATATTTCCTTATTTCAGGTAATAATATACTTACAAACACTGCGCGTTCGGACGCTGGTGTGCAGCAGTAACAGTGCGTAGACAGTTCGGCCGCCAATAGGCCTATATTAGACGTATTGTTGGCCATTTCGGGCGCCTGTGCGTTACGTACACCAGTTGGCTAGTGTCATTTAATGTATTCAAGAATGATTACTTCAATATTTATGTAATATAACAGCGACGAGTTCATAATTCGTGTGGACCACAACGTATAAATATGTATGAATTGTGTCTAAGAAAAACAATCTCCCCAAAGTGCCGTCCCCAAAAAAGTGCCGCTGGGGGCATTTGTCCCCATCGCCCCCCCCCCCCCGTTACGCAAGTGGGCCTACCATCTCAATTCTACCAAAGAATGCCACAACAAGTGGTTCCTGACTGGCACCAGCCAAGTTTAAATTACGATTGTTAAAACTGAAGAGCAGAATCACGTACTTTATATGATGTTATCCGACTTGTGGGTAAGTTGATCGTCGGTTCGGCGCCCGCGTGCCAATGCACCTCCCTGCCCCCGGGTTAATTACACTATTTAACAGTGTTGACTGAACTACTTTTATTTTGTACTTGAGTAAAAGTACAAGTAACTCACCTCAAAACTACTTAAGTAAAAGTAAAAGTACATTGAAAAAAACCTACTTGAGTGAAAAGTAAAAATAAATTTTAAAAGTACTTGAAGTAAGAGTAAAAGTAAAAGTAAAATTCAACGTTTTAATTTCAACATTACGGCAGGCACACAAAATGCGAAACTAAAATAACTACTTTACTCTACACGAACCTTAACCCAATAACAGTCACTAACATCCAACCACACTAACACTAATAGCATCTCTTTCACTGGATAATAACCGCCGGACGATAGTCGTCGATAGCAATGTTTACTCGCCACCATGTTTATTCTTACGAAAATTGCAAGTATTTCACTAAAACCAATTTGTCCAACAATTTCGTTGTATAGCACGAAATAAATAAGTGGTAGGAAGTTACGATAGGGATATATTTAACAAAAGTTTCTTCAGATTTGTTTTATGAAAAGGCATTGTTTACATTAAGGGCTAATAAGGGTACCAGATTCGTCATGCCCAGTAAATACAGATAATAACAGTATTTAGTTACGAACTTGGGCACTTGTTTAGTATCCGAGCCCACCTGAATTTCGTCGATAGAACTACACTTTTGCCTAAATTTGAAAGCTCAGTGC
Organism: Paraescarpia echinospica; assembly: GCA_020002185.1. NCBI lineage: Eukaryota > Metazoa > Annelida > Polychaeta > Sabellida > Siboglinidae > Paraescarpia > Paraescarpia echinospica. The sequence continues at coordinate 9,606,404 of CM034535.1, forward strand.
GTTAGCGTCACCATTCAACATCATCCAAGGCATATTTGTGTTACGAAAATATTGCGTCTTAGCGAACTTTTGAGGCCAAGAGAGCGACACGGGTTGCGCCAGCCTGCGCCGCTGGCGGTCGTGCATCACAGCAGTGAGCGATATAGCAGCGTATGTTGATGCAAACCGGGTCGCTCTTTGGACCTTAAAAGTGCACTAAGACGCAATATTTTCGAAACATAAATATGCCTGGGATGATAATGAATGGTGTTAGCACGTTAGTAATGAGGTATCATATTTGGGCAAAGATGAAGTTATAACGACAAAATCTACGTGGGCCCGGATAAACAGCGAAACAAAAATCATTCGAAACGACTTCCCGCTCGACTGACTACACACGGAAATATTATAACGAAAATATTTCGCGAAGTAAACGAAAGCAACGAAATAAAAAGTATTGTTCCTTTAAATAAAACTACTTCGTTACAAGTAAAAGTACTTTATTAAAATTGTACTTCGTTACATGCCGATAACTTGAAAAAACCTATTTAATATTGTAACGAAGTATGTGTACGTCGTTACATGCCACCACTGCTATGTATTGCTATTTTTCGTATATTGAAAGCGGTTTATGAATGCCAAAATTGACTGGTGCAACCCCCCCCCCCCCCATGTACAAATGTTTGCATTCAAGTGACTTCACGACTGGGGTCCCTTGAGCCACTTCACATGCCTCGACTAATTTGTATATATTTAGAAATTGGCGTATCCCATCGTAACAAATTTCACGGCCCTGTTAGAGGACATACACATTTACACGATAGTGCAATGTTAATGTTAAAAACTGTGTTATTTTTTGGGTTATCACTGACAACGTGAAAACTGGCTCATGGGTCCCAACCTTCCCCTAATTAGATATGGATACATGGCAGATGGCGCCACTGTCGTTCATGTATGAGAGATATCTGCGGCACTGGTGACGTCAGACGGATGTACACACTTGCTCAGGGGTGAGTGGGTCGAGCTGTACGCAGTTGTAGACACTATCTGTTAGGTAAGTTGGGTATCTTCGACATATATGTTTACATGCATGGACACCTTTGTTACAGTATAAAACAATTATTAATAAATCAAATGTATGGATCAAACCGGAGAATCATTTCGCATTAGCTTTACATTGTTACTGTTAGCTTCAGCTTGGAAGGTATTTTAGTTTCACTTTTATATATAATATGGCGAGATTCCGTATTTTCCAAATGCTAACCAGGCTACAACTCGCAGTTACGTATATGTAGTTACGCACATGTTCGTTCTAACTCACGTCGTGTTTTCTAATGCTGAAATTAATAATATCGATCATCGATACGGTTGGGTTAAAAGACGTAGATCTATAGGCTTCTAATCAATCAGGAAGTATTACCAGTTTATAAACAATCAGTTGGTGGCAGCACTGTAGCTGTGCTTACACTGATTATCAAGGCTCCGTAAGATGGCGCCATCGTCTGGGTGTCGCGACCTACATGTATCTCTCTCGTTACACAAACGAAGTGCCGCTGCTGTTTTGGCAATTTGTTTTGTTGAGTAGGGTTTTAAATCAAAGTTATGCCTGTGAGCGGTTTTGTAACCTGAATACATGGCGCATTACCAATGCATACTACTACCACTATTACTAATTTACTACTACTATTAGTATTACTACTGATAAACTAAACTAAAATAATAAATATTGACAAGGATGTAAATAAAAATATCAAATTGCATATCTATTTCGTTATATAGTTTATAATGTGGCAGTAGCCATGGGCACGAGAACGTAAAATATGAAAACATTTTCATAATAAGTAAAGCAATTTTAAAGATTATGATCTTTTAAAAATCGTTTAAATTTAGCAACACATTTCTTCAGATTATGGCATGCAACTTTTACAGTAACAATTAACTAGAATGTAGCAGCAAAAACTGGGCATATGTTTGCCAGTACATTATACTGAACGCACCTGTCAATCCTCCCAGATTGTCCTGGATTGTCCCGGTTTTCTTATGGAATCCTGCCCTTCCGGAAAAGAAGAACAAAATATGCCTGATCGATTGTACACTTTTATGTGCATTTGGAGGTTTTTAAGCGTCAATTGGAGGTAGTTTAAATTGGGCAGAGATGCTTTACTTATTACAATTAAATCGTCTGAATGCGGATAGTATACTAAGAAACGTGTTTAGCAGACATAATACATTGTAGGTAAGCGGAATGGCGACCAAGGAGGAACAGACATGGGAAGATGGGGTGGTGTACCAGAAGTTCTGCTGCGAACATCAGGGAAGAATTGCAGAAATGTTCTGCATCAAATGTGAAACTGGAGTCTGCTCACTGTGTCTCTGCCACGGAAAGGGTCAGCACGTGGGTCACGTGGTCACCACACTGGAGGAATGGTGCTCTCGTATGAAGGTGGTCATCATGAGTGCGCATGCACGTGTTGCAACATTACCACATGTATTTCTTGATGGGCTTAACAAAATATGGCATTAACCTTTGCTATAATACAAATGATTATCGTTAATGGTTTAACTTTATTGTGTTAGGTGTATTTATGTCAGTGTCAATTAACCAATATATTGTGTACCATGCGTTATAATAGTTGGTTAATCTTGTGCACAGATTATGAGTGAGATACGTCCGGGTTGTGGTTGCTACAATTGATAGATGCCCTGACTTGAGTGTTTAATAGGAGGCAGTCTTTTCCTAGCTTTTCATTTATTAATTAATAATATAATGTTCTTTAGATCATGCTAACTGTGTTGATGGTATACTGCCCGCCAAATTGTGTGTAGTAAGCCCGTAACAACGGTCGCAATTTGAAGGTACGACCACGGGTACATGCTGAAATAGTAAACAAAACATCTTGTTTCTTGTTTCAAAACAAGCTTTATTGACAATACGGCCGAGTCGGGCTGAGTTAACTGCAATACCCTTTAAAGATCAACTTTGCCACATTCAACACAACAGACTTCCTGTTACAACTTACTACACTCGCTAATTCCGGGTAGACAAAAGGTCTAGGTCTTTTTAACTGAAATGTTTCCTGGCGTGTCCATGCTGCAGAAACAAGCACTAGAAGTGGAAGACAACTGTGAAGAGTTGGCAAAAACTGTGGAACACATCATCTGTGACACAGTGTGGCCAAGAGGTTGAGGTAAATAACTCACAGTGACCACATTGTTTTGTCTACGTGCCACATGGTCTAATGTATACATGCCACAGTAATTATCCATAATATTTTTACTACTAGGACACACATGTTACATAATTGATACTGACGTATTGGGATCATTGCTTTTATTTTACTTTGAATACCCATAATAAGATTTCATTGGTCTCACATAATATTATTAATGTTAAAATTGTACCAAATTCCTTATATTTCCAACAAAATAAAAATGACACTTTCACATTTGACTAAGTTCACTAGTTATTTTATAACAGTAATTTATTTTTAAATATTGGATAATAACAAACACACTGGATGATAACAAATATATTGCTCTGATGCTCAACAATGTCGCGATATTAGAAATGTAATCAATACAGTGGGCAGAATTTTGTGTCACAAAACAGGATTATGCCATGGAGCAGGGGTAAAATTAAACGGCAAAATAACTGTCTGCTGCAGAAGCTTCACATTGAATATGGCAACAAGATTAAGAAGGACTATGAGAGGGTCTTGAAAGTGGTGGAATATTGGGGCAACAGAATTGTCCAAGCAATGGCCCAAGAGGCAGCAAGCATCCCTTATCCACCGGACTTGCATGTGAAGCAGCAGAGATTACGCAGACTCTGTGACACTGCGCAGACGATCAGTTTCCCATGCAGCTTGCAAGAAATAGCAGCAGGCACAGCCAACTTAACAGAAGTCAAGAAAAATATGAACGAATGCAAAACACAGTAAGTATGCATGAGGCATTAAAGGTAAAAGTGAAGGTAAGTTCTTGTATACCGCAGTATGCAGTCCTTTGACTGGTCAAAGCACATTAAACTTTACTTGAACACCGTCTCGGCTTCACTGGGAAACATTCAGCCACCATGCAATAAATGCATCAGCACTATTTGTACACATATATCCACGATTGTCAATAGTCAGGCACTCGTATAATATATTTGTCATTCATGCAAACTAGCTCCAAATAGTAATAGCAAGAATTCGTAGACCACTATGCACGAGAAATCTGTATTTGATTGAATCATTCTAAGGGCTCCCTAGGGCCTCCAAGGACCCCAAAACTAGTAAAAATGTAACATTTTGCCTATTTTTTCAAAAACTGTTCAGCAACTTTTTCTCTAATTTTGCATATATATTTTATGTGGTAGTGTCACTGTACACAAGAAATCTGTGTTTGATTGAATCATTCTGAGGGCACCTAATGACCCCCCCAAAAGGACCCAAAAACTGGTAAATTTTCACATTGAGCCTATTTTTTTCAAAAACTCTTGAGTAACTTTTTCTCTAATTTTGCATAGACATTTCATATGGTAGTGCCACTATACACAAGAAATCTGTATTTGATTCAATCATTCTAAGGGCTTCAAAGGTCCCCTAAAATGCTAAATTTGTTAACTAAATGGTCTACTGTAGCAGCAGATCTAGCAGGCTCCCAGTCCTTTTGTTTAACTAATCCCTTTTCCCACAACATCTGTCACACCTCACTGTGGCTGGCTGGTTAAAGTGTGACTAATCTGTAATTGGTCACTGGCAGAGGCTTGGGTCACTGTGGCTGGTAGTGGGAAGTGTGACTAATCTGTAATTGGTCACTGGCAGAGGCTTGGATCAACAAACACAGCACCTTGTACCAGAAACAGAACAGTATTCCCCTTCCCAAAACATCTGTCACATGCGGAGTCTTTGTTTTGTATGGATATATATTTTTATGCTGTTGTTTTATATAAGCAGAAAGTTAATTGAAATTAGTTATTCTTAGCCAACAGAAAAGTAATTCCCGGTTTCTCATCGATGCATGTATTTAAAAATATGTGCCACAACATTTTATTTTCTGTTATAATTATTCCTCTAAATGCAAGACGTGGTGGTGCAATAAGTGAACAGTAAACCTGTAAACATTTTACTTCCATCATAACCCTTAATGATCTGTAACTATGATTCACCAAACAAACATTTGATTAATAATTACCTACAAGGTTGTTTGATTTATGCCAGGCAGAAACTGTTTCTGCAAAAAACATTTGATTAATAATTACCTACAGGGTTGTTTGATTTATGCCGGGCAGAAACTGTTTCTGCCCGGCAGAAATGGCAACAATAGGAAATACATGCCATTGATAGACAAACGTGTTCTTTTTATAGAAAATGTCAGTTTCTTTCTGTACCTGTCTACGTATGATAACCATTTGTCCGCCATGCTCACAATAAACATCACATGAATGATAAAAGGAAGATCACTGCCGCTTAACTTGTGAATTATTATTATTATAAAACTACTCTGCTACTGCTTGGTGGACAGTAAGCTGCAACTGTCTTTGAGTTTGTTTACATTTTGACAAACTACTATTATATAGCACTAATTTTGAATGAATCACATTTTGAGAATGCATGTCATTGTTTGCGGTGTAACTTTTGTATGCTTCATTTTCTGCTGCTACAAGTTGCTTTCATCTGAAAGATTATTCAATTACCTATCCAATGATAATACATATGTTGTGGTGTTGGATATATAGCTTTGGTATATTGTACATGAGGGTTGTGATAGGAAACTATTAGACATTGCAACAGTACAGAAAGACAGTATGAGATGTGTCACTCAATATATAAAGTGTGACTTTCAGATACTTCATTTTGTAGTGCTATGGATTATGATGGGCCTCTCCATTAGCTCCCTATATATTTATGTGAAATATATCATTATGTCATTAAAATATTTCAGAAAAGGCTAACGCTAAGTTGCAACTGTCTTTGAGTTTGTTTACATTTTGACAAACTACTATTATATAGCACTAATTTTGGAATTGGCACGACTAATGCTAATATATCCCACAAAATGACTTCTACAGGAAACAACGTTGGTGTAAATTATCATCCCATCATTCTTACTAACAAAGACCTGTAAGTTAGGTAATTAACACCTTCGAAGTTCTGACAGCAGGACACCGCCTTCGGTGAAGTCGAGACAAAAGTTTGACAAGGCTTCAAGTTCAAACGGTCTATCACCGTCCAGCTGACCCATTTTTTATTTTCTTTAGACTACCCTTTGCTCTCAAATAATCTGTCGTCTTAATTTTATACATAAAGACATAATCTGGCATAACTTTATACATTTTTGTAGCAGCACATTTGTACTTCCAGTGTATCATATATTGATCACTTGTTGTGTAATACACCCAGCTGTGGAGCTAAGATGCTCTGCCTGCTATTGTTTGATGGAAACTGTGACTAATCTGTAATTGGTCACTGGCAGCAGCTTGTGTCAAAAGACAGCATTAAGCCACTAGACCCCTGTTAAAGTGGACAGTTGCCAGTAGGTTTTAAACTGTGTCAAACAGCGAGTCTACCTTTTGCTCTCAAATAATATGTCCTTAGTTTTACACATAAAGACATAATCTGGCATAACTTGATAAGTCTTTGTAGCAGCACATTTGTACTTCCAGTGTATCATTGCAACATAACATACATATTACATACTGTGTGCCACATTTGAATGTTGTACATGTAATATTTCCATGCAATCCATTTGCATATATAATGTAAAACTTCAACAGCCGTTTTCTTCATTTTCACTTTTTGACCCCTACCATGTTCAATGCTTTTTCTTATTGTTTATTTACCATCCCTGCCTTTATGTACACATGTTTTCGTTGACGAAATCTAGTGGAAAACTGTGTGAGAACCTAATGTCAGAACATACGAACTGGTGACATTGCCCTATATTAATATTTTAATTATAGGAAATTGTGAAATAGTGACTCGGAAAAAAACACAATGTTTTATGTTGAAATTACACGTAACAAGTACGACTTCAGAAACACTGTTGCGGCAGGAGGACGGGTTACACTACAACGATGACCCGACGTATTGTCTAAATGCCATAATTTATATGTCATTATGTACTCTTGCAACACCAATGTTTTCACCCGTTGATGTGATTTAATATGACATGTAGAAGAACAAGAATAGTGTATTCATCTTTCACAACAATCAAGTTATTATTTCCTAAATATAATTCTTTACATTTCTCATTAATTGTGACGTAGAATTAAGAGAATCGAGTCACTTTTTGTGGAAATCATGCCGTTATTTTAAAAATGAGATTGTAACAGCCAATATTTCAAATACGTCTTCAAGAATATACTGCTAACATGTGATGCTTGATTATCCTGCAGTTTGCAGCATCATTGTGGGCTAAAACAATAAATAGATAAGTTAATTAAATCATTAATTAAAACAAAATAAAAACATGTAGTCTATGGTTAAAACAAAACAGGCATCAGGTTGTAATCCATATATAAATTATCTAACATTCTCGTTCTGGCAGGTGATGTGTCAATTAATCCTAGTACAAAAACATTTTGTAATGTACGCTGTGTGACTACCAACCTTATATCTGTTCGTCACAAATTTTCTGATTTAATAGCATCTAAACATTATACAATTTTTAGCAATGACCGAGACATGGTTGACAACAATTGATTCTGTCTCCTGTCTTGCTGACATCACTCCTTCTGGCTTTTCTCTACATCATCCACGTCAGAGAATCTGCTGCGATCTGTTGACAGTGGGACAGGTTGCATCTATTTAAAATAAATTTGCAGGGGGGACTCGCAGAGAAACCTGAAACTGGAGGCATAGATAAAGACAGCAAAAATAATTCAGCAAAGAACAGTTTGGAAAACTGTTCTGAAGCTGGATGTAAATATGTTTGTTTAAATGCAAGTGGAATATAGTAAACAAAAGAAATGAACTAAACATTATGGTAGAAGATATTGACCCTCATATAATAGGTATAACGGAATCATGGGCAACCACCGATATATCAGATGCTGAATTGGGACTGATAGGATATGTAATGTTTAGGAAAGATAGAATAGGAAGAAGGGGAGGTGGAGTTATTTTATATATTAAAGAATCTATCCAAGCTTACGAAATAAAATTAGACAGAGAAGAAGAAGTTGTTTGGTGTAACATAGTTACAGGAAACTCAACGTTAACGGTAGGATTAGTTTATCGAAGTCCAAACATAAGCATAGAAGAGAATGAAAAAATACAAACGCTATAAGGGTAGTGAGCAAACGGGACTGTGTTATTATGGGGGATTTTAACCATGGGCATATAAAATGGAAATCTCTACAGAGTATGGGTAGTGAGGACCACAAGTTTTTAGTTTTAGTACAAGTTTCTTTTCTCAACATGTGCTGGAACCAACCAGGGGAGAGAATGTGTTAGATATAGTTTTGTCCTCACAGGATATGTGAGCCACTGGGGAATAGTGATCTCAACCAGATACATTTTATCATCAAAGTAAAATCAGAAAGAAATAGTAAAAAGCAGTACAGGAGAAATTTTCACAAAGAAAAATATAAGGACATAAGGAAATATTTAGCAAAGATAGACTGGAATAACACACTGAAGAATAAGACAGCAACAGAATGCTGGAATATCTTACAGAGTGAAATTGAATGCATCATCGTCAAATTTGTTCCCTTAAAAAACACAGGAAACGGTCCAAAAAGAAACACTTATCGAAAGAAGCCATTAGAAAAAATAAGTATAAATAAATGATGTGGAAGTCATATAGACGTACTGGAAATGACGACGACTACAACATTTATAAAGAAGCACTAAACCAAGCTACAGCTGAAATTAGAAATTCAAAGAGAAGCTATGAACATAAATTAGCTTGTAATCTAAAACATGACAGCAAGAGTTTTTATGCGTACGTTCGAAGCAAACAGAAAGTTCAGGATAAGGTCGGTCCACTAGAAGATAGTGCTGGAAATATAATATCAGAAGGATTCTTAATGGCAGAAGATCTGAATGAGTATTTTAGTTCTGTGTTTACCAGAGAAGACATTAGTTCACTGCCAATACCAGAGGCTAAGTTCAAGGGGGCAGAATCAGACTATTTAAGACAGTTAATTGTAACCCCAGAAATGGTAGCCAAGAAAATTAGGGCTATGAAGGATAATAAATCACCTGGAGTGGATGGTATTCCACCCAAACTATTATTGGAAATTGTAGAACAAATTTGCATACCACTTGCAACAGTTTTCAACTTGTCATTAGAAGAGGGAGTGGTTCCTTTAGAATGGAAAGAAGCAAACATTATACTGTTATTTAAAAAAGGTTCGAGAAACAAGTCAAATAATTATAGACCAGTTAGTTTAACATTGGTGATTTGTAAATTATTAGAAAGACTAATTAAAGATCACATGGTGGATTTTCTTGTTAAACATAACTTGATAAACCCATCTCAACATGGGTTTCTAAAAGCGAGGTCATGCTTAACAAATATGTTACGTTTTTTGGAAGATATCACTAAGTGGGTAGATGATGGATCACCAGTAGATATCATCTACTTATATTTTCAAAAAGCTCTCGACAAAGTGCCACATCAAAGATTACTGCTTAAACTGAAGACCCATGGCATAGGAAATGGTATAATTAACTGGATAGAAAAATGGCTGATTGACAGAAGACAACGGGTAGTTGTTGATGGGGAGACTTCAAACTGGAAATCAGTTTTGAGTGGAGTTCCACAGGGATCAGTATTGGGACCTATATTATTCTTAATATATATAAACGATTTGGACGATGATATAGCTAGCAAGGTTTTGAAATTTGCATATGATACAAAAGTGTTTAGAAGGATTAAAAGTGATGGAGATAGACAGCATTTATAAGATGATCTTGACAGGTTGATCAAATGGTCTGAAAAGTGGCAAATGTTGTTCAATTTTGGGAAATGTAAATGCCTTCACAAAGGACATGGGAATGAATATGTAGAATATACAATGGGGGGAACTGTACTAAGTACTACTGTAAAAGAAAAATACTTAGGGCTGACAATTAGTGCTGACATGAAGGTGCTAGAAAGAGTACAGAGGAGAGCGACTAAAATGATACAAAAACTGAGGGATCTTAGTTATGAAAAACGCCTAAAAGAATGTGGTTTAACAACACTAGAGACCAGGAGATTGAGGGGAGATCAGATAGAAGTGTTTAAAATATTGAATGGTTATGAAAATATTGATAGAAATATGTTTTTTCAGTTAAGAAATATAGAAAGACTAGAGGACATGAAGTTACATCAGTAAAGGAGCAGTGTAGATTAGACGTAAGAAAGTTCTCATTTTCAAAAAGGACTGTGAATGAATGGAACAGATTATCTGATAATTGTGTGGGTGCTAGTAGTGTGAATATGTTTAAAAATAAAATCGACACATACCTCAGAAGGGCTGGATATATGTAGATAAAAGGGTTGGACTCTCGATAAGCCAAAGGGCTTCCTTGTCTACCTGCCATCTAGAGTTAATTCTCTGGATGGCAATCTTGTTATATCTTGTTAAATCAAAGTCAGTCAGATAGGGGTGGTGGTGTTACATTTCTGGTTTCTGATTTGTTCAAGATATAAATCCTTCATTCACCTGTATACCACAACTTCGAGGCATTATGTATTGTTAAAAAAGGTTCATCTATGTCTGCTACTTTTATTTATATACCGTCCTCCTGGAAACACAAGTGCATTTCTTGATGGATTTCAATATTTTCTTGAAATTACATTACAATTACATGAAGAATTATATATTCTAGTTGATTTCAATATCCAAACAAACAAAAAATGCAAACGTTTGCCCACCGTCACCTTGGATGTCACTAGACATAGTATAAGCGAAACGTCGCCGTCGACATCTTGAAAGAATTTGGCTACGTTCCCGTTCACCCCGTTGATCGGTCCCGATATACTAAGCAGTTACATCTATGCAACCACATGATGTCAAAAGCAAAATCAGAATTCTGAAAACCCTCGTCAAATGTGGAAATTCATCAATAGTGTACTTCATCGGGAGAAACCAAAAATATTGGGTGATACCTCTTCTTTGGATACATTATGCAGTATGTTTTCAAAATACTTCACTGATAAGATTGCTCACATTCGATCACGTTTTGTCGTTAATGACGTTGATTACAAGTTTACTGAACAGCCGATTGTTGGTAATACGCTGCAATATTTTATACCTGCAACTACAAGTGAAGTTCGCAATGTCATACAAACTAACATATCGTGTGAACTTGAAACTTTTCCAACATTTCTACTGAAAAGTTGCATTGAACAACTGGTGTATCCTATTACAAATATTTTAAATATTTCAATGCAGTGTGGTGTTGTTCCACACGAGTTCAAGCAAGCTCTTGTCAATCCTCTTATTAAAAAACGAAGTCTATACAAAAATGACCTTAAGAATTACCGTCCTATCTCTAATCTTAGTTTTCTCTCGAAGGTATTAGAAAAGGTTGTTGTATATCGATTCCATGAATATATTTATGCACAACACTTATCAAATGATTTACAATCTGCATATATGCGATTGAATTCAACTGAGACGGCTCTTTCTAAAATACACAATGACATTGTATGCAATATGAAAAATAGCAAATTGACTGCTCTCACCTTACTAGATCTATCAGCTGCTTTGATACAATAGATCACGACATTCTTTTACATTCATAGACATTTTTTGATTTCTGGCACAAGTCTTCAGTGGTTTAGTTCGTGTTTTTCAGACCGATACCAAAGTATTAATATATCTGGATCACTGTTTTGTCCAGAACATCTTTCATTTGGTGTCCCACAGGGTTCTGTCCTTCACTCTGTTCTGTTTAGCCTATACACTACATCCCTTAATCGAGTCATAACTAATCATAATATAAATCATCACTTGTGTTCTGATGACACACAAGTGTATATTATATCACTTTCACCAACTGATGAACGTACATCTCTATCAACTTTAAATGACTGTCTCACTGACATCTTGCTGTGGATGGAAGCAAGTAAACTTAAGCTAAATCCAGATAAAACTGATCTAATTATTATTGACACAAAACAACAACGACACAAGGTTGTTAACTACTTTTCAGTTAGATTGCTTGATAATGATACCCCACCATCAGATACCGTTCGTAATCTAGGTGTTGTCTTTGTTAATGAATTTATCTTTCACCAGAACATTTCTCAGGAATTTCAAACCTAAAATAATATCAGTAGCTCTAACTAGCAGTCGCATTGACTACTGCAACTCACTCCTAAACAAAATTGCTAAAAAGGACTTATCTAAACTCCATCGTGTACAGAATTGTTTAGGAGGTGTGGTACAAAAAGCACCTCGTTTCTTACCACCATTTCCCCTACAGTGTAAATCCCTAAACAGTTACACGTGCTGGCTTCCAATTGCATATCGAATACAATTCAGGTTAGCCGCTCTCACATATCGTGCCCTTTCTACACAATCTATTTGTTTGGTGTCTTTCGTTTTTAACATATCCCCAGGAATCTCAGATCATCTGTTTCACAACAACTTTTTGTTCCGAAAATCAAGCTTGATATTGACAAACGCGCTTTTTCTGTAGTTACACCCATAATCTGGAATCAACTCCCTATCACTCTAAAATCATCTGAGACTATAAATACCTTTCATAAAAAGCTGAAGAATTATTTATTCCCAGCCTAACATTCGGCAGTCATTTGCTATTACGACGGCTCTTGCTTGTCCATGTTAACGATTTTTATATGTTGCGCCTCAGAGCTCAAATTCCTGGGGATATAGGGATTATAAAAGGTTATTATTATTATTATGTCAGTGACTGGGAGAGCGGCTCTCTGAAAAAGCATCTGCAATAGTACTGCTTTCTGTGTGAGTTCCACAGTGGGATAGAGCATATATATCGAACGAGTGCTGGTAGGTCGTGCAGGAGGCTAGCAGTGTTCGTATTTTTGCTTGTGTTTTCGTTTGGTGCGGGCATCTTCTATGGTAATGATGGTAGGGAAGCTGGTGTGTACTAGTCCGTGGTGAATTTTACAAAACAGTGGAATCTCTTATTCGACGATTCGTGTACATAATGAGTTCCACATCAGGTTAGAGCACCTAGCTGTTACACTTGAGGTACTACGGTAATCGCCAGTGAGAAAGCGAGGTGCTGAACGCTGCACTTGATCTAATGTCTGAACACCGGTGTTGGTGTGGGGTACCCAAGCACAAGTAACATTCTCAAGCTTTGGTTTGAGGAGTACCTCGTATGCCATTTTCCTCAGTTGAGGTACGTGGCACCGCATGCAGTGTTCTTTTGACTAAGCCGAGTGTTTTTCTTGCTTGGTTTTGTACTTTTTTACCTGTGGCTATCATGATAACTTCGAGTCGATGGTAACATCCAGGTAGTTCTGGTTGTCAGTCCGTGGGATATGTTGGTTCTCCATGTAGTAGTCATATATCGATGGCTTCTTCTTAGTGCTAACTGAGAGAATGGCGTACTTTGGTACATTAAAATCCATCTGCCATGTCTACCCAGTAGACAAGTTTGTTCAGGTCGGATTCAAGTGTCAAATGTACAGCTGGAGTATGTATTTGTCGATAAACAATACTGTCATCAGCATACATGCGTATTTGTGAGTCCACTCCTTCTGTGATGTCGCTAATGTACAGCAAAAACAACATTAGCTCCAGCACTGTTCCTTGTGGGACTCCAGAGACGACGTCAGCTGACCGCGATGTCTGCCCATTGTCGACAACTTGTTGACTGCCAGAACTGAGAAATGCGCTGATCCTGGAATTTGTTTTTCCACTGATCCCATAGTACTGGATTTTGTGGAGAAGTTTGTTGTGTGACACTTTGTTGAACGATTTACTAATGTTCAGGAAAATTACATCTGTTTCCTTTTGGTTGATGGAGTATAACAATTCATGTATGGTATTGAGAAGTTGCGTATCACATGACAGGCCCTTACGGAAGCCATTTTGATTCGAATGCAATACGTTGTTGTAATCTAAGTGGCGACCGATCTGGCTACACACACTGTTATGTGATGCATGTAGGTGAAACCGGTCTATATATACAGTGTAGATTGTTTCGCCTTGTCACCCTTTTTATAAATCGCCGATATGCGTGCTGTGGACCAATCGGGTGTGATAGTGGCTTCGTTATAGGACTGTTGGAAGATCACGGGGAAGACACCAGCGGTCTCTTTGGCAGTCTCCTTCAGAATTCTTGCCGGGAATTCATCGGGGCTAGCAGCTTTCACTTGGTTCATGTTCTTCAATTGGGTCCCAATCCCAGGTTGTGTGAAACGTATGTTGTCCATCTCGCGGTAGGGAGACGGTCCGTTATCAGGCTAGTATCTACCATCATCGCGTGTGAAGACTGACACAAACTGGTTGTTAAGACACAAGGCATAACAATAGAATACATTCCTTGTAGCCATATTCAAATATTAGATTGTCTGTACATATTGCATAGACGTTCGCCTCTCACTAAATTGGCTTCGTCAGTAGGCGTACGTGTGGCGTCCTGGTGGAGTGACAACGTTATATGTGAGCGTTCGTAGTTCACCTTGTTCCGCTTGATTACTGTATCTGGTTTTTTTCGTATTAATATTTTTAATTCCACGTGTTTTCTCCTTCTGTTAGATATCTACCACTTTCACCCCTTCCCAGTATATTGTGTGATTCTCAGTGGTCAGTGAGAGTTGATGCATTCTCCTTCAGTGGGTTTATCCAGACAAGGGTTATTTTAAAAACGAGGCCAAGTGAGCAGTCTTAATTTCACAAGGTGGTAGCATCATGGGTGCGCTCAGTTTCAAATTTTGAGGTGGGTCTGATTTATATGATATAGATATTGGTTGTGTCAACGTTCAGAGTTCGGAATAATATTATTATGCCAACAATATGTGTTGACTAAAAATTGGAGTCAGATTTCATTGTAAATGATTGGTCACGTTTCACTGACAGGATTTAGAGAAGAAAATATTTGTATAATTTGTAGATATCTTTTGGCATAGACGCCGCTTCATCTAGCATGTTTACCCGGACAAAGTTAGGTCACACAGCTAGTTGTATATAAAATTGATGTAGTTTGGTCTAGGGAAATGTTGTGTTCTGGAAGTAACCCGTATGTATGTGTGATTCCAGAGTGGACGAGATGAAGGAACAGACCGAATCTACAAAGAGGTCTGTTGACGACCTGGAGAACACGTTTAAGACTCGAGTCCACGTGTTCAACGAAGAAGCCAACGACTGCATCGCTGCAATCAATAGTATCATTGTTACTTGACGTTTTAATTCGTGAAGTAATTACTAAACGTTTATCGTATTTTTTTGGCAAATACCTAGTAAAGGCCAGCTTCTGTCTCGAGTACTTAATGTATTATTTGAACTGATACAGTTCTCTATTTAATCAGTTCGCCATTTGTCTGCTGAACAGCGTTCGCTAATGTCACTATTACAATGTAATTTGTTTGTTTGTATCGTTTGCAAAGCTGCCCCCTAGAATTTCTCTGGTGGGGCAGACATATGGTTCTGCCCCCCATTAAATGTGAGCGTGAATGTTTGTTTTTGTGGCGAACGTCAATGGCGGGTGGACATGTACATTTTATAAGGCGATTAGTGTGTATTTTTGTCGACTGTGAAAGATGTGCACACCCCCCTCCCGTTTTCGGATGTCATCATTTCAGAGGAAACAGCGGAGAGAAACTGGATAAGGTAAACTGACAGCAGCGGCGCCACGCAGGTCTTTGGGAGGCTGTCGCTGGGCATACGCTGTACGTGTCCAAGCCATTGTAGGTGTCTGTGTTTGAGGATGTTGCTTAGTGGCGTTGTGTGCATAGTTAAATGTTTGTAGTTCAATCGATGTGGCTTAATAATTAAGGTGAGTATAATGAATTAACATTGAAACAAAGAATAAACTACCATGTAATTACCCGGTTGAGTAGAATTGTTTTTTACAATGTCTGTGCTGATATTGTTTTTGTGGCACATTCCTCTACTAATAATTATGCATCTTTCCTTCCTACGCGTTCTAACAGAATGGAAACTGGTTGATAGTAAATCTCGTTTATACTGTTATTTATAAATAATTATAATTGATTTAACAATAAAGTTCTTGTTCGAAAATGCTTCGATTATATTAATGTAACTGTTGTTGCTGCTGCCGTGTTTATACAATAAAGACTAAATATGTATACACTATTTCTAGGTTGCAGTTTACCCATTTCATTTGTATAAACAGAGGTTTTCAGAAGGTATGATTAGCCACCAACTTATCATTCTAAAATGGACTGCCTACCGATCTACGACTTCCCTCCAACGATCGACTGAATGTTCAGCCAACCCCAGTTGATCCACGGCATTCTCCCTTCCATGCATTTCTATATTGTGAGCGCATTGATTAACTATTAGTTAGAGATCGCGCGATAAAAGAACCTGTTTTATTATTATGCACACAAGTATGCCTGAACCTGATATGTGTAGTGAGAGCAGGCCAGCGAGAAAGATAAAGGTGAATTCTTATGTAGCGCAGTATCCAGTCCTTGGGTTTGCTCAAAGCGCTTTACATTTTACTCCCTGGCAGATCTGTTCAATCAAACACCATCTCAATTTCTCTGGGAAGCATCCAATCGTGCTGCATTTAATTTGTGAAAACTATTCGTACACAATATTATCGATCACAGTCAGGTACTCATTCATACAGCTGAGTGATCTGGAGCAATGTAGAGTGAACGAACTTGCCCAATATTCGACACGGTAGCACAAGATTCGAATCCTGGTTCTCTCGATTGAGAGTCTAATGCTCTAGCTACTGAGCCATTGCGAAATGAGAGGAAGTGCATCCCTAAACGGGTAACATGAATGCAAGTTGCAGGTGTTTATTATTAACACATTTTAAATAAGTACCTAATTAAAAGTTAACTTGGAATGTGTCAATCAAATTAAACCCTTCTTGTAAAGTTAATGTAATTAAGCTAGCATCTATCTAAAAAGTTAATTGAGTTAATTCAATTAACAATATTGACATTAACATATGTCTGTGAGGTGGCACATGTTAATACATGCCATAAATCTGCTCTCTTGCTGACATTTATCTTTGTTACATTATAACTTGCATTTGACACATTGCATATTTTGCATTTATTGTATATAACAGCTTGAGTGTTTATGCATCTGTTCAAATATATTAATATAATGTGATTGTGTTGGTTCCATTGAAGGTTCCACTGAATGTTAACATGTATAACTGTTGTTAAGAGCTTTAATGTAGATACCTGTTTACACGGGTTGTAACAGTCATATCTATTCGCATTAGTTTATGGCGTGCAAAACTGATTGCAACAAATGGCATCATACAAAGATTATTTTGTTGGTTTTCGTGAAAATTGACTATGCATGCATGACTATTATGGCAATCACTCGTAGATCAATCAGTCCTTATTTCGAGATCAACCTATATTCAGTTATAGTATATCGCAATTTCAGTGAGAAAACACAAGTTCTGTGCCTAGCGGGATCACATTATCACATCAACAACACGACTCCAACACACGTACATGTGTGTATATAATATTTTACCTTTGGTATAACTGTTGGGAGCAATATTTAAAAACCGCCGTAAATGACGTCAATAATATAAAAACCGTACGGGAGCCTAGACGTTATATCTAAAAGGGTTATAATTGCTAAGGCCTGGTTTGTCAAAGTCTAGCCATGAGCAAATTGTTAAAATATGTGTAGTGATTCAGCGATCATAGCAAAAAACTTAGTGAAATACTTTGATGCGTATGGGTACGTACATATGTAAGTACTTTCCAATAACATGTTTAATTTTCAAATTAAGCTGTACGTTTATTTGCAAACCAACAAGTTACATATTGTAATAGTGACATTAGCGAACGCTGTTCAGCAGACAAATGGCAAACTGATCGATTCAGTAGATAACTGTATCAGTTCAATTAACACATTAATTTCCTCTAGGTCCTACAAAAACAGTGGCAATCTGTCTTATCGTGGCTTCCTTTGTAAATCTCAATCAGTAAACTGAACTTCTGACGCCAATAAAATTCGAATTAAACGCATGAATATGATTATAAAATAGTGATGCTAAATGCGAAACCATAATGGTTACATAGGAAAATTAAACAACATATGTTAGACAGAAATCAGGCTGGAACCTGTTATTTGCATATAGATTGCCACCTAGCTATACTCCGTGGTGGCTTTACTACCAACAAACGGCTCCAGACTACATCAATGGAATATCCTACAGGAAGATACCAACATTTCCCACTTCCGTGATCGCCACACAAACTTAGTTGCCTTTTTAAAGATAGACAATTATGCTAGTGGTCTCGTGCATCAGCTAGGAAACGAACTTGTGGCTGATGAATGGAGACTTTTCGTAGACTCCAGAAAAGTGTGCCTCTAACTGTGTTGTTATACAATGGCAACAAAAACCCTCCGTTCCTCTAGCTCAGTATGACGGAGACGTATGAGTCGATGGATATCATTCTGGAAGTGGTAACGTGGCACATAAATAATCATAGAAATTATAATATATATATATAATATTATATATATATGTATATATATGCATATATATATGTACACACATATGTATATATATAAACATGTATATATAAATAAATAAATAAAAGTACTTATATAGCGCCCGATCAATTAAAATTGCCTTCGGGCGCTTTAGATACATGCACACATATAGGCTATAATAGTATTTTACATAAAAAGAAATGCTAACTAAGAAATGAATATATATAAAAATTACATGTATTACATCTGCACTTAAATGGATAAGCAATGAACAGATAATACAAGAAACCACTGTAGTTATAAACCTGTCGTTAACTTATATAAAACAATTATCATTTACAAATGAATTATGACAGAAAGTAATGACCACCTCTGTTATCATATATGCTAACACAACGGTTTCATGAGAAGTGCAATAAACATCGTTTCTGTTAATACATAAGACCTATGCTCCTTAACTTAAACGAGTCCACGAGAGCGCAATGTAATATATACCAACATAGCGTCGACTATATTAGTGCCTCTTTCACATGCAACGTTTCAGCAAGAGATGCATATTATGCAGTACGTGTATGTTCGCAGAAATCGTGGCATCTCTGTATACTTGTTCTGTGGACATAGCAAATAGCGTATATGTCATTTCAAATGTATATAAGTTCTTGGCATGTGGCCAAGAACTACATTTTTCAGTCCTACGTCGTGCTCTTGTGTCCATTCACGGTGTTCCATGTAATGATGCGTATGTTTTGTAACAACTGCTACAGTTTATCCAAGTTCGAACCACAACTCTCACAAGATAGTCACATGTACTCCTGATGGCCACGTTTTCATCACTTTGATGTCGCCTTGTTCCCTGATGAACTCATACAAACTCTTCTGACTTTCGCGGATGGCCCACTGTAGTCACGGATGATTGACCACTCTTTCCCTGCAATGCACCAGAGAGAACTTTAAACATACATTACAAGTATTAACAATTCAATTTATGAACACAACGCGTAGTTGTACTATTAGAACAAAACTTTCTATTTGGTGTTTTATCAATACATATATGTCAAGATGCACTCGAAGACACAAATGGCAGATTTGGATGTCATATTTGTAATCCAGGCTGTTAATCTATGAACCGCATACTGATTTCACGATAACATGCTACCGTTGTCCAATTCATTAACAGCTGATGCCACTTACTCACTCACTCACTCACTCACTCACTCACTCACTCACTCACGTCGACCACTGGGGTCGAACATTAGTGGCTTCAGTCATCCGTCTCCAGGTCCCTCTGTCTGCCATTGCCGTCTTCAGCTCATCCCTCTCTAGACCCACATCTTCCTTTAAGCTGTCGATGTAAGTTGCTGCTGGTCTTCCTGCCTTTGTTCTCCCATGTGTCGGTTGCCACAAGTTGATCTTAGATGCCATTTCATCCTTACGTCTGTAGCAGTGTCCGACAAATCTCATTCGTCTTCTTCTTATTTTATCAGTGACATTACACATTCCACTGCATAGTTCTATGTTTGTCAAATGCTGTTGCCAGTGAATGTTAAATGCGGCTCGAAGCATTCTTGTATAACATCCGTCTATTTGTTTGTTAAGTGTTTCGTCATTGTCCAATAAACAGTCGCTGCTTGATTTTGCGTTGGAATGTAGATTTCCATATTGGGTTTAGTTGGTTGAGTGCTCTCCACGGCCATTGCCTTCCTGGCTTTGATGTAGATGAATGTTGTGCAGACCCAGAAGCCAAGGTATTTGTAGTCTTCAACCTTCTTGAAAACAGCTCCTTCCCTGGCAACGATGCTGGTGTTTCCTAATTGATTGAATGCGTTTTTTCAGGATTGATCTTTAAACCAATCCTTGCACATGATGCTTCCACTCTTGTTAGAAGCTCCTGTGCCTGATTGATCTCTTCTGACAGATAGGTTGGTGTAGAATACATACACGCACGCACACAATCTAGTTGATATCACATGTCCAATTTAAAGTACAAAGGTAAATTCTTATATAGCGCAGTATCCAGTCCTCAGGACTGCTCAAAGCGCTTTACACTTTACTCCCTGGCATACATGTTCAATCGAACACCATCTCGACTTCTCTGGGAAGCATTCAGTCACGCTGCAATTAATGCGTGAAGACTATTCGCACACAAATATCCACCACTGTCTAACGCCATGTACTCATTCATACAGCTGAGTGAACTGAAGCAATGTAGAGTAAATGAACTTGCCCAAGGTTCGACACCGCCGCACAGGATTCGAAACCGGGTTCTCTCAATCGAGAGTCCGAAGCTCTTATCGCTGCCCTACTGCGCTCCACCAATTTACCAGTGCAAGTCAAGAAGTGGCTGATAACACGATTTAAGCTGACATGCAAAGTGATAGAAGACCTGAATGAGTACTTTAGTTCGGTGTTTACCATGAAAGATGTTAGTTAAAGTTCAAGGGGGCGGAGTCAGACTGTTTACGTCAGTTCATTGTAGTTGTTCCTTTAGAATAAAAGGAAGAAAACTTTATGCCGTTTAAAAGGGTTCGAGAAACAAGTCAGTGAACTTCAGACCAGTGAGTTTAACATCGGTGATTTGCAAATTATTAGAAAGACTAATTAAAGATCACATGATGGATTATCTTGTTAAACATAACTTGATAAACCCATCTGAACACGGGTTTCTAAAAGCGAGATCATGCTTAACAAATATGTTATGTTTTTGGAAGACATCTCTAAGTGGGTGGACGAGGGATCGCCAGTAGATATTATTTATTTAAGTTTTCAGAAAACTTGCAACAAAGTGCCACATTGAAGATTACTGCTTAAACTAAATGCCCATGGCATAGAGGATAGTATAATTATGGCTGATTGACAGAAGACAACGGCTATAGTAGTTGATGGGAGGCTTCAAATTGGAAATCGGTTTTCAGTGGGGTAGCCCAGGGATCAGTACTGGGAATATATATTATTCTTAATATATATCAACGATTTAGACGATGATATATAACAAATAACGTGTTGAAATTTGCGGATGATACAAGTGTTTAGAAGAATTAAACGTGATGGAGATAGATAACACTTACAAGATGATGTTGACGGGTTGATCAAATGGTCTGAACAATTGCTGGTAATGGCATATTGACAACAGGGGATACATGTTCTGTTAATACGCGAAACAGTTTTTGTCATATGCTAATCTAATTTTCGATAAAACTCGTTTTCCGTGTAAATTTTTGATCAGGCACCGACAGTAATCGTAAGAATAAGATATTCTTACACAAGAACAACTTTGACATTCAATTTTGAATCAGTTTTCTTTAATACAAATTTCATTTCGACATTACCAAGTCTAACATCAACATTCCATGTTATATCCAAATTAATAGGACAGCAAATATTTTGTGTCTTTAATGATTAAACAAAAAGATTGTCTTCTTTTGTAAACTTTGAAAACAAATATTGCACTATCTACGAACACCTGAACAAGTAACAATATTATTAGCTTTTAACACAGGTAACAATAATATGTACTGATATTTCAAGGTGCTAAAAATCTTACCAACATTTATATCTTGCATAACAATGTATTCTGCATTTGGTAAAATTCATCAACTGAATAAAACTGCCCATGCATGTGTTGTTATCTCTTGTTGACCCACAATGTTTTCAAATTCCAATGTGTTGTGTGTGTATTGTGCTGTACATACATGTGTTGTGTGTGTACTGTGCTGTACATACATGTGTTGTGTGTGTGTGTACTGTGCTGTGCAGACATGTGTTGTTTATGCTGTGCGGTACAAACATGTATTGTATGTGTACTGTGCTGTACACACATGTGTTGTGTGTGTACTGTGCTGTACAGACATGTGTTGTGTGTGTGTGTACTGTGCTGTACAGACATGTGTTGTATGTGCACTGTGCTGTACAGACATGTGTTGTGTGTGTACTGTGCTGTACAGACATGTGTTGTGTGTGTGTACTGTGCTGTACAGACATGTGCTGTATGTGCACTGTGCTGTACAGACATGTGTTGTGTGTAAAATGTGCTGTACAGACATGTGTTGTGTGTGTACTGTGCTGTACAAACATGTGTTGTATGTGTACTGTGCTGTACAAACATGTGTTGTATGTGTACTGTGCTGTACAAACATGTGTTGTATGTGTACTGTGCTGTACAGACATGTGTTGTATGTGTACAGTGCTGTACAGACATCTGCTGTATGTGTACTGTGCTGTACAGACATGTGTTGTATGTGTTCTCTGTGCTGCACAGATGTGTTGTATGTGTACTGTGCTGTACAGACATGTTTTGTATGTGTACTGTGCTGTACATACATATGTAGTATGTGCTCTCTGTGCTGTACAGACATGTGTTGTATGTATACAGTGCTGTACAGACATCTGCTGTATGTGTACTGTGCTGTACAGACATGTGTTACATGTGTTCTCTGTGCTGCACAGATGTGTTGTATGTGTACTGTGCTGTACATACGTGTATTTATATGTACTGTGCTGTACATACATATGTTGTACTGTGTTGTACAGACATGTGTTTATATGTACTGTGCTGTGTAGACATACGTTGTATGTACTGTGCTGTACAGGCATGTTGTATGTGAACTGTTCTGTACAGACATGTGTTGTAGTGTACTGTGATGTACATACATGTGTTGTGTGTGTACTCTGTTGTACATACATTGTATGTGTATTGTGCTGTACAGACATGTGTTGTATGTGTACTGTGGTGTATGTGTCTTATGTGTACTGTGTTGTGCAGACATGTGTTGTGTGTGTACTGTGCTGTACAAACATGTGTTTTGTGTGAACTGTGCTGTACAGACATGTGTTGTGTGTGTGTGTACTATGCTTTACAGACATGTGTTGTGTGTGTACTGTGCTGTACAAACATGTGTTGTGTGTGTACTGTGCTGTACAGACATATGTTGTGTGTGTACTGTGCTGTACAGACATGTGTTGTGTGGGTACTGTGCTGTACAGACATGTGTTGTTTATGTACTGAGCTGTACAGACATGTGTTGTATGTGTACTGAGCTTTACAGACATGTGTTGTGTGTGTACTGTGCTGTACAGACATGTTGTATGTGTACTGTGCTGTACATACATGTGTTGTGTGTGTGTACTGTGCTGTACAGACATGTGTTGTATGTGTACTGAGATGTACAGACATGTGTTGTGTGTGTACTATGCTGTAAGACATGTGTTGTGTGTGTACTGTGCTACACAGACATATGTTGTGTGTGTACTGTGCTGTACAGACATATTGTATGTGTACTGTGCTGTACAGACATGTTGTATGTGTACTGTGCTGTACATACATGTGTTGTGTGTGTGTGTGTGTGTACTGTGCTGTACATACATGTGTTGTATGTGTAATGTGCTGTACAGACATGTTGTATGTGTACTGTGCTGTACATACATGTGTTGTTTGTGTGTACTGTGCTGTACAGACATGTGTTGTATGTGTACTGTGTTGTGCAGACATGTTGTATGTGTACTGTGCTGTACAGACATGTGTTGTATGTGTACTTTGGTGTACAGACATGTTGTATGTGTACTGTGCTGTACATACATGTGTTGTGTGTGTACTGTGCTGTAAAGACATGTGTTTTATGTGCACTGTGCTGTACAGACATGTTGTATGTGTACTGTGCTGTACAGACATGTGTTGTATGTGTACTGTGCTGTACAGACATGTTGTATGTGTACTGTGCTGTACATACATGTGTTGTGTGTGTGTGTGTACTGTGTTGTATAGACATGTGTTGTATGTGTACTGTGCTGTACAGACATGTTGTATGTGTACTGTGCTGTACATACATGTGTTGTGTGTGTGTACTGTGCTGTAGTAATCACGATTGATAAAAATTAGTGATCATGATTGTGTCATTGTGTTGAGGTGTGGTTTCCATTTTACCACTGGTATTCAGTAGAGGTGTGGTTTCCACTTGACCACTGATACTCAGTTGAGGTGTGGTTTCACTTGACCACTGGTACTCAGTTGAGGTGTGGTTTCCACTTTACCACTGGTACTCAGTAGAGGTGTGGTTTCCATTTGACCACTGGTACTCAGTTGAGGTGTGGTTTCTACTTGACCACTGGTACTCAGTAGAGGTGTGGTTTCCACTTGACCACTGGTTCTCAGTTGAGGTGCGGTTTCCACTTGACCACTGGTACTTGGTTGTGATTATGTTTTTCTTGCACTAACCCTTGGCCTTGTTACCTGACAGAGTCAGTAAAAAAGTAAAAGGTAAGTTCTTATAAAGCGCACGACTGCTCAAAGCGCTTTACACTTTACTCCCTGGTAGACTTGTTCGTCGAACACCATCTCGACTTCTCTGGGAAGCATCCAGGGGTATCATCTGAAGACTCTTTCATCATCACCTTTAAATGATTATAATATCATAATATTATGGTAAATTGGTGGTTTATGTTCCGAAGATTATATTTTATTTGCTGCTAGAATGCTATGCAATTAATTAAACAGTAATTTCTGGAATGCCAAAAAGTATGTTTCTATTAATCGCAAGAACGTTTCTCAAATTGTGTCCTTTTTATAAAACAGTATAAGTTGTTTAGTGTATCCTAAGTTATTGATAACCCGTTAGTATACACGGTTTTGGGCAGTAGGCGTTTATAATGAGATGTGAACTTCGGTGGTTTATAAGTAAATACTTCACTCAAATCAACTTAACGTTTATTTGCACAACTGATACTTTACGAATCACATTCCTTATTTTGCTAATAAAAAACGGCATAGAACATTAGTTGAAACTTGAATAGACTTGTGCCGTGGGCATTTGCGTCAAATCCAGACCCACCTTGATTTTGCCGTTATAACTTGAGTTTTGCTTAACTTTGATACCTCGGTGAGATAGTTCCATCATTCAACATTATCCTAGGCATATTTAACTTTAAGAATATTGCGTCTTACGCCCATTTGAGGCGTAAATAGCACCCCGGTTTGTATCAACATACGCTGCTATAGCTGTCATTTTACGCGCGCTGTGAGTTAACAGACTAGCGCAAACCGGGTCGCTATTTGAGCTTCAGGAGGGTCCGGATTCGATACAAATGCCGACTAGTGAATAGGATGCACGGTTTTTATTTGGGCTTCAAAAGAGTCCGGATTAGACACAAGTGCCAACTAGTGACATAGTGCCATCAGCCTGCACAGTTTTCACTCCCACCACCTTCATAAACCAAAACGCAAGTTACCGTTTGGGCGACATTTCACGTTGTAAGTACTGTGCTGTATAGACATGTGTTGTATGTGTACTGTGATGTACATACATGTGTTGTGTGTGTACTATGTTGTACAGACATGTATTGTATGTGTATTGTGCTGTACAGACATGTGTTGTATGTGTACTGTGGTGTATGTGTCTTATGTGTACTGTGTTGTGCAGACATGTGTTGTGTGTGTACTGTGCTGTACAGACATGTGTTGTGTGTGTACTGTGCTGTACAGACATGTGTTGTGTGTGTACTGTGCTGTGCAGACATGTGTTGTGTGTGTGCTGTGCGGTACAAACATATATTGTAAGTGTACTGTGCCTTAGAGACATGTGTTGTGTGTGTATAGTGCTGTGCATACATGTGTTGTGTGTATACTGTGCTGTACAGACATGTGTTGTGCGTGTGTGTACTGTGCTGTACAGACATGTTTTGTATGTGTACTCTGCTGTACAGACATGTGTTGTGTGTGTACTGTGCTGTACAGACATGTGTTGTGTGTGTACTGTGTTGTGCAGACATGTGTTGTGTGTGTGCTGTGCGGTATAAACATATATTGTATGTGTACTGTGCCTTAGAGACATGTGTTGTGTGTGTACAGTGCTGTGCATACATGTGTTGCGTGTGTACTGTGCTGTACAGACATGTGTTGTGCGTGTGTGTACTGTGCTGTACAGACGTGTGTTGTGTGTGTACTGTGCTGTACAGACATGTGTTGTGTGTGTGTGTACTGTGCTGTACAGACATGTGTTGTATGTGCACTGTGCTGTACAGACATGTGTTGTGTGTGAACTGTGCTGTACAGACATGTGTTGTGTGTGTATTGTGCTGCAAAAACATGTGTTGTATGTGTACTGTGCTGTACAAACATGTGTTGTATGTGTACTGTGCTGTACAGACATGTGTTGTATGTGTACAGTGCTGTACATACATGTGTTGTATGTGCTCTCTGTGCTGCACAGATGTGTTGTATGTGTACTGTGCTGTACAGACATATTTTGTATGTGTACTTTGCTGTACAGACATATGTTGTATGTGCTCTCTGTGCTGCACAGATGTGTTGTATGTGCTCTGTGATGTACATACGTGTATTTATATGTACTGTGCTGTGTAGACATACGTTTTATGTACTGTGCTGTACAGACATGTTGTATGTGAACTGTTCTGTACATACATGTGTTGTATGTGTACTGTGATGTACATACATGTGTTGTGTGTGTACTCTGTTGTACAGACATTGTTTGTGTATTGTGCTGTACAGACATGTGTTGTATGTGTACTGTGGTGTATGTGTCTTATGTATACTGTGTTGTGCAGACATGTGTTGTGTGTGTACTGTGCTGTACAAACATGTGTTGTGTGTGAACTGTGCTATACAGACATGTGTTGTGTGTGTACTGCGCTTTACAGACATGTGTTGTGTGTACTCTGCTGAACATACATGTGTTGTGTGTGTACTGTGCTGTACAGACATATGTTGTATGTGTACTGTGCTGTACAAACATGTGTTGTATGTGTATTGTGCTGTACAGACATGTGTTGTGTGTGTACTGTGCTGTACAGACATGTGTTGTGTGTGTACTGTGCTGTACAGACATGTGTTGTGTGTGTACTGTGCTGTAAGACATGTGTTGTGTGTGTACTGTGCTGTAAGACATGTGTTGTGTGTGTACTGTGCTGTACAGACATGTGTTGTGTGTGTACTGTGCTGTACAGACATGTGTTGTGTGTGTACTGTGCTGTACAGACATGTGTTGTATGTGTACTGAGCTGTACAGACATGTGTTGTTTGTGTACTGTGCTGTACAGACATGTTGTATGTGTACTGTACTGTACATACGTGTGTTGTGTGTGTGTACTGTGCTGTACAGACATGTGTTGTATGTGTACTGAGCTGTACAGACATGTGTTGTGTGTGTACTGTGCTATACAGACATGTGTTGTGTGTGTACTGTGCTGTACAGACATGTTGTATGTGTACTGTGCTGTACAGACATGTTGTATGTGTACTGTGCTGTACAGACATGTTGTATATGTACTGTGCTGTACATACATGTGTTGTGTGTGTGTACTGTGCTGTACATACATGTGTTGTGTGTGTACTGTGCTGTACATACATGTGTTGTGTGTGTACTGTGCTGTAAGACATGTGTTGCGTGTGTACTGTGCTACAGACACATGTTGTGTGTGTACTGTGCTGTGCAGACATGTGTTGTGTGTGTGTGTACTGTACTGTACATACATGTGTTGTGTGTGTATAGTGCTGTACAGACATGTGTTGTGTGTGTACTGTGCTATACAGACATGTGTTGTGTGTGTACTGTGCTGTACAGACATGTGTTGTGTGTGTACTGTGCTGTACAGACATGCATTGTATGTGTACTGAGCTGTACAGACATGTGTTGTTTGTGTACTGTGCTGTACAGACATGTTGTATGTGTACTGAGCTGTACATACGTGTGTTGTGTGTGTGTACTGTGCTGTACAGACATGTGTTGTATGTGTACTGAGCTGTACAGACATGTGTTGTGTGTGTACTGAGCTGTACAGACATGTGTTGTGTGTGTACTATGCTGTAACACATGTGTTGTGTGTGTACTGTGCTATACAGACATGTGTTGTGTGTGTACTGTGCTGCATAGACCTGTTATATGTGTACTGTGCTGTACAGACATGTGTTGTATGTGTACTGAGCTGTACAGACATGTGTTGTGTGTGTACTGTGCTATACAGACATGTGTTGTGTGTGTACTGTGCTGTACAGACATGTTGTATGTGTACTGTGCTGTACAGACATGTTGTATGTGTACTGTGCTTTACAGACATGTTGTATATGTACTGTGCTGTACATACATGTGTTGTGTGTGTGTACTGTGCTGTACAGAGATGTTTTGTGTGTGTACTGTGCTTTACAGACATGTTGTATGTGTACTGTGCTGTACATACATGTGTTGTGTGTGTACTGTGCTGTACAGGCATGTGTTGTATGTGTACTGAGCTGTACAGACATGTGTTGTGTGTGTACTATGCTGTAAGACATGTGTTGCGTGTGTACTGTGCTACAGACATGTGTTGTGTGTGTACTGTGCTGTACAGACGTGTGTTGTGTGTGTACTGTGCTGTACAAACATGTGTTGTGTGTATACTGTGCTGTACAGACATGTGTTGCATGTGTACTGAGCTGTACAGACATGTGTTGTATGTGTACTGAGCTGTACAGACATGTGTTGTGTGTGTACTGTGCTGGACATACATGTGTTGTGTGTGTGTACAGTGCTGTGCAGACATGTGTTGTGTGTGTGTGTACTGTACTGTACATACATGTGTTGTGTGTGTATAGTGCTGTACAGACATGTGTTGTGTGTGTACTGTGCTGTACAGATGTGTTTATTTGTCACAGACAACAAACAGCTGGTGAGGGCAATCATCTGTTCTGGACCCTACCCTAATGTAGCAAACATTTACAATGTGAAGAAGTCTGTGAGAGAGGAAGTCTGTGAGATGGTAAGTATGTGAGAGAGTAAGCTGTGGGAGGGTAAGTCTGTGAGAGGGTGAGTCTGTGAGAAGGTAAGTATGAGAGAAAGTATGTGAGAGAGTAAGTCTGAGTGAGTTTAAGTCTGAGAGAGGGAAAGTCTGAGAGAGAGTAAGTCTGAGTGAGTTTAAGTGAGAGAGAGAGTAAGTCTGGTGTAATGGAACTACTTTGGAACTTGACAGCTGCTGCTAGTTAGCAGGGTGCCGTGTA
This sequence comes from Paraescarpia echinospica, assembly GCA_020002185.1. NCBI lineage: Eukaryota > Metazoa > Annelida > Polychaeta > Sabellida > Siboglinidae > Paraescarpia > Paraescarpia echinospica. The sequence goes on from CM034535.1 coordinate 9,635,947, forward strand.
TCTAGTTGCGTCTGTGGTTTCACTGACTCGTTGCTGTCAACAAAGACAGGGAGATGAAACTTGCTTCATCCACAGTCAGTCAACTGGAGCGCGATGCAGATCAACTCTTCTGGCTCATCTACCACCTCAAGATGATGACCTCCAAGGTGAGGGTCAAGGTCATGTCATGGTCAACACGGTTACCATATGACACTGTATGTTCGTTGGAAAGCAGTAACATTATGGAATTTTATATTCTTGTCTACGCATCTTTCTATGTGTGTGATTGGAAGTAAAAAGCTTGTGTATGTGCATGTACATGGCCTGTGTATGTGCATGTATATGGCCTGTGTATATGTGCATCGTCAGTGTGAAGTGCACTGTACTGTTTGTTTTTAGATCTTCCTGTATGACACCACCATGGTATCATCCTACCCCCTGCACTTCATTGGGGGCAATATCAGGGTAACACAGGTCAGTTCTCAAGTAAATTGGTCATTATATCACCATCTTTGTAGTTGTCAAATTATGTCATGTTTAGTCATTTAAATTATGCAAAACCTGTGAGTGGTCACATCACTACAGTCAGTGGTCACGTCACTACACTATCAGTGGTCACATCAACACTCTGTCAGTGATCACATCACTACACTATCAGTGGTCACATCAACACACTTAATGGTCATCATCACACTGTCAGTGGTCACATCAACACACTGTCAGTAGTCACATCACTACACTGTCAATTGTCACATCACCACACTCATTGGTCATATCGTCACACTGTCAGTGGTCACATCACTACACTGTCAGTGGTCACATCAACACACTGTCAGTGGTCACATCACCAAACTGTCTGTGGTCACATCACTACATTGTCAGTTGTCACATCACTACACTGTCAGTGGTCACATCACTACACTGTCAGTGGTCACATCACTACACTGTCAGTGGTCACATCACTACACTGTCAGTGGTCACATCACTACACTGTCAGTGGTCACATCACCACACTGTCTGTGGTCACATCACTACATTGTCAGTGGTCACATCACCACACTGTCAGTGGTCACATCACTACACTGTCAGTGGTCACATCACTACACTGTCAGTGGTCACATCACCACACTGTCTGTGGTCACATCACTACACTGTCAGTGGTCACATCACTACACTGTCAGTGGTCACATCACCACACTGTCTGTGGTCACATCACTACATTGTCAGTTGTCACATCACCACAGTCAGTGGTCATATCACCACACTGTCTGTGGTCACATCACCACTGTCAGTGGTCACATCACCACACTGTCAGTGGTCACATCACTACAGTCAGGGTAATACTGGCTGTGGTTTTAGGGTGACACTGGCTGTGGTTACAGTGTGACACTGGCTGTGATGACAGGGTACGTGACACTGTCAATGGTGACAAACTGATAAAATGGAGGTGACCAGGTGACACCAAGAGTGGTGACAGGGTGACACTGACATTGGTGACAGTGTAACACCAACAGTGATAACAGGATGACATCAACAGTGATGACAGTGTTACACCGACTGTGGTAGTGACAGGGTGACACCAACAGTGATGACAGGGTGACACTGACTGTGGTGACAGGGTGACACAACAGTGCTCACAGTTATGGTTGTTACAGCACTGATGTCACGCAGACAGTTGACATAGATGATATCAATAAGAATACTTTTCAAGTAGACCATCCAAAAGACAGAGTCATTGTGTTGCAAATTGAAACTGTTGTTTCCCTACACTTATGGCTGTATCTGTGTCAGTGTCGCAATAAAAACAAGTCACTTTACAGGTTGCATGCAACATACAAACCCAATCGATCTTATCTGCTCCATTTATTTTCCTCAAAACTGTTGACGCACAATTTGATGTCGTTGATGAACTTAAAAATGAATGTCTGAACACAGTCTTGTTTAATTATGTTTTCCCAGGACTTAAGCATCTGAAGAAAGACGAATTTGGTTGTACTTGCCACAGACTCTGGTGTGCTCCTGGATAAGTGTCTAGCTGAGAAAGCAATGGACAGTTGTGGTTTACAGTCTTCATCAGTTATTACGTTGGCACTCGCAGTGACGTCAAATGATGTTGTAATCTCATTACCAAGACCATCTACCACAGAAATATTGCAGAGAGATCAAACTACACTGTTTGAATGCAGCGTTTTAGTGCAACTCGGTGTGTTACTGGGCCACCTTCTAAGAACAATGACATTCTGCTTGTCTCTGTGCAATATTGCCTGCAGGCAGCTTAGTTTCCTGTTGTATACACGGCTGTGTTCTAAATAAAATATTATATTTGAAACCTCTGAAAGTACAGTATTAAAAATTCACAAATACCGCTAGCTCTGTGTTTGTTTTGTTCATTTTACAGTGAAGGTACTGACAATTTGGTGTCCACCCATACACACGCCACAGGCCAAGTGGGTTGAACAGACGTGGAATGCTGTAAAAAGTTTGCCTCCAAATATAATACCTACATATATCTAGGGTCATAACGTAAATGTAGATGGACAACCTTGTAAATAAACTACTGGAATTGTGTTGTTAGCTCTTAAAGAAACATTAAACAAGTGTTGTAACACTTTCAAATTGAATATTTTGCCCTTTTTGAGTGATAATGCTGGTTTGTGGCAGCTTAAAAATGAACAGGTTCATATCACAAATATTACATAAAGTAATGTCAGCAGTATGTAGATATTTAGAATAAATTTAAATCTTATAACCTTATAATATAAGACTGAGGTTCTGGCAATCAGTTGTTGCAATACAATAAAAAAATTTTAACAAATATTCAAAGGAACCTTCGCTCAACACGAATCTCAATTCAAGAGATCGATGTAGGGCACAGAGCACAGTTGACTTTCCCACTGGTGACCAAGTTAACGTTTTGTCAGATTATAAGAAAATTGTACCCTGAGAAAAATCTAAATTTCCTCACTAGCACTGCCATCATATTGTAATAGGTATTATAGTTGAATACTATAGTTGTTTTAGAGTTATTACATTGGGACAGATACTTGGTAAAAAAGACTATCCTTAGCCACCAGATGGCACATGAACCATTCTTCACATACTTTGTTCTGATACATTCTCAGTCAGCAGTCATAATTACATTGCAATTGCATTACTTGAATAATGTTTCAGTTTATGTAATCTGCTTGAACTAAATTTGAATACTGCAAGTGGAACGTAAGAGTGTTAATATTGAAATGTTCTACATGAAACATTTCGGTTTATAATCATTGGTGTTTTGTATGGCACAATAACTTTCATCTAATCATTTTTGTGACATCCATAAACTAAAGTTGTTTGGTAGTAGTTTGAGTGTTCAATAGTACATTGTAATATTTGCAGTGTCAAGAAGTGTGACTTTAGGTTTAGTGATTTCCTTTATATCTTACAAGTTGCCCTGTTTTACATAAACATTATAAGTTGTCTGCCGTTTGCATTGTGTGAACACGCATTTGTTGTATCATCTACAGAAACAGACTGCAAGGGCATCCAGATGAAATCAGACGCTTCTTGTGCAAGTGAGTATCTTAACCAGGTAACTCGATAGTGAAGATTACAACTAACATTCGTAACGAACCAAAATTGGAGTCATCCATGCGTTCATTCATTGTGTAGTTATTTGTCACCCCATTTGGTTCAGCAATCCTTCATTTTGTTTCAGCCCACCTTGTGGTGCTCGTGTTGGAATATATTTGTTGGTGCTTTTAGTGGGCTTCCTTATTTATTTCTCTTTGCTCCATGTAAAGTATAGAACCACCAGTTGTTCTTATCCCTCTCTGGTTCAGTTGCAAGGCATGTGTCATTAGTACATTAGTAGTTATTTATTTATCTTTGCTCCATGTAAAGTATAGAACCACCAGTTGTTCTTATCCCTCTCTGGTTCAGTTGCAAGGCATGTTTCATTAGTACATTAGTAGTTATTTATTTCTCTTTCCTCCATGTAAAGTATAGAACCACCAGTTGTTCTTATCCCTCTCTGGTTCAATTGCAAGGCATGTGTCATTAGTACATTAGTAGTTATTTATTTATCTTTGCTCCATGTAAAGTATTGAACCACTAGTTGTTCTTATCCCTCTCTGGTTCAATTGCAAGGCATGTGTCATTAGTACATTAGTAGTTATTTATTTCTCTTTGCTCCATGTAAAGTATTGAACCACCAGTTGTTCTTATCCCTCTCTGGTTCAATTGCAAGGCATGTGTCATTAGTACATTAGTAGTTATTTATTTCTCTTTGCTCCATGTAAAGTATTGAACCACCAGTTGTTCTTATCCCTCTCTGGTTCAATTGCAAGGCATGTGTCATTAGTACATTAGTAGTTATTTATTTCTCTTTGCTCCATGTAAAGTATAGAACCACCAGTTGTTCTTATCCCTCTCTGGTTCAGTTGCAAGGCATGTGTCATTAGTACATTAATAGCTTCTGTGTGTTATGATTCATTGACATTTCAAGTTACGTTAATTCAAGAGGTCAGTCTGAAGACTGTCAATAATACGTAACACTTAGTTACGATGTTGCGTCATGTTTGGTGACTGCACATTTCTGTGTTACTGTGTGTCATGTGATGACTGCGCGTTTGCTTGTAGCTGCGGCTGCTGGTTGCCTAATGACGATGATCAAAACTACTGATGGCTCAACAACCTACTGCCCTGAAGGCGACTGCGCAGTTGGCTATGCGTGGTCCAGTGCCGATTCTGGAAAATGCACAGGTGAATGCGATACATGTAGGCAGAACAACGTGTTAATTCTTAGCTGATAAATTAATTTGTTGTACTATATGTATAATAAATATTTTACCTTATGCAAGTTCAATGAATAACTGTTGGATTAATCAACTGTACACTTTTAATGCATAATGTGTGAATATTTTATTTGTTTATCTGTACTTTGGATGCAAGACACAAGTATATTTATTTAATATTTTTTTATTTAACATTCGATTAATTGTTTACTGTCCTTTTCATGCATACCCTATATATATTTTAATATAATTTTACTTATGCTTAATCCATAATGCCTATAACGTAAAAGTAGTCGGTATTTCAACACATTGTGTTATAGTTATAGTTAACTAAGCATTTTTCGCAGTGGAATCTTGAACCAAATATAAACAGCAGACAAGTGATAGATGCTTAACAAGAGAATGTTGTCATCTTAGACACGACACTGCCTCGCAAACATCATCCATGAAGCTGTATCAGTCAAGTATATTCAAGTTTATGTAGGTATGATTGTAGTTAAGATACTACAAATGCATTCTCATATTAATACTACACACACAGGCATGCACACATGCACGCACATAAATATAATAACATTGACAAATATCATACAGTTTAGACTGTGTCGCGACCCAATGTAATAGATAAATAAAAGCTAACACGTAAATAAGAGATAGAACTAAAACATCAGATTGCAAGTAAACTATGAAACCTGTAACTTAACGAGAAACCAACATTTCTATGTGTAACTTACCCTTCTGAGATATTTCTCAGTTTAATATGGAAACCTGTTCACACAGCCAGCATTTACACAACCAGCAGATAATGTGTTCCTTTAATTTATATGCTTTCGGATTGAATACTTTCTTACATATATATATATTCTACAATGTTCCTTTACTATCGTCACTTCATTCCCTATATTTAGAGCATGTTTGCACTAAACAACATCGTGTGGAACCTGGCTTACATTTAATGTGTTTGTTGTGACAAAGATACTATTTAAAGGAATTTGAACATTTCCAAGATTAAATAAAGTTGTGATTTTTGTAATATTCCGGCTAATCTAATTGGGAAAATATAAATACTATACGTGCACTGTTTACACATGTATATGTTACAAACAGTAATACCACTTACATAGTAACATTCTTAATCTAGTAGATTACAAATCGGTCAGTGTGCTCATGTAGATATCACAATCATGTCAACAGAATCAAGTAGTAAAATGACATACTTATTTAATTTACTTTGTGCCTACTGTCACATAATTAAGGCAGAGACGAGACATCTCAGACTTCCTCCTTCACAGATCTTCAGGTTTTTTGGCTTTTTCACTTTTTGTTTCCCTTGGGGTTCCATCTCACGGCTGTCTTGGTTATCCCCATCCTTTCAGAACATAAGACCCATCTCCCTCTTATGGCAAGTCATTCATGTTACTCATGTTACTCTGTGGAAATCATTTGTGTTACTCATGTTACATTGTGGAAGTCATTAATATTGCTCATGTTACATTGTGAAAGTCATTTGTGTTACTCATGTGCACAGAGTTTCAGAAGTTGTAATAATCATATGGTAATGCTTTATCTGGCCAGTTTGCCCGGCCAAGTGCGACAAGTGTTCACAGTCAGGAGGCGTCATCACATGTGACATCTTTCAATCAAACTACATCAAAGACAAAAGCAAGATGTGCAAGAGTAAGAACATTGCTTTGCCTATAGCTGTCACCCGTTGGTTGTACATTAATTCTGTTTAATGTGTTGACATTAGTTATTGCACAAAGCATGATTTATTGTACACGCATCTTTCTTTTCTCTCATGATAACCTATCCAGATGGTTTACACATATAACAATATGTTCACATCCCCTAACAGTATCTAACAGCACTAATCAGAAGCAGTAATTTGTCTACTTCCTGGATATCCAGTTCACTAGTAGTAGCCCATTGATGTTACAACAAATTATGGAACTGAGATCAGATGTTTTGTGGTTGTTGATCCTGTTCAGAGTCCTGCCTGTTGGTTGTTTGCAGTGTGTTCAGAGGTGACATTTGCAGTAGTGTGTGTTAGGTAGTTGATAGGATATATAGGAAATATTGCACATAAGTGCATTGAAGTATGTTGTTGTAACCTTAGGTGATAAAACAACTAAATAGCATATTTAAACAGACCAGTTTTTAAATTCCAGCATCTCGGTTAAAACTTGACAACTTAGACACATCAATCAAAAAACGCCGGAATTACAGACTAATGTCATGTTGCTAATGCAACTGGGTAACAGAATATTCCCATTATCACATGTACTGTTATTCTGTATTGTTGCTCTTCCTCTGTCCCTAAAAGCTGGGATGAGGCTGGCATCGATATGGGTCCTCAATTATTTAGTTTTACTTGTTACACTGCTAACGTCTCCACCACCCATCTCCACTCCCCAGTCCCTTGATCTCCACTTCCTCCCAATCCAACCAAGTCTGTCTTCACACAGTCCTCCCATCTTCCGCTTCTCCTATCATCTACTCTCTCCGTTGACCGTTCCCTTCCATTCGTTCCATGTGTCTAGCCAATGTTCACTGACTCCTCATTAGCATCCTCCTAAAGCTCTCTTTTTACTCCTGCATTTCCTCCCACCCAGTATTGCATGTGTACATATTTGTTTTTCATATTAAACTTATACTGATTCGTTCACTTTGTAGGAATGCAAACGATGCTGCATCACCAACAAATGCAACGCCGATAACTTGAATTCAGCCTCTGGGTTCCTGCATGGTGGATTCTGGGTAAAAGTGAATACTGCGATAGCATCGCATATCATGTTCTCTGTCAGCCTGCTGCTGCTGTAATGAACACATCAGGTGGAATGGGAAAGCAAGACGACGACAGATACTGACAAGCGACCACACTCAAATGACACCCTAGATCTCACTGCAGGCACGTAACACACAGTTGTACTGCATGTCAGCAATGCTGTTGTGTTCTACGTCTGCACTTGTACGCTTTATAGATGCAAGATGACATTAATGTTAACGGTGGCTCCTTATCATGATGCCATCATTTCGTTGTTTCCTGCCGTTGTCTGTTAATGCAGCGTGGCTGTTGGCACACTCCCAACAGAACTGTTTCACTGTGATATGTACGTAATTAATATTAACCAGCAAATGTAAAATTTAGATTAAGGACATTGATTTTTTGATATTCAATAGAAAAAAATGCTAATTTTTTCTGTCCTGTTATTTTTAACACTGAAATGGTTATTTACAAATGATTTGGTATAGTATGTTTTATTTACAAATGATTCGGTATAGACAGTAATAATATGTTTGTTGTTATGTTATCAGGACATGTTTGTGAGTGTTTCACAGTTGTTTACATATAGCTGATAGGAGCCACTTATTTTAAACAGACTTGCCACATTTTCTTGGTAAGAGTTCCTTTATTGTTGACTTGAAACTATAAATCCGTAACATGTTTATTTCTAGGTAACCAGTCAATAGCATTCCTGCCAATCAAATGTCGGCATCTATGAAACTACAGAAAATAACACATCAAACTAAACTTGTTGGAAATCTATTTAGCATCAACAGTTGTTAGCTTTTCGACCACTATAGCTAACATCTAATTTTGTCATTTGGGTTGATACTTTTGTGATGACTACAAGAATAGACATTCATTATTACTAATTAAAATATAAAGTAAATCCATATTAAAACCAGATGCAACCATATTCCTACCAACATTCAAAAACTGTTTATTATATTTGGGAAATCTGTAAGCCGTGGCATATCAGTAAGTTTGTTTATTTGCATCTGTGTTGTCCGTGTAAAGCAACTGCATTACCAGCACAGAAAAACAATGTTCTTATCTAGAGTTGTCAGATGATATCAAAGCATGATATTTTGGGAGATTGTGTTCCTGGTTGTTGGGTCATGTGACCAGCTAGCAGTTCCTGCAAGTCGGTAAGCAGCAGCTGTGAAGACTCAACTCTAGGTGGAATGTACACGGAAAGTTTGATGTCGTCTGAATAAACTGCCAAACTGCATATGTGTGTTTGTTCACTGTGGTCCTGTGATCATCATCACGAACCCATTGATTGCTTGATTTTATTCCTCGCTTGTACATTTCTGAAACGGACAATGCTGCTGTCATGAACATGTGTGTTTAGTCATTCACATCTGACATGTGTTCATCTGAGGTTCAAAAGCTTATTTTCAGTCTCTTATTCATTCACTAGTTAGGTTTACAATAATGTGCTACAAAAATGCATATTGCCCCGTATACACCGAGTGCTCTATGGTGGTTTCCATCACAAGATAACCTAAAGTAGAGATAATTAAAAGAAATAATAATACAATAACTATACGACAAAGGTAGATATATTGCAGAACATTTTTAAATTTTAAACAAGACCTGTCTGATTCCTTAGGAATAGTGGTTAATGTCAAGAGAAGGCAGCATCACTGCATCAACAGACATAGTCATATAGCAATTACACTTTGTCACTTAATTTAAGTAACTATCATCTAAAATTCATTAAGATTCACGACGTCGGTTCTTCAAACTTTTTATTTAATTCTAATTTCTCTAGTGTTTTCAATGTTACTTGCAATTTTTGTACAGTAGAACCTTCCTTGCTACATTCTGCTACGGCGTGGCTGTGGCTTGTTCTGTCTTCATCCAGGTCTGACAACCCATCAGATGTTGCTGACGTCACCACAGGCAAGGCCACTGAGCGTGCCCAATCCTTTAGCACGCAGCAGTGCGGCCTGTTGTTTCAGACTGTACATGAAATTGCAATCATGCAATTTTTATATCACCATGAAGATAATATTCTTATCTACAAGTTTGTCCCTGTATGCACACAGGAATTGTATTAACTTTTTGAGTTATTGTCGTTTGAAAATCAAGTATGCTCAACCTTGCATTATATCTTCTGCCGTGTGTACATTACAGGATTAAGTATTCGCAATGTGCAAATGGCAATAACTCAAAAACTAAAAACAAACGGCTGAAGTTATTGAATGGAATAAGTGTTTGTGCACAACCAGTAGTGTATGGTTACCGAACACTAGCAGGGATCGAACCTGCCACACACAACACTGAAACACTTGTCATAAACAACACAGTTCAACAGTTCTTAAACAATCAAATGACATAGTATGTCTGCATTTACAACACAATACTCTAACAGCACTCAGTCACAAATATATTGTTACTAGTGATGCACTTTTAGACGGTTAAGTCCACAAAACAGCGCTCACTCTTGTTCGTCATCACCCCATTCAGTGTGACCCTGTGTGACTGGCCGCGAGTACTGTATAAATGCCTGTCAACTCTCTGTCTTCTTCAAACTAGCTGGTGGATAGCTTTCATAATCCCAACACTACACAACCATAGCTTCTGAAACGACACCATGTATGTGTGTGTGTATGTGTGTGTGTGCATGCGTGTGGCATGTGGCCCTGTCCACTGTGCATATCCATCAACTTTCTATATCCCCAGGAGAGGCATATTTAAGGAAATCTTATCAGACCACCCTTTGTGTTATCTGCTGAGGGAGTAGAACAATGTTACATTGTGCAGGTGACTTATGAAAGAACCTGCATTGCCATCTCCTCCCTAGAAGTGAAAAGTGCCCTCCTGAGAGAGAGAGCCAAAACACTTGTTGATGTCAGCAGGAGAGCTAAGCACAATAAACATGCCTCTGTAGTCAAATATAGAAATAGGACCAGAGCAGGTCTGGAGACAACAAATAAGTGATTCTAAGCATACTGTTAGACACCAACTTCGGTAATAACTAGGAAGGGGATATTCATGCAATAATTGTTTGCCTAACTGGACAACATCTCAGGACTTCAGTTAGGTTGGAAGTACATCATTATTTAAACAGACACTCCAGATTTCGACATACACCTCTGTCGAAACGGTGTACACAATGTTGGTGGTCGGCAGTTACAATGGTAAAATATAGCCTAAACGAATTAGAACCTACATCCACACATGTCATAAATAGTTAGAGTTGAACCTTGGTTAACGGTCACATCATTACTATAGCCACATTACAATTAAGGTCACCCTAGGACAGTCCCAAATTAGTTCCATATATAGTATAAAATATAAGAAATTAGTCCCACTAATATGGTCACCTCGCTAGTCAGGTTATTTTACCAAGTCCCAAAAGCAATATATACAACAGTCTACAACTATTTGCCGTTCTAAACATCCAAAGTCCCTACCTTCCTTCGGGTGACGATGTTGCAGTAGTCTAGAAATGGCTACTCCTTGATGCTGTCTTTTCTGGCATTTGTTTTCATGTCCTATAGCCTGTTCCATAGTTTAAATCATCTGCTACACGAAGCACCATATCGAGCGTCAAGGGGGAGGGGGAGGGGAAAAGGGAGGGGGAGGAGGAAGGAGAGAGGGAGAGAGAGAGGGAGAGAGGCATAGACTGAGGCAGAGATGGGCAAATAAATATACAGCCAGCAGGCAAGCGGACAAACAGACAGACAGACAAACTTCGAGGTAGATAGGCAGATAGGAGATAAAAGAGATACAGAGAGGCAGAGACACAGACAGGGGCAAAGACTGAGGCAGAGATGGGCAGATAAACATACAATCAGCAGGCAAGCAGGCAGGTAACATATATACAGACATATAGACATACAGGCAGGCATATAGACAGTCAAGACAGACAGGCAGACAGTCAAGACAGACAGACAAACAGACAGACAGAGAAACATACAAGCAGACAGACAAACATACATACATACAAACAGGGCGAGTGGGTGGGCAGGCTGGCAGGCAGGCAGGCAGGCAGGCAGACAGGCAGACAGACGGGTAGACAGGCAGATAGACGGGTAGACTGGCAGACGGGCAGGCAGGCGGACGGGCAGACAAGCAGACAGGCATAGAGGTAAACAGTCAGAGAAACATACAAGCAGACAGACAGACAGACAGACAGACAGAGAGACAGAGAAACTTACATGCAGACAGACAGTCAGACAAACAGACAGACAGGCAGATAGGCAGACAGGCAGACAGGCAGATAAGCAGACAGGCAGACTGACAGACAGATACACAGACAGGCACACAGACATACAGACAGGCAGACAAACAGACAGCATAGAGGGAAACAATCAGACAAACATACAAGCAGAGAAGGATGCAGGGGCAGACAGGCAGGCAGGCAGACTGACAGACAGACACGCAGACAGGCAGACAGACACACAGGCAGACAGGCAGACAAACAGACAGGCATAGAAGCAAACAATCAGATAAACATACAAGCAGAGAAGGAGGCAGGCCGGCAGAGAGAGAGAGAGAGAGAGAGAGAGAGAGAGAGAGAGAGAGAGAGAGAGAGAGAGAGAGAGAGAGAGAAAAACAGTTAACCAGCCCAAAACACGAACGGATTATATGCCCACGAACATTATTATTTGTAAGTTTACAACTTCACATTTACTCCTTTCCAAACATGTTTTGTTCGTTTTATTATGCCATTACATTGCACATTCCCACAATTACCACCTTCGTGAATTGCATGCATGACTTGATTTTGACTAATGATTTGTTTGCTCTATAATGTGTTTCAACCAACATTCAATAAATATTAAATGAAATTACTGCCGGATATACAAAAAATCTCAGATGTCATCAGACATAGAAGACTCCGGTAAGTTAGCCATGTTTGCGTGTACCAAACGAAAACCCCCTGAACGTAGCTTTCATACAAGCTTTTTGTGTATTGGAAGATTTGTTTTGTGAAGCGCAGTATCCTGTCCTAATAACCTCTGTATGCGCTTTACATTTTACCTGTGGTGCACCTATTTCTTCTTACACCTTTATGAGAATTAATTATTACTTTGATGACACAACTATCAAATACATTTGCAAGCGCGCATAAAAGGAAGCGTTATGCAACGATGGCATAAAATATTTTGTTTCCTATAAACTCGCTGTTAAGGCTGAAATCATAGCTCCTAAAATATCAAAGTGTTTATTGATGATTTATGCATTATAACATCATAATATTTTGCATATTCATAACATCGTATAGTTGTTAACTCTAACGAAATTGCATACTGCCAGACATGACATCGGAAGACGAGGGAATGTTCATTTTTTAATCCCCTCAAGAGTCGAGCGGACTCTTTGTTTTAGAGGAGGGTGCATTCGAGCTGGTGACGAACCATTTCTGCTAAAAGGATTTGGCATTGATAATTAATTTTGTATGTTAACAAGCTTAAAAGCCGCAGTCACTATGACGATGCAAGTTGACCATAAGAGTATGTGGAAACAATTTAAGATGCTCACTGAGAACACCAAGATGACAGTCTACCAGGCCTGTGTGCTGCATGAACACCCTCCTCTATGACAGCGAATCGTGGACCACCTACATGAGCCAGAAGTGCCGTCTCAACACCTTAATCCACATGCGGTGCCTCAATCGCATCTTCAATATCACCTGGCAGGACCGTGTCCCTTACAGCAACATACTGGACCGTGCTAGGATCCCCAGCATGTAGGACTATACTCACTGCTGAGACAGAAACATCTCCGCTCGATGGACATGGCATGGAGGATGGCCGCTTGCCGAAAGTAACCCTCTATGGACAACTCGCCAGTGAGCGAAAACAGTGGAATCGACGCACAGCCCTCAGATCCAAAGACGTCTGTAAGCGCGGCGTGAAGGATTGCAACATCAGGGGTGAGACCACATTAGATTTCACCATAGGCGGCCATTATAACTTTTCCTTCATTTCCTGTAAATTTTACCCAACAGTTTTCTTTAAATTTCTACACCATATTTACCCTCTATTCATACACATGCTGTGCAAAATTCGTAAAATTCTCATACCTCAATTTTCCATAAACCACTTTCAAACCTGACACCCCTTCATTTCTGCTAGAACCAGACAGTGATTTGCCCTAATGACATCATATAGCGAAATGACACCTGTGTCTATACGCAGAAAAGCACAATTTGACAACTGTCATAATTTGACAGCTCTGGTACCACGCTGCAGAAAAACGTAATTTCTACTCAATCAACACTATACAAGTACTCTCAGAAATTCACACAACCTGCATAATGCCATTTCTATTGGGAACTCTCTCGGAGGGTAATGGCGAACGAATCCTTAATGTGGTCTTACCCCATCAGCTCTGAAGACTGGGAGGAAGATGCCGAAAATCACACTGCTTAGCGTCAAACTGCTTGGTATCAGACTGTATACAGAGGCATTGGATGTGCTGACGGAAAGAGACACGAGCATGCGGTATAAATAATATAAATATACTTCAATATTAAAAAGATAAATTACCGGCCTACAAATAAAAATGCAAAAAATAACGTCATATGGGATTGAAGCCTGCGACCAAAATATTTGAGTTTTGCTGCATTGTCCACTGGTCTCACAGGCAGTGCTCTGCATACAAACCTTCTTAATAAATGCAGTGGGCTTTCCAGAGAACCTCCTGCGTTATTCAGATGTGTCATTATGTTATACACATACACACACACACACACACACACACACACACACACACACACACACACACACACACACACACACACACACACACACACACACACACACATATATACAAACAAAAAACGAATACAGACAGTGTTAATTAAAATATATAAAATGTGAGCTTGATTGTGTTTAATTTGTTCTGCTGTGTAAGTTGTGCCAATAAAAAGGTAAGTTCTTGCATAACGTGCATATCGAGTCTTTAGTTAGGACTGCATGCTCAAAATGTTTTACATTTTACCCCTTGTAGATCTGTTCAATCGAACATCATCTCAATGTTTTTGGGAAGCATTCAGCCCCACTGCAATTACTGCACAAAGACTATGTTCATACACAAGTATCCACGACTATGTAGAGCCAGGTAATCATTCGATCTTACTGCTGAATTAACTGAATATAAGCGAAGTTTTACCATGATGGTACAAGTGCTGCCACCTCTTGGATTAATTATTGGTATCCGATAGGCTTACAAGCAGAGATTAGAACGCTATCCACCAGGTGCCGCCAGGGATAACAGGTTCATTTGTTGATTGCGATGTACAGCTGTCAATGCATGTAATAGCCACTGTGTTCAACGTTCCATTTTAGCTATATCTGTGTCTGCAATATCATGGCAAACAAGGATTTTCGAGAGATGACAATTCCTCAAATGAAGGGAGAATTTAAACGCAGAAATGGTAGACTGTCCGGAAGAAAAGCTGATCTTGTTGAAAGGCATGTGGGGCGATAATATGTGTTTGTGATAATCACGCTGCGTCTTTGAGTTTGACTATAGGAAATGTACTCGCTTCGTCTTTGAGTTTGACTACAGGAAATGTACTATGGTTTGCCTGATACGGGTATGTGTTTTCGTAATACGATCAATTCCAAGTTAGGAAACGACATTAACATTAAATTAGTACGGTGAATGACGTATATTTTGAAACAACTCGGTGTTCTATTTTTGACAGCTGTTCCTGTTAGAACTTAGACTGTTACATGGGCACTGGCAGACCACTGAACAGGCAAGATTTTGGTCTTGTCTTTTGCCAAAATTAAGATCTTGGTCTTTGGCTTGTTTTGACTTGTAAAATTATGCTGGCATTTTGTCATATAATGGTAACATGGTCCATGCTTATGACACTATTTAATATTACTTGGCTGAAGACCAACTGTTATTGGACCTTAGGCTTAGGCTTTGGCTTTGGCTTGTGTATTTCTTATAACAACTGGTGTTACAATTCTGCAGACCTGAAGCATCAGCGGACTCATTTGCCATGTCAACCCCAAACATCTTATCGTATCGAGACATCAACAGTGACAGTGCAGTATGTATTATCTTTGTGTGTATATCATTTTCAGGGTTGGGGTCCAGTACTTGTAGTTATGTACAATTGTTATTTGGGGTTTTAATTTATACAGTGATTTTACTTGTTCAGTTGTATTTGCCAGTTTTTATTTCTAGCATTCAAACTCTACTTAGTCATTGGGTTTAAGTTAGGCAAAGCTGTGTTGTTACTAATAGTAGTAGTGTGTGTGTGTGTTTGTGTGTGTGTGTGTGTGTGTGTGTGTGTGTGTGTGTGTGTGTGTGTGTGTGTGTGTGTGTGTGTGTGTGTGTGTGTGTGTGTGTGTGTGTGCTGAGAAATGTTAGTCTGTTCATTTGATGGCATTTCTCATCGACTACTCAGCTGATGTTTATTTGTTTGTTGTAGAATGTGCGGCTGACTGCTCCAAGTGTTCTGCGGCGAACGACTCTTGCAACTCACCCTTAGTCTATGACAGTACTTCAAAGACATGCAAAGGTATGTACTGCATTCTACAGTGTTTGTTATTAATACACATTCAAGTTCAACATTGATTATTTGTTGTACATTGTGCTGGTGGTGCAACACCAGTAGACCAAATGGTGTGTTGAGTTTGTAATGATGTCCATCCCTATACGTAAAATATCATGGGGTGTCCAACACAAACAACTGCATTGTTGGCAGAATAGAACAATACACTCAAAAAATTAAAAGTATTGTACTGCAAATGCATATTGAAATCTATATCACAAGACGAGCTGTACAGCGGAAACATGTAAATGGTATCCAGTTGCCTTGCAGATAAACGTTAAGCCTTCTTGCTATATGTCACAGTGGAACCGAGTGCTGTGAGACATTGCAGTGTTTCTGTGAACCACATACAATTCTGGGTTAAATGCCAAGTTCTTCTGCTTTCAGCTTTTGCTGACAACTGCGATTCCTGCACCATTGCTGATCAATGTACGACATGCTCGTCTGGTGATATGCTTGTTGGCATTACATGTTCAAGTAATGGATTACATTGTTGTGTACAATACTTTGTCTGTATTATTCCCGTGTAAGACAAGTGTAAATATTGCAGTCTGTGTGAGAGCAATAGACAGACAACAACGTTCACACTGTGAATCAGGCAGATGTGTCTAAATTTGAGATACTACTCCCATGGTTAAGTCATACCAGAATAATTTGTTGTATTTTTGGATACTCATTTGACACTTTAAACATACCTGACCCTAGAAGTTCTTACAACATAACAAGGAAAATACATAATTTATACCTGCCAACTTTTTTTGTTGAAATCCGGGAGATTCCTCAGGGGTTTACCACGCTTCCCATATTTAACAAGATTTAACAAGATTGCCATCCAGAAAATTAACTCTAGATGGCAGGTGGACAAGGAAGTGTTTTGGCTTATCGAGAGTCCAATACTTTTTATCTGTGTGTATCCCGCCCTTTTAAGGTATGTGTCATATTCACGCTACTAGCACAAACACAATCAGGAGATAATCTGTTCCATTCATTTACAGTCCTTTGTGAGAATGAGAACTTTCTTATATCTAATCTACACTGCTCCTTTACTAATGTAACTTCATGTCCTCTGGTATTTCTATCTTTTTTAACTGAGACAAAAATATTTCTATCAATATTTTCATAACCATTCAATATTTTAAACACTTCTGTCTGATCTGCTCTCAATCTCCTGGTCTCTAGTGTTGTTAAACCACATTTTTTAGGTGTATTTCGTAACTAAGATCCCTCAGTTTTGGTATCATTTTAGTTGCTCTCCTCTGTACTATGTCCTTCTTGCGGTATGGCCTCCACACTTGAATACAATATTCTAAATGAGGCCTCACTATTGTTTTGTACAGCAGTATTATTAGTTCATTTTCCTTATACGCTATATTTCGCCTAATTAATCCAAGGATTTGATTTCCCTTTGAAGCTGCAATTCCGCATTGCTCTGAAACCTTCATATCAGCACTAATGGCTAACCCTAAGTCCTTTTCTTTTACAGTAGTACTTAGTACAGTACTCCCCATTGTATATTCTACATCTTCGTTCCCATGTCCTGTGTGGATGCGTTTACATTTCCCAAAATTGAACAGCATTTGCCACTTTTCAGACCATTTGATCAACCTGTCTAGATCATCTTGTGAATGCTGTCTATCTCCATCACTTTTAATCCTTCTAAACACTTTTGTATCATCCGCATATTTCAACACTTTGCTTGTTATAATATTATCACCCAAATCGTTGATATATATTAAGAATAATATAGGTCCCAGTACTGATCACTGTGGTACCACACTCAATATCTATTTCTAGTTTGAAGCCTCCCCATCAATTACTACACGTTGTCTTCTGTCATTCGGCCATTTTTCTATCCAGTTTATTTTACCATTTCCTATGGGCCTTTAGTTTAAGCAGTAATCTTTGATGTGGTACTTTGTCAAAAGCTTTTTAAAAATCTAAGTAGACGATATCTACTGGTGATCCCTCATCTTAGTGATGTCTTCCAAAAACATACCATATTTGTTAAGCATGACCTCTCTTTTAAAAACCCATGTTGAGATGGGTTTATTAAGTTATGTTTAACAAGAAAATCCACCATGTGATCTTTAATTAGGCTTTCTAATAATTTGCAAATCACTGATATTAAACTCACTGGTCTATAGTTCTGTGACTTGTTTCTCGAACCTTTTTTAAATAACGGTATACTGTTTGCCTCTTTCCATTCTAAAGGAACCTCTTCTAATGACAAATTTAAAACTGTTGCAAGCGGTACGCTAACTTGTTCTACAATTTCCAGTAGTAGTTTGGGCGGAATCCCATCCACTCCAGGTGATTTATTATCCTTCATAGCCCTTATTTTATTAGCTACCATTTCCGGGCTTACAATTAACTGTCCCAAATAGTCTGAATCTGCCCCCTTGAACTTAGCCTCTGGTACTGGCAGTGAACTAATATCTCCCTGGTAAACACTGAACTAAAATACTCATTCAGGTCTTCTGCCATTAAGAATCCCTCTGATATTATATTTCCAGCACTATCTTCTAGAGGACTGGCCTTATCCTGAACTTTCTGTTTGCTTCGAATATACGCATAAAAACTCTTGCTGTCATGTTTATATTACTAACTAATTTTTGTTCATAGCTTCTCTTTGAATTTCTAATTTCAGCTGTAGCTTGGTTAAGTGCTTCTTTATAAATGTTGTAGTCTTCATAATTTCCAGTACATCTATATGACTTCCACATCATTTGTTTATACTTAATTTTTCTAATGGCTTCTTTCGATAAGTGTTTCTTTTTGGACCGTTTCCCTTGTTTTTTGAAGGGTACAAATTTATCGACTATGCACTTAATTTCACTCTTTAAGATATTCCAGCATTCTGTTGCTGTCTTATTTTTCAGTGTATTATTCCAGTCTATCTTTGCTAAATATTTCCTCATGTCCTTATACCTTCCTTTGTGGAAATTTCTCCTATACTGCTTTTTACTATTCCTTTCTGATTTTATTTTGATGGTAAAATGTATCTGGTTGTGATCACTACTCCCCAGTGGCTCACATATCTTGACATTGTCAACTAATAATTTGTGATGACAAAACTAACACATTCTCACCCCTGGTTGGTTGTAGCATATGTTGAGAAAGGAAAGTATATTGAACTAAAACTAAAAACTTGTCCTCACTCCCCATGCTCTGTAGAGATTTCCATTGTATATGCCCATGGTTAAAATCCCCCATAATAATACAGTCCCATTTACTTACTTCCCTTATAGCGTTTTGTATTTTTTCATTCTCTTCTGTGCTTATGTTTGGACTTCGATAAATTAACCCAACTGTTAACGTTAAGTTTCCTGTAACTATGTTACCCCAAACAGCTTCTTTGCAATCTTTCTTTCTAATTTTATTTCATAAGCCTGGATAGATTCTTTAATATATAAAATAACTCCACCTCCCTTTCTTCCTATTCTATGTTTCCTAAACAATACATATCCTGTCAGTCCCAATTCGTCATCTGATATATCGGTGGTGGTCCATGATTCGGTTATACCTATTATGTGAGGGTCAATATCTTCTACCATAATGTTTAGTTCATTTCTTTCGTTTACTATACTCCTTGCATTTAAACAAACACATTTATATCCAGGTTCAGAAGAGTTTTCTAGACTGTTCTTTGCTGATTTATTTGTGCTGTCTTTATCCATGCCTCCAGTTTCAGGCTTCTCTGTGAGTCCCCCCTGCGAATCTAGTTTAAATAGATGCAGCCTGTCCCACTGTCAACAGATCGCAGCAGGTTCTCTTAGAAAACTGCTGCCCCATTTTCACTTAGATGGAGGCCATCTCTCATGTACATATCTTCCCTCACAACAAAGTATCCCCATAAATCTGTGAATCCCACCCCCTCTTCTTAAGGCTAAGATCTTGAGTCCACTGTTTATACCGTCTAGTAGATGAACAGAGTGTATAGAATGGGGCCAAGGACACTTCCCTGAGGTATACCACTTGTGACCTCTGCACTTTCTGATAGCTTCCCATTTACCATTACCCTTTGTCTTTGCCCCGTTATGAAATCTTCGATCCACGCTCCCACCTCTCTTTGGATGCCATAGTTTTTTTGTGTGGCACCGTATCGAAGGCTTTCGCAAAGTCAAGATATATTGCGTCTACACATCCGCCCGAATCAACGGTGGTAGTCCAAGTTTCCATGACGTCTGGTCTAAATCCATGCTAAATATTTTGTAACAGGATTAATATTTTTTATCATTTTGACTGGAATGTACATGTACTTGGAACTATACTTAACAAATTTATGTTTCAAAGAACTTGTTCTTGACCTAAGGGTTCATCTCAGAACGTTGATGTCTGATATCAGGCAAAACTACTTTCATTTGTGGAGGAGGGTCAGAGACAGGTTCAGCATTGGACACTGATATTTTATGCTTCGGACCAATATTGTTGATGTATTGATATCATCATATGATCATGTCATTGTTTATAAACTCTTGTTTCGGGGGCTGGGGGGGGGGAGCTAAGGCCAGATGAATGTAATTTTGTTTGACATCATGTGTACATCAATGTTCTGAGATGATCCCTAGCCATAAACTGTTTGTTTAATTGAGCCACCAGGATGTCCATAAAGAGCCAGTTAGCAGTTAACCCACCAGTTAGACAGGAAATGCCTTTGATGTAGTCTGGAGACCATGTCACTTGACAGTGGCTGACAGTGCTAACTGCTAAGAACAAGAAATGCCAGTCTTCCTCTGTAGAAGTAAGGTGGCTCAAGTCAGACTGCCTCCTACACTAGTATAATCCCATGCCAGCAGCCTGGCTAAAAGTCTAAAGGGGATGCTGAGCCTGTTATGTGGACATGTGCTAACCCTCTCGATAATTAGTAGTCTACGATCAGAAAATATAAACTGCAAACTTATAATATCAGCAGATTGCTGATTGTAGAGGTGAACGAATACCCCAGTCAGCCATGTACAGATCGTCACATTGACCCACTCCTGTTCTGAGTTTTCGAACTGTGACTCAGTTGGTCCCTCACCATCTCAGCATTCCGGCCTAGCCGAGAAAGTATTCTACCCTGAACGGTGCAGCCTGAAAGAATCAACCTGTGAACAACTCATGTTCATTTGGTGCAATGGCAAATAGATGATAAGATCATACGATGCCACTGAAATGAATGCCAATGAAGTGAATTTCATTGTTAATGAAATATAGGTTTTTCTTAGTTTTCCTCAAAAAAAATATATTTAAAAAAACGTACTTTTACTCGTACTCGAGAATGTACTTGTACTCATACTCAGCTTTTAGCAGTGTACTCGTACTCATCCATCACCAAAGTACTCGTACTTGTACTCATAAAAATTTACTCGGCCCCTGCTGTGGACCTTGGGGGTGATGCCATGGACATGGTGGGTGTGTCCAACTGCCCTGTGTGTCAGTATACTCTGTGGGAGCAACGGTAGCTGTTGAACTGCAGCGACTGAGTTTGGCTGCCAGTGCATCTGTAACAAGGGCTTCTCTGGCACTCACTGCGAACTTGTCAGAGAGAATTGTCTCCCTGGTCTGTATTCTAGAGTCTAGTTGTGCACCACACAGCAGTGTTCTATTAACTTACTTGTCAGTGTACAGTATATGTTGTGGTTGCAAGAATGTCATACGAGGCCTTGTTCAGACCACTATTGGTATGCTGACCTTTAGGTGTTGGCACTGAGAGTGATCACTGCCTGGATGCATCGCTTCCTAAGTAATAATAATAATAATATTTATTTCTTTAATTTCATGATTAAAAATGTTAATTATTTATTGTTATCCTCTATAGGACTGCATACATACTAGTCCATGAGAAATTATATGCTGCCTGGTTTGCCTTAAATATTTAAAATATGCAATCTGTAAATGTGTCTTACTAATGGAACTGCTGTTATTTCTCTGAGTAAATGTGTCATCTTTTATCCAGCTCCCCCTGACCACTGCCAGAGTTGTACAGTGAATGCTGATGGAGCTGCAGAATGCGATGCTGACAGATGTGATTCAAGATATGGCCTCCAGGTGGGCAAGAAATGCCAGGGTTAGTCACACCAGCTGTTGTTTTATTCAGGAAGGGCCACTTTTGATATGTTATACCACATTCTTGCAGCATGTACTGCAATTGTTAGAAATGTGTGTTTTGTTCAGTCAATTCACTTTGTCAAAGTAGTCAGTATTTCAAGCCATTGTGTTATGGTTATAGTTAACAAAGCACTTTTCACAGTGGAATCTTGAACCAAATATAAACAGCAGCAAGCGATAGATGCTTAACAAGAGAATATTGTCATCTTAGACACGACACTGCCTCGCAGACATCTTCCATTTAGCTGTATCAATCAACTATATAAAAGCTTATTTGTGTAGGTATGATTGTAGTTAAGACACTACAAATGCGTTCTCATATTAATGCTACACACAGGCATGCATACATGCACACACACACGCACGCATGCACATAAATAGAAAAACATTGACACATATCACAAAGTTTAGACTGTGTCGCGACCCAATGTAATAGATAAATAAAAGCTAACACGTAAATAAAGATATGAATTCAACAGAGTGTCATCTCTGAAAGCACGGTTGTCCCACTGTTCACTAGACACAGCCATGTTATATAAACAAATGAAGTCTATTTGCAGTAATATTTTACCTGGTCATGATGTCATGACTTGTGTCTTGCAGCATGTCCGTTCCATTGCGTAACGTGCTGAGATGTTGGCAGTGGAGTGATGGTGTGTTGTCCGTACTACAAGCGCAATGGTGGTCAGTGTGCCTCGTGTCCATCCAACTGTCTCGAGTGCAGTGGGTGTGAAGGCGCCATGGTCTGCTCCAAGTGCAACTGTGATTTTGTCCTGATGGATGACAGACAATACTTGCAACAGTGAGTATCTACAAAGTTTAACAAGATAGAGCAAAAACATCATATGGCAACTGAACTAGGAAATCAATAACTTACAGAGAATCCAACATTTTAATTTCTATGTGTAATTTACCCTTCTGAGATATTTCTCAGTTTTATATGGAAACCTGTTCACACAGCCAGCAGTTACACAACCAGCAGATAATGTGTTCCATTGAATACTTTCTTATATATATATCCTCACTGTTTCAATAATATTAATATTTATTTCTTTATACAAATAAATACCATGTTTAGGTGCATAAAATACAACATTGGTCAAAACATTTAGATAGGATACAGAATGTAAATACACATCTGTAAAGAAAATATTACACATTTCAATCAGTGTTCAGATAATCTGAAATACATAGCAAATAAACTTAACAGAAATAAATTATTGTCTTTATAAATGACAGTGGTGCAGTTAATTACTCACCCTATGTATGCTTCAGGTGCATGTGGAGAGAAGGGTAAATGCTACAGCCAGCTACAGGTGTACCTGTCCAGTTGGAAGGGCTGGTGACAGGTGTGAAATAGGTAAGTCACTCTGCGTTTTACGTCATTTCACAATGTTTAGTTGAGAATTGAGAAGAGAGTGGTAGAAGGAGAAGAGGGAGACCATCAGTAAAATGTAAAGGTAAGTTCTTATATAGCGCAGTATCCAGTCCTTAGGACTGCTCAAAGCACTTTAAACTTTCTTTCTGGCAGACCTGTTTAAATGAAATCTCAATCGAGAGAACCCTGTTTCGAGTCCTTTGCTGTCGCATTGAACATTGAGCAAGTTCTTTCACTCTACATTGCTACAGTTCACTCAGCTCTATGGCTGCCTGAAATAGACAGTGGTGGATATTTGTATATGAATAGTGTTTGTGCATTAATTGCAGCAAGGCTGAATGCTTCCCAGAGAAGTCGAAATGGTGTTCGATTGAACATGTCTGCCAGGGAGTGAAGTATAAAAGTGCTTTGAGCAGTCCTGAGAACTTACCTTTATGTGTTCTGTCTCTTTAATTATGACCATTTGTTGAAGGTATCGCTGTGAGGGACCCGATGTTCAACTATGAGACCCTGTCCGATGCCCTTTTGGAGACACAGGTGATCCTTATGTTCATGGCCCAGTCAGTTCATTTGTTGTTCAGTGCGTTGAGTTATGTGTACCTAGCACGATGGAATGACAACAGAGTGTCATGATTTTTATCCTGTCTCCAGATCAATTCAGCTTTGCGACTATAGTGCTTTGAGTTCATCATCAAACCAAGTGGCCTCACTACCCTAGTTTTGGATTTGGTGGGTGTGTGCCTATCCAACAACTGTCTTAATGCGGTATTGTATTCACCAGCTAGATGATTGATATCCGTGATGCTCAATAGTGCATTAGCTATACCCCTGAAGTCAGTGCTGAAAGCTTTGTTATCAATTTGTGTCAGTTTCCTATACGATATAGTACATGTCTCTAAAGGAGGTCTGGGCATGTTTACTCGATAACGCACAAACATGTGATCCGAGACCATGTAATCAGCCACCGGGTAACTAAGAAGTTCACGATTACGCCTAGTGACAATTAAATCGAGAGTATGACCAGATCTATGAGTTGCAACCCTAACATGTTGTTTTAAGTCGTACATACTCAGTACATCACACATTCTTATTGCATCAGCATCGATGTCAATATCCATATAAATATTAAAATGACCTACTACAGGAGTGATTGAGGGGTGTGAACTGCATGCGACAGGTAGTTCTGAAATTCCTCAAAGAAAGTAGCAGTAGTGACACGATGGTTTTACGAATACGGTGGTCGGTATATCACATGCACATCAACTTTCGTCTTTTCGCACAATAAATCATAGCAAATTAAAAAGATCATCACTTTTCAGCGTATACTGCCGGACAGTCTTGGATTGTTCTTGAGATGATAGCCACTGGGTGTTAGATCCTCGCGTTTGACCGCATCACCAGATGTCAATCAGGTCTCCGTTATCAGAACGATATCAGTGTCACTGACGTCTGCAGTTTTGTTCCACACACAACACGGATTCACAAGAGCGAGTTGGATGTCCCTTGTCCGTCACGATGGTGTGTTTACTCGCTTAACATGGATTAGATTGTTCAGATTAGCTCCAGTCCGAGCATCACGAATATTGAGCAGTTTCTCTGTTGCTGTTGTTACTGCTGTCGCCATCACTGCTGCTGCTGCCGCCATCGCTGCTTCTGCCGCCGTTGCTGTTGTCGCTGCTGCTGCTGTTGTCATTGTTGATGCCGCTGCCAAAGTTGCATGCGAGGTTGCGTCATCACTGTGCATAATAATTGAAGTTGTGCAGATATCAGTGGTGTATGTGTAATGTTGCCATAAAATATATTAGTTAACACCGTTGGCACCCGAGAATGCATTTTTATGAAAGTTCCTATCGAATAAAGTTAATGTCGGAATCGAATGATAGTGGTTAATTCTGCAGGGTCAGTGTGTTTTTGTCATGGAACAAATCTTTAATAACCGAAGCGTTTGTAGAGTCTTTAGCGGTATCGTTTGTTTGGCCTTCATTGCAATGACCCCGATGGCATGCAGTTCTTGATTGGTGAAAGCCAGCATGTTTACAAACAGTCTGTTAAGCGTAAACACTGATTTAACAATGGGAAAGTAATTTTACTTATTTATTCACTTATTTTAATTAAAAAAATAGGTTTCAGTATATGTTATGTTCCAAATGGTGGCAACTGAAGACTCCAGTTAGAAAATGGAGTCTTCAGTTCCCAACATTAAAACATACTGATTTTACTTTAACCAATGTGAATTTTAAAGCATTTTTTTCAGTTTAAAAATAAAACCCAGGTACTTGTGATATTAGCTGTTGTATGAGTAGACCAATATGGATGTGTTCACTTCAGAACTGGGAGGAAAGGAAGTCTTGAGATCGATGGATTCAGCTTTGCAGAGGGAGAAACTGGAGGAGTATCATGCATGCTGAACACACGCGGCAACATGTAAATTGGTAAGTCTCACAAATATATTGTACTTAAAAATGCAGCATGGAACAATCATAGGAAACATGCATGGCGTTGCATACAACTGTCCCAAATTATGCAATCTTCATCAACTGTCTCATATAAATCCTTCTTCAAACCGTCTCTTGCGTCTCTGTAGGTAGCGCCATGTGTCACACAAAATACCAGACTAAGCACTTGGCTTCTTACCTAACCGTGAAAATGATCACCATACAAATAACCAAGTTATTTCTTCTGATGGATAAGTATTTTTTAGTTTGTATAATAATTGATGTAACCACTACATCGCGGTTTTGCTTACATCACAATTTAATTTTGTACGTGACCGTCAAGTTTTGCTTTGCCAACAATGTTGTTAATGGTTATATATACGTGAATTACATTGCTATTGCTGCATGACATCTCCTAATTCAAACATTCCCACATACAGTGGTCACTTTACAAACTGCATTATATTTTTGTTATAAAGAAACACTTTTGTGACCAGAATTTCAACAAAATATTTGACGGAATGTCCGAACCCACTACATATTTTCTGATGACTTGACGGAGGTGTTGCTAGGCAACAGGTCACATGATGGAGAGGTTATCTGTAGCGTGTTCGGCCAGTATTGCCAGAGTGTTGACAGTGGTTGTTATGCTTCAGGTGGCGTGCCTAACCTGGACGGCATGACATTTGGTCAGCACAAGAAGATGCTGGCTGGTTGTGTCATCAACCTGCACGTCCATGGCAAGGACCCCTTGACCTCACCACTGTCGCTGTTGGGGTATGTCCTGGCGCCCTGACACCCCTCTTTGCTGCAGCCGTCCAGTTGCTACAGTGTTTTTGTTTCTTTATGTTTTGGGGCTAGTGTTGGAGACAGTTTTTTCTTAAACAAAATGTATTATTTTGTCAGCTTTATTAGTTTTATTAATAGAAATGTAACCGATTAAAGTTATATATCTCGGCTGGTTGATACTTGATTTGAAACTTATGTTGCCAACATAATTAGGAGGTTAACTAATGTCAGAATGAATTGTACTATTAGCCTATAGATGTGAATTCTTTGTAATTTTACTTTATTTGTATACATTTTCTAGCAGTAAAATGTTGTCTTTGAATGTTGAAGGGCAGATTCACAAAGCAATGTTAATATGATGGAGAGATAAGGTAATTATGTGCAATCATACCATGATATCATGCCAACTGAAGTGAAGGTCTGATACAAGGTATTTATTGTGCGCAAATGCCAAATACTTACTGAATATTTTTCCACACAGAAACAGAGTTGTAGGGGAAAGAAATCTTGTGATGTATTTCATTATAATGTACAACATTTGACACAGTCCCACTGATATCTATTTATAACAGACAGACAGACAGACAGTATTTTGTTTACCACCATAAGCACATAAACTACAATGTAATATTCATTGTAAGGTCAGGGAGGCTCCCATTAAGACAATTATATGCAGCTATCATGGGAGCCACCCTACTGATGTAACTGGATAGTGGACTTTGCCCTGGTCACTTACTAGGCTGTGAGTGGAGTGGCCAGCTGTAAATGTGTGTATTGGTCTAGCCTAGTTAATTTTCTTTAGTGTACCTTTTGTTCTCAAATAATCTGTCCTCTTAGTTTTACAAATGAAGACATAATCTGGCATAACTTGATAAGTTTTTGTAGCAGTACATTTGTACTTCCAATGTATCATTGCAACATAACATACACACTGTATGTAATATTTCCATGCAATCCATTTGCATATATAATGTAAAACTTCAACAGCAGTTTTCTTAATTTTCACTTTTTGACCCCTACCGTGTTCAATGTGCCATAACTTCGCCAATTTTTGTAGCAGTCATAATTTTTGAAACTGTATAAGCACCCTACCCAACCTTTACAAGAATGAAAGAAAACAATGTTAAAATTTGTCTGACTTATCACTCAGTTGGTCAGCCGGGGTCACATAGACGTATTAGTCCAAAGGACTTCAGGGCCACTTGGCCCATTTTGTTTTATAAATGTTCTTATCTACTTATTATATATATGTCTTAATGTTTTTTAACAATCTTATTGAGTACATTCCATGTTCTAGTATTGTGATGCACCTCTAAATTATTAATTGCCATATTTATGGTGCAGAAGAATGCTGTTGAATTATTATTATAAGACAATATTCATCATTACAGAGAATCCATTGTTAAATTTAAGTGGAGACACCCCAGTCTGAAAAATTCCCAGTACGACACATGGTGACATTGTTTCCTTATTTCCCATATAATTATCTTTGTATTATAATTTTTCAGAAATGTTTTTATCTTATTTATTATTTATATATAATATATATATATATATATATATATATCAATGATCTTAATGGGTACATTCCATGTTTTAGTATTATAATGCACCTCTGAATGGTGGAGTGGAGATACCATACTCTTAAATATGTTTTTCTAAAAAGCTGATCAATCTCATCAGAAATTAATTGTATGAAGTTAGTATTGTAAATAAAATGTCTCATGAAAAGAAATGTCTAAAAACTGTTGACAGCAGTGACAAGAAAGTATCCCAGTGAATGGCAGACATCAAATGGATGTTCCCTTAGTTTTTCAAATGGTTCAGTATCAGATATATAATATATCACCATAGTTGTTATACTGGTTGGGTGGACTAGTGAATTATGCAGCGTATACAGAGCAGCCTTGTGTTGTAGAAAGAAGAAATTCCGCATGATCAAGTTTCGCACCAACGTTGATTTGTCTAATGAGAAGAAATGGAAGGCACAACTCCAGGAGTTGGGAAAACTTCCCGCCTTCACACGAGTATGTCTCCCATTGTCTCCCTCCCTCTCTCCGTCCCTCTCTCCCTCCCTCTCCCTCCAACCATCCCTCCCTCCTTCCCTTCCACACAGGTTGTAGCCGCCAGTAACATGTGCCACTGTAACCGTTACAGGTTGCAGCCGCCAGTAACATGTGCCACTGTAACCATTACAGGTTGTAGCCGCCAGTAATATGTGCCACTGTAACCATTACAGGTTGTACCAGCCAGTAACCTGTACCACTGTAACCATTACGGTTGTAGCATCCAGTAACCTGTGCCACTGTAACGGTTACAGGTTATAGCCGCCAGTAACATGTGCCACTGTAACCGTTACAGGTTGTAGCCGCCAGTAATATGTGCCACTGTAACCGTTACAGGTTGTACCAGCCAGTAACCTGTACCACTGTAACCATTACGGTTGTAGCATCCAGTAACCTGTGCCACTGTAACGGTTACAGGTTATAGCATCCGGTAACCTGTGCTAATGTAACAGTCATAGGTTGTAGCAGACAGTAATATGTGCCACTGTAACCGTTACAGGTTGTAGCCGCCAGTAACATGTGCCACTGTAACCGTTACATGTTGTAGCAGCCAGTAACCTGTGCCACTTTAACCGTTACAGGTTGTAGCATCCAGTAACCTGTGCCACTGTAACCATTGCAGGTTGTAGCAGCCAGTAACCTGTGCCAGTGTAACTGTTACAGGTTGTAGCATCCAGTATCTTGTGCCAGTGTAACCGTTACAGGTTGTAGCATCCAGTATCCTGTGCCACTGTAACTGTTACAGGTTGTAGCAGCCAGTAACATGTGCCACAGTAACCATTACAGGTTGTAGCCACCAGTAACATATACCACTGTAGCCGTTACAGGGTGTAGCCACCAGTAACATGTGTCACTGTAACCGTTACAGGTTGTAGCCACCACTAACATGTGTCACTGTAACCATTACAGGTTGCAGCCACCAGTAACATGTGCCACTGTAACCGTTACAGGTTGTAGCCACCAATAACATGTGTCACTGTAACCATTACAGGTTGTAGCCACCAGTAACATGTACCACTGTAGCCCTTACAGGGTGTAGCCACCAGTAACATGTGTCACTGTAATCGTTACAGGTTGTAGCCACCAGTAACATGTGTCACTGTAATCGTTACAGGTTGTAGCCACCAGTAACATGTGTCACTGTAACCGTTACATGTTGTAGCCATTAGTAACATGTGTCACTGTAACCGTTACAGGCTGTAGCCACCAGTAACATGTGCCCCTGTAACCGATACAGGTTGTAGCCGCCAGTAACATGTGCCACTGTAACCGTTACATGTTGTAGCCGTCAGTAACATGTGCCACTGTAACCGTTACAGGTTGTAGCCACCAGTAACATGTGCCACTGTAACTGTTACAGGTTGTAGCCGCCAGTAACATGTGCCACTGTAACTGTTACAGGTTGTAGCCACCAGTAACATTTGCCACTGTAACCGTTACAGGTTGTAGCCACCAGTAACATGTGCCACTGTAACCATTACAGGTTGTAGCCACCAGTAACATGTGCCACTGTAACCGTTACAGGTTGTAGCATCCAGTAACATGTGCCACTGTAACCGTTACAGGTTGTAGCCACCAGTAACATGTGCCACTGTAACCGTTACAGGTTGTAGCTGCCAGTAACATGCAGAATCACATTGGCTTCAAGATCCTTGGAATGAACATGGTGCAGCTCTACATGAAGGTGCCTGGGTCCCGCACTCCTGGTAGGACACTCGTTGTTTCACAACATTTTGTTCCTAAAACCAAACTAACATTGGCAAAAATTCTTCAGTAGCTGCACCAAAATCTAGAATCAACCCCGTATTACTTTAAAATCAGCTGAAACTATAGCAACCTTTCGTAAAAAAAAATCGCATTTCCACCCTGTTCTTCGGCAGTCCCTTGCTCTAATGACGACACTTGCTTGTCCCTGTTAATGATTTTGTCCAATGATTCTTGTATGTCGCGCCTCTCAGCTCAAATTCCTTCAGGGGAATATTGGCAATATCAACATTTATTTTATTATTGTTAGTTCCCTTGTAATTATCTTCACACTGAATGCCCCATTTTTTTTTTTTTTTCCTTTGTAATTTGTTGGACTGCTTTATTTTAACATGAAGAAAGAATAATAATAATCATAATAATAACAAACTTCTATAGCGCCTGTATCATCGCAGGCCTCAGCTCAGATGTGCAACATGCAACAATCAAAGCAAAAGCAACGGACTGCCCAAGATTTACACTGTGAATGAATTAGTTCCAGATTTTTATGTGTGTCTAGTGTAGACATCTTTCATTAAGGAAAGGTGTCCACTGAGTACTTGCATAAATTAATACAGTCTGAATGATTTACCTTCCAATACTGGGGTATAACCACCGAGTAAGCCAAATATGAAATACATAATCCTTGATAAATGTGTGTACAGACCTGTATCTATATTATGCACATTTGAGAGAAACGAATGACTAGTGCTTGTGGGACTTTGGTGGAGCGCCGTGGTGCAGTGGCTAGAACTTCAGACTCTCGACCGAGAGAACCCGGGTTCGATTCCTGTGCAGCAATGTCAAACCTTGGGCAAGTTTGTTCACTCTACATTGCTCCAGTTCACTCAGCTGTATGAATGAGTACCTTGCTCTAGACAGTGGTGGATATTTAATTTAATTGCAGTGTGGCTGGATGCTTCCTAGAGAAGTCGAGATGGTGTTCGATTGAACAGATCTGTCAGGAAGTAAAGTGAAAAGCGCTTTGAGCAGTCCTTTTTTAGTGCTTGAAACCTTGTTATTTGATAAATCAGCAAGATTTTGTTATTATGTTTCCTCGATAGGCCACCAGGAGAACTTGAATTACGCCGCAGTGAACATCAACATTGGGCCAGGAGACTGTGAATGGTTCGGGATGCCAGAGAGCTATTGGGGCGTCATACACCAACTGTGTGAACAGTAAGTGGGGGTTTGGGGCGTCATACACCAACTGTGTGAACAGTAAGTGGGGGTTTGGGGCATCATACACCAACGGTGTGAACAAATAACTGGGGTTGAATATAAAAAACTGTTCACATACAGTATGATATCTTTAAAATAAATTTCTTATATTTGAAAACATACTGCAGGGAATCAGCAGGACCATTTAATTAAGGTTTGTATTCGGTTACAAAAATCCCTAGGTTTAACTGGCGAAGGATATTATCAAAGCTACCGGTATGTAAATAATTGTTTATAGTTTTATAGGACTTTTAATATCTATGTGGTTTACTCAAAGTAATCTTTCATTTTGTTTGTGTTAGTAGGAATGACGTCAACTATTTGACTGGGTCCTGCTTGTGTTTGTAGGAATGACATCAACTATATGACCGGGTCCTGACTGTGTTTGTAGGAATGGCATCAACTATTTGACAGGGTCCTCGTTGTGTTAGTAGGAATGACATTGACTATTTGACCGGATCCTGATTGTTTTTGTAGGAATTGCATCAACTACTTGACTGTGTCCTGGCTGTGTTTGTAAGAATGGCATCAACTATTTGACTGGGTTCTGGATGTGTTTGTGGGAATGGCACCAATTATTTGACCAGGTCCTCGTGTTTGTAGCAATGGCATCAACTATTTGACCTAGTCCTCATGTTTGTAGGAATGTCATCAACTATTTGACCGGGTCCTGGTTGTGTTTGTAGGAATGGCATGAACTATTTGACCGGGTCCTGTGTGTGTTTGTAGCAATGGCATCTATTTGACTGGGTCCTGTGTGTGTTTGTATGGCATTATTTGACCTAGTCCTCATGTTTGTAGGAATGACATCAACTATTTGACCGGGTCCTGGCTGTGTTTGTAGGAATGGCATCAACTATTTGACAAGGTCCTGGTTGTGTTTGTAGCAATGGCATCAACTATTTCACATGGTCCTCATGTTTGTAGGAATGACATTGACTATTTGATAGGGTCATGATTGTTTTTGTAGGAATTACATAAACTATTTGACTGTTTCCTGGCTGTGTTTGTAAGAATGGCATCAACTATTTGACTGGGTTCTGGATGTGTTTGTGGAAATGGCACCAATTATTTGACCAGATACTCGTGTTTGTAGCAATGGCATCAACTATTTGACCTAGTCCTCATGTTTGTAGGAATGTCATCAACTATTTGACCGGGTCCTGGTTGTGTTTGTAGGAATGGCATCAACTATTTGACTGGGTCCTGCTTGTGTTTGTAGGAATGACATCAACTATATGACCGGGTCCTGGCTGTGTTTGTAGGAATGGCATCAACTATTTGACAGGGTCCTCGTTGTGTTAGTAGGAATGACATTGACTTTTTGACCGGATCCTGATTGTTTTTGTAGGAATTGCATCAACTACTTGACTGTGTCCTGGCTGTGTTTGTAAGAATGGCATCAACTATTTGACCGTGTCTTGGTTGTGTTTGTGAGAATGGCATCAACTATTTGACCGTGTCTTGGTTGTGTTTATGAGAATGGTATCAACTATTTGACCGGGTCCTGGTTGTGTTTGTAGCAATGGCATCAACTATTTGACCTGGTCCTCATGTTTGTAGGAATGTCATCAACTATTTGACCGGGTCCTGGTTGTGTTTGTAGGAACGGCATGAACTATATGACCTCGTCCGGGTTGTGTTTGTAGGAATGCCATCAATTATTTGACCGTGTCTTGGTTGTGTTTGTGAGAATGGTATCAACTATTTGACCGGGTCCTGGTTGTGTTTGTAACAATGGCATGAACTATTTGATATTGTCCCCATGTTTGTAGGAATGTCATCAACTATTTGACCGGGTCCTGGCTGTGTTTGTAGGAACGGCATGAACTATTTGACCGGGTCCTGTGTGTGTTTGTAGGAATGTCATCAACTATTTGACCGGATCCTGGTTGTGTTTGTAGGAACGGCGTGAACTATTTGACCAGGTCCTGTGTGTGTTTGTAGGAATGGCATGAACTATTTGACCGGGTCCTGGTTGTGTTTGTAGGAATGGCATGAACTATTTGCCCGGGTCCTCTGTGTGTTTGTAGGAATGCCATCAACTATTTGACCGTGTCATGGTTGTGTTTGTGAGAATGGTATCAACTATTTGACCGGGTCCTGGTTGTGTTTGTAGCAATGGCATCAACTATTTGACCGGGTCCTTATGTTTGTAGGAATGGCATCATCTATTTGACCGGGTCCTGGTGGCCTAATCTGGAGGACCTGTTTGAGAATGACGTTCCCGTCTACCGGTTATCCAGAAGCCCGGTGACCTTGTGTGGGTCAACGGCGGCACCGTCCACTGGGTTCAAGCCATTGTAAGTGACCACAGCCAGCTTATGTAATAATTATATTGTTTCTCTAACTTTGGAGCTTTGTAAGTGCATCCCCACCGAGGCGCCAACAACGTCCACTCCCCTGTTTCTAGGTTGCCTAGCTTCCAGGCCTCTTATTTAGCAATTGGCTGTGTACTTCGAGAAAACACACAGGTAGTTATTTAGAGTTACTTTCTTTTCTACGGTGTACAGATTATGTTGTCAGTCATTCCCCTACAAAACACTATTTAACAATTTTGCAATTTAATACCCACTTTGTCATGTCAGGTCAAATAGGTTCTCATTATCTGAGTTTAAATATATTGATGATTAACGTGCCGCAGCAAACTGGTTACTACGCCGCGCATGAGAGCCAAAAATAGCTGTCTAAATCACATCAACGTTTTGATTTGGGCAGACACGTCTCCCTTATAATTTCTTCTTTAAATGTCCGGGATATTTTCGTTGACAAATAATGCTAAAGTAATGCAATACTAAATGATGGTATGAGCATTGGTTTTTCCACACATCCCAATTTATAAAAAAATATTTTACTCTGCTTAGTTTTACCGATAAAAAACAAAACTGATATTTCAACAAATGAGGTGTGATTTTAATGCTTATAATCTGTTGAATCCAGAAAAAGGTGTAATACTATATTTTACAATTGTTCAACTTAATACCCACTTTGTCATGGCTGGTGACACACTGTGTAGAAAGACGACTCATTCTGCCAATAATATCTATAAAAAATGTTGCAATTTAATACCCACTTTGTCGTGGAACGTCAAACATGTAGAGAGACGAATCTTTCTGCCTTCCATTGACACGTGACATGACAGTGTCGGTTTGTGCGTGTGTCAACAGGGCTGGTGCAACAACATCACGTGGAACGTGGGACCGTTGACCTTCAAGCAGTACATGCTGTCAGCCGAGCGCTACGAATACAGCAAGCTACAGCTGTGCAAGTCGCTAGATCCCATGGTGCAACTGTCGTGGAACCTCGCACGCAATGTCCACGTCACCGACGCGAGACTCTGCGACCTCATCAAGACATGTCTGTGTCACTCTCTCCGACATAGTCGCGTCGTCATCGACTACGCCCACTCTCTAGGCAAGGAGGTGAATTTCTACGGACACGCAGAGAATGAGGCGGCGCATTACTGCAGCAATTGCGAGGTTGGTGTCACACGAAATGATGCATCATGTAAATTTTATATACAATAAATCTCATTGATGATATATAAAGGGGTGTTCTCATAAGTGTAATTTTTGTATTGGTTCAAACCACCACCAGTACCTGGTGTTGGGGCTTTAGGTTTTGAGTGATCCGAAATCTTTGTGAACTTATACGGTCATCTTTGTGAACTTATGCGACCATCTTTGTAAACTTATGCGACCATCTTTGCAAACTGACGCGACCATCTGTGTGAACTTATGTGACTATATTTGTGAACTTATGCGACCATCTTTGTGAACTTGTGCGACCATCATTGTGAACTTGTGCAACCATCTTTGTGAATTTGTGTGATCATCTTTGTGAACTGATGCGACCATCTTTGTGAACTTATGTGACCATCTTTGTGAACTTATGCGATTATCTTTGTGAATGTTGCGACCATATTTGCGAACTTATGCGACCATCTTTGTGACAAAACAGTTACCACCTCCTGTGAGGTGAATTAGAACACCTTTGGGCGGCCAGTATGTTACAAAAGATGTAGTCTACACTGCATATTATGATTTTACAATAACAACAAACAGACAATATCCCTTTATATGTCTGGAGTGTGCGAGACGCGCCAGTAACATCTTCGATGGCTTCGTTGTTCTCAGTCAGTATAAGATGAATGACCTAAAGAGTGTCTATGACAACTTTCCCCTCAGTACTGCTGCCACAACGACTGGTACTGTCGCTACGACGACTGGTACCGCCCCCACGACAAGTTGTACTGTCACCACATCTGGCACTGCGGTGAGGAATTTTCCTTGTTCTTGAGCTTGTGTTGAAGTCTCCCTCCTCTGTGGCCTATTCTCTATCAGCTGACTCTGTCATCACCCCCTCTCTCTTTCGCTCTCTCTCTCTCGCTCGCTCTCCCTCCCTTCCTCCCTCTCTTTCCTTCCCTCCATCCCTCCCTCACTCTTTCTCCCCCTCCCTCCCTCCATCTCTGCCTCCTTCCGTCACTCCCTCTCTCTCTCCCCTCCTCTCTCCCCCCTCTCACTCAAGTTAGATAGAATAACATACATACATATATTAGCTCAATTTATATATACATATGGCCATACATGAATACGTACCAGACCCGTTGTGTGGTTGATTTTTGGGGAACGCCGTCTCAAATAGCAGCTTACATACATCCTTATTTAATAATTATACACAACTAATATTTACAAAAGAATACATAATTATAATCACTGTTTTCTGTTTTCAGACTCCAACACCACAGCCAGACACACAGGGTAGTTAGCTCAGTGTCAAGACAGTCTTCATGCTGCAGCTACAGACATACTTCAGACACCAGCACCACAGCCAGACACACAGGGTAGTTAGCTCAGTGTCAAGACAGTCTTCATGCTATAGCTATAGACATACTTCAACAGGCAAGAAATGGTTTCAAATCATGACATCATCAGGCATCACTTACACGAAATCAAGATTATTGTAATTTATTTATTTTTGAAATGAACAGTTTTCTAACTTGTGAATGTGTTGGTGTGTGTCAGTGATAGTCAGACTGAAACTGTCTGACGATGGACTTTCGTTTAGTCGTGCTGAGTCTATCTGATGGTGGAATTAATGTCAGTCTCATCAGTGTGGGTTAGACTTGTGTTGTACTTTACAGGATTGTGACACAAGACTGAAAATTTCCAAACGGACAGCTCCATCAGACAAGAAATTTCTTTATCCCCTGTATGACCAGTGTCTATTGTATGCGTCAGTCCCTGTGAATATATAACAGAGATGCTCATTGTTTATAAAGACACCTCCTCTCAGTACTCTCTCCTATTGTTTCCCCGCCAATATTGATGTATTGAATTATGTCTAATGGTGTAGTTTGTTTTTGCTTTCCATACTGATGGATGTAAAAGGTAGAATTAAAAGTGTTGTAGTTAATTATCCCATGTAATGCTGATTAAATATGTGGGTAGGTTACCTGTCCCAAGAGGACAAAGTAGTTTTGTTTTTTTTAACCCTCGTTTGCCTGATGAAGGTTTTCTATATTAAAAATAAACATATGTACATTGAAATTTGCATAGCAGAGAAGATTGTCAATCGAAGTGGTTGGTTAGTAAATTGTTTTTGATGTTATAGACAACTGAATATGCTACATTCTCACTCACAGATCTGTGTCACTGAAACTGTTTGTTTTGTTCAATCGTGTCAACGTATGTTATTTTATGTTTTGTATTTGACATGTTCTCTTCTCCTATGTCTGAATGTTTGGCTGATTTCTAGGAAAATTGGTGTAAATGAGAATTGTGAATGATTGATAAGGTATTGTATTCATGTGTCATCTTCAGGTGAGACATGAAGGGTGCTGCAGCAGTTGGTAATGTAAGATCTCTGCTGTTTTCACAGACGTCATATTTATTGTGATGTCTTCACTCACAAAATGAAGCAGCCCTTTCAGTGGTGATGTTACTCTTGCGAGTCAGAGGCCACCGAGTGTGTGCCAGTGCCCTTTGCCAAACACATCGAAACGTGTTTGTCATTTGCTTCAGTGGTCACATTTCTCATGAAATGTTGTATTTTAATTAACTGTTATAAGTCAAAAATGGTAGTCCCAACTTCACCAAATTGTCAGAGTAAAGTGTTTGTATTAAAAGAAAGTGAATTTGTTAATTAGTTGGTATCAGTAAAATGGTCCA
The DNA here is from genome assembly GCA_020002185.1 of Paraescarpia echinospica. Classification (NCBI taxonomy): domain Eukaryota; kingdom Metazoa; phylum Annelida; class Polychaeta; order Sabellida; family Siboglinidae; genus Paraescarpia; species Paraescarpia echinospica. The sequence goes on from CM034535.1 coordinate 9,673,917, forward strand.
TGGACACACATGAACATAGGTATCGGGAGTGGACCGTGGCACCTGAGAGGAAAAGCACTTATCCTGCCTCCAAGTTAACATATTAATTCTTCATAATGTGTCATCAGAGTCGGTCACAATGTCAACATGTTAGTCCAATAATACCCAGTCTAGAAGTGCGACATGGTGGAATGGTTTCTAAGCTACACTGCAGAATGTGTGTATAAATTTATAACAAACGCTGTTTTATTTTGACGAAATAAAACGTTATGACTGATTGAAGTTTAGACGCATGTAGTGCTGTACCGTTGGTGGAAGTATTCAGAAAATCACCGAACTAACATTTTATTTATTGTTATTTCCAGTCAACCTCTCGACCTGTTGTTGAAAGGTGTGCTTTGTGTATGTAAGTACCAGTGAGTGTTGTTAAAATTATAAGCATGCTGGTAAGCATATTTATTTTCGTTAAATGATCTCATTGTATGTCTCCATTAATGTGAAATTGCATCCGTCATAGAATTTCTTTAATATCACAGAGATTGCGGAGATGAGAGCTAGATTTGAGTGAATAAAGTGTTTTCTACGAATTGAAATACCTGGTAGTCATGTTTTGTTTTCCTTGTGCACCTAGGAACAACAAGCCAGTGTCAACTGTTGACGCCATTATAGTATCTTGATCTTAAACTGCTAACAGGGAATGTCATTCCTTTCAAGTTTCCACTGCAAGAGTGATTAAGTCCCTTTGTGCTTTTAGTCCTTTGGGCCAAAGTTTCAATGGACTTATGTTATCACTCTGCTGTCCGCTATGTGCTGTTAGCTGCCATATCTCGGAAACCGTTCAGCAACTGTTTCTAATTTTGCATAGACATATCCTTGGGTACTGCCACTATGCACGAGAAATCTGTATTTGATTGAATGATTCTAACCCCCCAGGATCCCCGAAACTGGTAAATTTTCAAATTTTGCCTGTTTTTTTCAAAAACTCTTCAGTAACTTTTTCTCTGATTTTGAATAGATATGTCATGTGGTAGTGCCACTATACACAATAAATCTGTATTTGATTGAATCACTCTAACCCCCCACTGGTAAATTTAAAATTCTAAATTATCACATTTTCCCTATTTTTCTACTGCACTGGCAGAACCTGGGCAGCTGTAAGCCTCTTTATTTCACTAGCCTAAGGCCACTGCCTGCCATTGTCCAAGTGACAAACAGAATGCCTCCGTGTGGTCTGTGATTAATGGGAATCCCTAATGCACTGGCAGAACCTGGGCAGGCAAGTTTATGATACTGACTTGCTGGTGTGCACCAGGCCAGGTAAATTAGCATGCATCCCTCTTCCCCATTTATTTTGATGTTCATTTAATTATTTTTTAAATGGATTGATTGTGGTATATATTGGTTAAAGATATATTGTCACCTGTAGGTGACAAACATAGACAATTAATATTCTGGACACATTTATTGAAATCAAATAAAAAATGCATTACACTTTCTTTTCTCTTTACATGCCATGCCTCGTGTAGACATGGTACTATGTAAATCAGTTCATTTTGTATTAATGTAGACAGGAAACCCAGCTTTGTAAGACTTTTATCTTGGTTGTTGTCATCCTACACGTGACTTCTGCATCACGTCGATGTATGTGTTGACATTGTGATCACTGGCATTTTGACACCTGAAACAACCAAATGTCAACCATTAGAAGAGTTGACATAGTGTTAGAATACTTACCAAACAATTTGTTATAATAAAAGACCCAATTTTCATATAACAACACATAATCAACAGTCTCGTGCTCGAATATTTCACTTCCAGGTGTATCTTCACTGGCATGTAAACAGTCTCCACTAAACATGTAAACATTTTACTTCCATCATAACCCTTAATGATCTGTAACTATGATTCACCAAAAAACATTTTATTAATAATTACAAACTCACAATATAGTCCAAAGGACTTCAGGGCATCTTGGCCCATTTTTAGTTTTGTAGAGTTAGATGAACCATGTGTGGTTTAATGATATATATGTTCAGAATACAGCATTGTTGCCTTATATTTTAAATGCCAGTATGTTACAATGAAAATCTAATAAGCACACAGTAAAAAAACGTTAGGTTTTCGTAGTAAATTATTTAATGATTTATCGACATGCTTGTCTAGCTGTGGATATCTGACCTGGTTAAAACTGGGATGCTCATTGGTTCCAAGATGAACACAGTTTATGGTGTGTAGATCTACATTTAGCTGGGTAATGTTGGGTTTTTGTTTGTGTTGGGGGTAATAAGCAAAGTTCACACGATTCAAGTATGTATACTATCAATAGTAACTTGTGTATTATTTATTTGTATATAAAGAAACAATGTTTCCTCAAGAAGAACATTATTTTGTTATTCCCTAACTTGAACTTGTTTGAAACATTTGATATTCAGTAACACTGTCTCTTGAAACTTGTATTTAAAAACTCAACTGGCAACATATTGTTGAATATAATGCACCTTTATGGTAAACACATCAAGAACTAAGCAAAGAGCTAGTCGATTCGTGCTTAAATCTAGAGACATGAACACAAAAAGACTAGTTAGTTGCTCATTACCTCTGATCATGAGGTAAAGTAAAAGATAATTGCCTGTTTTAATACACATGTTTGTCTGAAGATATTATTGTCATACCAGTTTGTCAATTTGTTACACAAATTTCATCTTGCTATATCAAGTGTTCATATGATACAGTGAAACCCTGATAATCTAGAAACAATAACATCAGGACATAATATACCTTGCAATATATACATGATTCATTTCTTTAAAAATGCAGACAAGTACAGTAGTGATTAATGTCCATACTGTAGGAAAAATGTCAGTTCAAATTGCACAACCAACAAAAGTACCTGGTCAAACAGTTCAGTATTATCCAAAGTTTTACAAACAACTACATTTAAAACTTGAAAAATTGACTATTGCAATACAGCAGTGCACATCCAAGTACTGCACCCATCCTTGGCAAACACCCCAGAAGATGTATGTATCAGCATTATAGCCTTTCATACTAGAGTACAGTTTTAGTTGTCGAACATTAGCATGTGGTCGCCTACTGACGTCTTTCTGTAGAAAGCATGCAAGTTTGCTCCTTTCCTCCTAATGCTAATTTGCTGAGCTATTTCCAATATTTGTTTAAGTGGAATTAACTTAGTTTAGGTGGAGTTATTGTAAATGGCTGAAGTTATTGAGTGGAATAAGTGTGTGTGCACAACCAGCAGTGTTTGGATATTAAACACCAGCAGAGATCGAACCTGCCACACACAACACTGAAACACTATTGTCATAAACAACACAGTTCAACAGTTTTTAAACAAACAAATGACATAGTATGTCTGCATTTACAACGCAATACTTTAACAGCATTCGGTCACAAATGTATTGTTTACATTGTTAGGAAAAGTCATATGGTACATACACATATGTGAAATTTTATAAATGAGTGTTAATGTTTCACAAAAGAGATAATATCGTATGTTTGTATCAATTGACAGAAAAATAATACAATATATACTTGTTACGAAAATATCTGAACAAACCTATAAACCCACTTTTTCAGTGTTAGGCTCCCAACTGTTTATATTCTCGCTTGTTATATTAAGCCGCCGGCCTGCTCCTGTAACAGAAAACCAATTTTGCATTACATATTGGAATAATTAAATTTTACAGTTCAAATAATAACTAATTCAAACATATTCCATACAAAGAACTTGTGAAAGTAAATTACATTTGCATGCTCTTCCAAAAATCACATTTAGTTACATGTACATTATGTAAGGGGCCGTCTAACAAAGCACAGAGGGAGTTCTGTGGGCAAGCGTGACGAAGCGCTACATGAGTGTGGGGGTCTCTGAACCAGTCTTACGTAACGAAACATAATATTTCAAAAGTTTATTTCAACAGCATTTCAGTGGAAAACCAGCTACATACACTAAAAATGTTAAAACCCCAGATAAATTTCAAGAGCATTCCAACAGAAAACCATTTCTACTATTATATCAACATTTAGAATCACACAAAAAATGACGCAAACTCATATGTGCAATCCAGTACATGGATTATGTTGAATTGAAATGGCTTGACGAGCATGATGTGGACGTTCACAGCAATCCCCTATTTCAGAAACTGTATTGGTGTTTTGACCCCAAAAATCCCCTTGGGCAACACAATGAATCATTGGGAGGAAATGTTGTGTGGGGATAGACACGTCACCTCTCATTAGAAGTGCTTAATGTTGAGGCAAATATGTCAGAAGAAAATTAAGAAAGCAAAATCAATTATGGAGATAATCTGACGTACTTTCGATCACATGGATAAGAAGTCTTTTTCTACAACTTGTAAGTCTCTCGTTCGTCCACACATTGAACACGCTAATCAGGTATGGAGTCCTTTCTTAAAGGCACATGTTACAGATCTTGAAAATGTTCAGCACAGTGCAACCAAATCAATTCCTGGTTTCAAAGACCTTGAATACAATAAACGTTTACCGAGACTGAAATTACCAACTCTATCATACCGTCGCCTCAGAGGAGATATGATTGAAATATATAAGATACTAACAGGGAAATTTGACCCAGCAGGCTTATGCAATGTTGTTACATTGAGAGATAACGAAGGCACGCACGAGAGGGCACCACCTAAAAATATTTAAAGAAAGGTGCTGATTAAATATTAGAAATAACTCATTTATATACCGATGCAAAAATGTATGAAACCATTTCCTACAGTTTGTAGTTGACGCTTTGCCGATGTAGTCGTTTGACACAAAAATAGATAAGTTATGACAAAACCACCCTGTGAAAACTTAATACACTGCCCCACTCCTATCTTGGATTGTGCCAGTCGCATGTGCACAGTAGGAGCAGATGTCAAAAGCGAGAGCTGGCATGTAAGAGACAGAGGCAGTAATGCCTACTCAAGCCAGAAGAGGACCTGTAAGAACTTGAAAGGTGTTGTTCACTTTACTTTTCACTTTACTTTTCATGAAATGGCCCAGGTACATTGAAGTTAATTTATACATACATACATACATACATCCTCTTCGGTCTTCAGGCAAATTTGCCTATGTACCGCTCTTTAACCAATGTTGCTTTATAATCAAATTTGACAGGCTGGTGCATCCATAATATACCGAGTCGGTTTTTTAGTGCATTGACTGTTGGAGCTGTGACAATGGTTTCAGGTAAGGTGTTCCATACACCAATTACTCTCTCGCTAAAGAAGTGTCTCCTTATTTCTCGTTTACTCCTGTTTTTATAAAACTCTAAAGAATGCCCCCGTGTTCCTTCGTACAGGTCCAGGTTAAACATAGTGTTCGTGCAACTAAATATGCCATTAAAGTATTTGTAAACATTAATAACGTCCCCTCGTCCGGGTGAAAGTTTAACTGCCACTTCTCAGCCCATTCCTGTAATTTGTCTAAGTCTTTCTGCAGATCTAAGCAATCTTGTGTTGTTGAAATTTTGTGGTATATTTTTGTATCATCCGGAAAAATCTTCTACATTTATTATATCATTTATATACAATATAAAAAGAATTTATGCAAGACAAAAGAGAGAATCAGGATGTGGGAGACACTGGAGCCGTTACTGCCTATGGTACAGAGCTAACTGCACCAATGATCGGCTCGGGACATCTCATCGGTTGCTCCTCATAACGCTACTCTGGAAAGTAGTGTCACAGTCCTGATCTCTCACAGCTGACCCACCCCTGTGGCTGTACTCTGCAAGGGAGAGTAATACCGGCTCCTAAGCCATACGCCGTTCCCATAGGCGTTGTGGTCATCCATGCCACGTGGTATAACCCTATATATTGAGCACGTCAAGCTGCAATTAACATAGAAAATTTACCTGCCTTTATACCCTGCCAAACACAGGCAGCCGGAATTGTGGTGTGTGAACTTCAACATTAATTAATCTTGCATATCTACAACTATTGAAGTTATTTATTCGTTAGAATGGTATTAAAACTTTGGTCATATGTTATACTACATGATACCATGTAGTAAACATATGTGTACGCGGCGTACATAATATTACTAATCTATTATATGTATTCTGATGTATGCAAATTCATGGATAGTTATGGTTGACGCCAGTAGGGGCGAATCCAAGATGGCGCACACAGTGGGGAATCTTCCAAAAGTCAAATCATATTTATTGTTTACGTAATATACCAACAACAGTTAAAGTACAATACACAGTGCGGCATAAATGGAGAATTATAAACGGGGAGAGACGAAGGGAGAACTTATGTTTACTCCGCCATGGCGCATTGCAATAACAAATGTTTCAACTAGTGCATTTATTCTGGTTCTAGATGTTTCCAGCACTCGGTAAGGTTCTACTAACTAACTAGTCTGTATATATAGTGGTTACAATATTATGATTTTGTGAGGTCCCATTCAAATAGTCAGCGTTTTTCAGAACATTATCGCCAAGCCGACCTTTCTGTGCTGGCAGAGAGTGTGGTCACCGTCAGGATGCTTGTCGTCCTCAGTGGTGCTTTTACGTCCCAAATTGAGACGGGGCCGGTATTACATCCGAGTTACGAGGGATACACAGTCCTCAATGTTGAGAGCCAGGTTTTATACCAAATATACCATACCTGCCCGGTCCGGGTATTGAACTCGAGACGCCGGCATCTATTTTGTATACTTTAAGTGACGACACATTTGTTTGTAGTATTTTGATCATTGCCAATTAATGTAACTATAATCGGTCAAGCACAAGCATGTGCGTATTTGCATTGTGATTGACAAGATGTTCTATGAACACGTTACGCGAGTGCGTATGTACGTGTCTGTCTATATGTGTCTACATTACGATACCATACAAAAGTAACGTTTAAAGACAATAACCATGTTCTTTTCTTGCGCGCGCGTGCCTGCCGCCATAAATAGACTAGTCAACAATAACGAATTTTCGTGTTGTACCCATTCAAAGGCAATATATAGAACAGACTACAACTACTTGCTGTTTTAAACATCCAAAGTCCTTACCTTCTTTCAGTTGGCGCTGTTGCAGCCATCTTGCAATGGCTACCCCTTCACGCTGTCTTTTCCGACATTTGTGTCTGTTGCACTGTTTAAATCACCTGCTACACGAAGCACCATATCGAGCGTCAAGCGAATGTTGTTTTACATACAAATAATGTGGCTGCACCCACGCAAGTGAACCATCCACCAGTTAGGTCGGTGTTGTACTGAAACCCGTCGTGTCACCTATATTTCAACCACAGTACGTATTCCTATTTGTCGTTTTACGCTTCTCAGTCACACGTTTACAACAACTGTCAGGTGAACCTCGACAGAAGTAGTCATATTAAATTCAAACTAAAGCCCACTTAAATCCTCTTGGCATGTGATTACGTAGGAACCATTGTTGGGCTCGCACGTGATGCCTAGAATGTTCACCGGTAGTTGAATCAATGCATTGTCTCTGAGGTAATGCACCATGACATTGTTTGTGGACGAAGCACAGTTGGCATGTATGTAGGAATGGCCTCTTTATTCGTGCTAAATGTGAAACGATCCATGACCGTACCCAATTACGAGTGAATGCGAGAAAGAGAGAGAGAGAGAGATGGGTTGAGGATTGCGAGAGTGACGGAGAGAAATAAAGGAGGGAACAAAGGACGGAGAATGGGACAAACAGAGAGGGGAAACAGGGAGAGCGACGGGGAAGATAAGGATAGAGGGGTAGAGTGGGGACAGGTATGGAAAGGGAGAGGAGGGGAGGGGACTGCAGGTAATGGGAGAGGAAGGAAGTGAGAAAGGAGAAGGAGGGGAAGATACTCGGATGAATTTTATTTCCCTACGACCACTAGCTTGCGGACTATGAGAATAGTGTTCTCTATAAAGTACATTTTAATACAACATTGTATTCTTAAGAACATCTAGACTTCTATTATATACATCATATTTACAGTAATAAAACATAAACAACACACACTGCATAAAACATTCAGTGACCTTACTGTATTAAATGTTTTCGATAATTTTTATAATCAGTAGTGCAAAACAAATAATGTTAAATAATATAAAATAAACCACGTATTATACATGTATTACACACTTTTAACTCATTTACATGTAATTATATAACTAATAAATTAACTATTAGCTACAATGTTTCTTCTATGCAATTCACCGTTTTGACAGGGAATTTGTTATATACACAAACTTTGTCATGATTACATTAATAAATCTGGAAAGATCTGCCAACTGTCTCACATTATATATATTAAGCAACTGGTTAATTTTCAAAGTATTGGGTCTGATTCTAAAATATTTCTGTATGTATTTTGATCTTTCTTCTACTAGTGATGGACATGCAAGTACATAGTGCTATTTATCACCTTGGTCTCCATTGTTGCATAAATTACAGAGCCTCTGAGCATTTTCAGGGAGATACTGACCTACACAAATAGGTAAGTTGTGACTTCCACAACGAAATTTACATCAATTGATTCTGTCAGATGAGCTTCACTAGATTAAAACCTTCTCGAGCCCTACTTCATTTTTAAATATTCTGTAATTTGAGCACAACCTATTTATATGAATTTCATCGTGCCATGTTTGTCTGTTTATGTCTTTCATTTTAAGTTCTAGGGTATGCTTCAACCATTTTATATTTCCATGATCATGCCACATGTTTGATATACCTAGGGTAGTCCACATCCATAAATTATTCTCTTGATTTCTTTATTTGTATGTCTATCGGTAAATGTAGCTACCTTGTTTTAGTTTTTAGGTTGAACATTGCACGCCTAGCTTGGTTAACGTGTTTTGTTATGGCTTTCTTAAACAATCCATTATAGTTTAGACTGGTTCCAAAATATATTATAGCTATCAGTTATTTCTAATTTGTTTTCTCCAAACAAGAAGTATAGGTGTGATCTCACCTTGCCACGAGAGAATATAATAAGCTTTGTTTTACTAGTATTAACAGATGTTTGGCAATAATCACATGAAGCATTTAATGCCGCCTGTAAATATGCTGGTGTTTCTGCCATAACAATAGTATCAAATAGCACCGCAAGAAGAGGGGTGAAAGAGACAAATAGACAGAAAGACAGACAGACATACAGACAAACAGAGAGAGAGAGAGAGAGAGAGAGACAGACAGACAGACAAACAGAGAGAGACTGACAGACAGACAGATAGACTGAAAGACAGACATACACACATATAGACAGACAAACAAACAGAGACAGACAGACAGACAGACATACAGACACAAAGACAGACAAACAAACAGAGAGAGAGACAGACAGGCAGACAAACAGACATATAAACAAAGAGAAAAACAAACAGAGAGACAGACAGACATACAAACAAACAGAGAGAGAGAGAGAGAGAGAGAGAGAGAGAGAGAGAGAGAGAGAGAGAGAGAGAGAGAGAGAGAGAGAGAGACAGAGAGAGAGACAGAGACAGACAGAGACAGAGACAGAGAGAGAGAGAGAGAGAGAGAGAGAGAGAGAGAGAGAGAGAGAGAGAGAGAGAGAGAGAGAGAGAGAGAGAGAGAGAGAGAGAGAGAGAGAGAGAGAGAGAGAGAGAGAGAGAGAGAGAGAGAGAGAGAGAGAGAGAGAGAGAGAGACAAGAAGAGGCAGAGACAAAGAGAGGCAGAGACAGAGAGAGGCAGGGACAAAGAGAGGCAGAGACAAAGAGAAGCAGAGACAAAGAGAGCAGCAGAGACAGAGAGAGGCAGGAACAGACGGAGGCAGATACAAAGAGAGGCAGAGAGGCAGAGAGGCAGAGAGGCAGAGGCATACTGCCAACAGGTAGGCCGTTAGAGAGGGAGAGTTGGAAAAGGGGAGACGGGGAGAAAAACAGACATATAAAGGCCTATATATGGGCAGGGACACAGATAGACAGCGTGCTAGTTAAGACTATAACATCGCAACTCTCTAGTCAAGCAGCCAATGCTACATTACTATGTTGCGTCGGCTGTTCTAATATTAGACGTGTTAATTCAACCGCATGTAATAATCAGTCACCCTATAGATACTTGTCTGAACTTGTACAGACAACGAGTCGGAGAAACTCGTTTTAGCTAAGTACTTCTTTTATCTAGTAACCATCACATTATCCAAAGTCAAACGTATGCACACGACATACCTATACATCACAATAATTAGCTAAAATGCTTGCTAGATGTGTAAGTCGTCTGTAAACACAATTTAACATTATACGACACAACATTGCTAAACTCGTCATACTATAGCTGGCTTGCCCGAAGTGACAGTGATGGGGCAATTAACAAGAAACAATTTACACGTTACGCATTATTCTAATAATATCACTATTATAACATGTAAACATGAACAAATAACTCACCAGGCCGTGTATATTGATATTCGAAATTATGGAGGCGACAGAACTGTACGTATATCTTTGCGGACACGTCCATGATCCCTAGCAAACTGCGACTGGGTGTGGACCTAGTTACCCTACATGCGTCTGGCGGCTGACATGACAATAGCCTATGCAACCGCCAGGGTTACATAATATATTGTACTTCTTGTGTTACAGATTCTTACATGTCAACCGGCCGAAAACACGATCGGATTATATGCCCACCAGCATTATTATTTGTAAGTTTACAACTTCATATTTGCTCCTTTCCAAACATGTTTTTTTGGTTTTATTATGCCATTACATAGAATTACCATCTTCGTGAATTGCACGCAGGACTTGATTTTAACTAATGACTTGTTTTGATTTGTTTGCTCTATAATATGTTTCAACCAATATTCTATAAATATTAAATGAAATTACTACCGAATATACAAAAAAATCTAAGATGTCATCAGACATAAAAGATTCCGGTAATTTGGGCATGTGTGTCGTATCCCAAACGAAAACCCCTTGAACGTAGCTTTCATACAAGCTTTTTGTGTATTAGAAGATCTGTTTTGTGAAGCGCAGTAATCCAGTCCCAATAACCTCGAGCGAGCGCGCTGACAAAGAAGCATTAAGCAAAGAGGCCGTAATATATCGTGTTTCCTGTAAACCTTTAACGGTTAAGGGTGAAAGCACAGTTACTTCATAAAATATCAAAGTGTTTATTGGTAATTTATGTATTATAACATCGTAATATTTTGTACATTCATAACATCGTAGTTGTATAACTCTAACCATTGCATACTGGCGGACATGACATCGGAAGTTGGGGAAATGTTTACTTTTTTAATCCCCTCAATCAAACGGACTCTTCGTCGTAGCGGAGGGTGTGTCACAACCTATGCACAGGTCTGATGGCATCAGCTCAACGTTTGAACAGGCCTGAATACTCCACACTGGCATCCCAAGATATGAGCAGAATACGTAGATAGTTGATTGATGTAGACCGTCTGACTATTAATTGAGATTGCATATCCGACGGCTGGGCGACTGCAAAATAAAACAACTTGATATTGATCGTGTATCCAAGTGGAAGGTACGGTGTTAAGATATAATAATAATAATAAGAAGAAGAACACTAATAGAGCGCCATCAATCTAGATGAATCCATAAATTAGTTACATAAAATTAATAATATTTAATTAGTTAAAATAAATGACAATATATACACATATTAAAAAGAATAAGTTACAGCTAAAGATGATCGTTATCATTATAGGTATATTGATAAAAGGTTGTGTAAAATTTGTTTTAAAACATGTACAAGATAATGAATAATTAAAAAAATAAACTAACTAAACTTACTGGTTGTGCATATGTAACGTAAGCAAACCGGAAAAGATGGGTTTTCAAAAATCTTTTGAAGGTCACAAGGCAACATGTTGTCTTCGTCTCGCTTGGAAGTAAATTCCATAGTCGTGGAGCAGATACCGAGCAAGTTCTTGGGTTTCGGCTGCGAGATGTTGGCACGCACAAGTCATTGTTTGTAGTTGAACGCAACACTCGAGTAGTTCTTTGTTCGTGGAGTAGGTCGGTGATGTAAACTGGTATCACTCCTCGCGTTGAGCACGAAACGTCAGTAGCAGAATTGCGTAATGAATGCGTTGCTTTACGGGAAGCCAGTGTAGTTTCTCTTGAGTACCGGTGTGAAATGGTCCCATCTGTGGCAGCGGACCACCGCCGAGCAGCAGCATTTTGCACTCTTTTGCAGCTTGTTGATTAGGCAGTCGGGGGTGTCATATACCATTCAATGCTAAATCAGTATGTCTCAGTAGTACTCTCAATGGTATTTGAACATACCGTTCTGTACCACTGGACCATCCGATGATAAAGAAGGTTTCAGTGGTACGCACAATTGTATTTCAACATACCATTCAATGAAACACCTGTATGTCTCAGTGGTACTTCCAATGGTGTTTGAACATATAATTCAATACCATTCTATGATAAATCAGTATGTCTCAATGGTACTTTTAATGGTATTTGAACATATCATTCAGTACCATTGGACCATTCAATTATAAATAAGGCTTCAGTGGTACTCGCAATGGTATTTGAACATATCATTCCCCAGCCAGCTCGCCACCCTCGGCCCGAGTGGCTGTCAGGAGGCACCCGTCGGCACACGAATTAGAATTCGTTTCTTATTCACAGAGCCCAGCCGGCTCTGCGAATGTGCACGCTATAGCGTAGTTCCCTTAGCCCAAGGGCCAGTTTCATGAAGTGGCTAAGAATGTTATTAACGGTAAGATTATTGTCTTAGTAAATGACGTGATTTTTTAAATATAAACGAACATAAGAGTTTAATCAAACACGTGACGCTAAGTAATAGCATAACTTTCAGTACGCTTCATGAAACCGGCCCCTCTTCTATTTGTAGTTGATTGGTCCATACCCATAGTGTAGTATTCGGAATCTTGTCTGACCGCTTTAGATGTAGGGTTCTGCGCAGACATTTGTTAATGAAAGTCTTTTTTAGTATGTTCTGTGTAATTCACCGTGTCTCCGAGCCATAGAGTAATATTGACTTGAGATTTGAGTTATATATCCTCAGTTTGGTATTAAACTTGATTTGTTTTGCCTTCCAAATGTTTTGTCAAAATAACCCGTGCTTGCGTGGTGCGTGGTGCGTGGAGCGTGGTGCGTGGTGCGTGGTGCGTGGTGCGTGGTGCGTGGTGCGTGCGTGTTTGCGTGTATGTATGTGTTTGGTGTATGTGTGTGTGTGCGTGTGCGTGCGTGCATGCGTGCGTGCGTGCGTGCGTGCGTGCCTACGTGCATGAGTGCGTGTGAGACAAGTAGGCATATGGTGTCTTTCGAATTCATGTCGTTTTAGCTAACGTTGTGTTTTTAGTTAAGTATCTGTAGGCGTTATTGCCAGTGCAATATATTTTGCCGACGAGGTGCGTCATTGTTCTGGGGACGAAGGTGTTATTTATTTCTTAGTGGTGCCCGCATTATCATTTTTTTTAAAACCTGCCCACAATATCTTCCTAAGCGCATGCAACTATAATTGAGACAACGTATACACGAGTGTGCGTGTGTATGGATACTCGGTATGTTAAACTTTTCCTCCTAGACGATTTGCATAGCAGACACCAAAAGTATGGATTCACGTTTTAAGACAACGTCAACATACCTATAAGTAGTGTTGACTATAATAATAACTTAATAATTGACGCCTTTCTAAACGTATATACGCAGACGTATAGGTCTAGGTGGAATACTTATGGAGAACACTTGACAGACGGAAGTAACGATACGTAGGGCGAAACACACAACTAATTGTTAATTGTATTGACAACGAATAGGAAAATATTGTGACAAATAAAACATGGTCTGAATCATATCAATGTTCAGTGATCTACTGAAAATAAACACAAGCACCGACGCCAACACAATTACAAAGACACGGTCCTACCTTCCGAGCCGGTTGTCCGGGATCAGCACTCAGAATTTCCATCGGGCAGCTGGGTGGCGTCGTAAAGGAGACTTTGGAAATTCAGCGATTGATGCTCCACCGTGTATCCTTTCAGGCCGGGGATTATATCAATGCTGGGTGGTAGTGGTGAATCCGAGCTCTGTATGCAATTAAGTTTCTCCGCAGTGCAAAGAAGAAAGACGCTGGATACCCCACAGTGATATCGTCGGTGTTTGAGATACACGACATTCACACCCCAGATACCACAACATTTTCCGCCTTGGGCCAAGGTTGGTAGAGAATGACAGCCTATCGCTTGGAATGCCAACTATGGGCCAATGTTGATAGGCCAGTGCCAGGCCAAGCATCGGAACTGCCTTTGTTGGACCAACATTGGCCCGATCTTACCCCAATTTTGGCTGCCAATATTGGCCCAATATAGTAATATACATTGGGCCAATATTAGACCAAGTTGGAAATGCTATCTGGGAAATCGCCAGTAATGAGAAACGACACGGCACCGCAACAATTAACTCTCCAAACACTACCCCATCGGCACCGCGAAATATCTCCTACACTAACCCTCCCCCGCCACCGTGACAGTCTCCGACACTACCCCTTCCCCGCAACAGGCCTGTCAATTGGCGGCTTTGATGTGTCTCAGGCGCCTCCCCCCAGTATTCGTCAAGTTCTGACACCCGTAACCCCCTCATGTAGGCTGTATGAATCAACTAATGTATTTCAATGGGATGAGAATTAAAAATATATCTTTAAAGATTATATGGAAACACCTTTAGTTATAAGTTTTGTCGATGCGGTGCGTTCTGCAAGGGATGCATCGATATGACAGTTTCTAGACGATCACACTTGACCACTCGGCTACTTAGCATAATCTACGTTTCTGTTAGCGAAGTTGCGGTTAAGCAAAGTATGAAAAGTATCGATGTCGTTCTTCGCGTATACAGTCTTCTTCAGTTCAGGATATCCCTGCGAGACGTAGCTGCCCGGATGATCCATGGTACGTTGCTCTGTCTGCCGTTCGTCTCCCTGCTCTCACGACGTCGTCTTCCAACCAGTCGCTAAAGTCCTGCTCTCATCTTCTCCTTGGTCTTCCCCTTCCGCTCTTTCCCTCCACTTTGCCTTCTAGGATTGTTTTCTCTAAGGAATTGTGCCTGATGTGATCAACATTACTAAGTTTTAGTCGTTTTATTCTATTCACTAGTTGGCAGTTCTTTATCTAATTTTTTAAGGATCTCTGCATTGGTTGTTTTTTTATCCATGGCACTCTTAGAACTTTTCTGTAACATTTAATCTCAAACGCTTTTATTCTTCTCATGTATTTTTAGTTCAGTGTCCACGTTTCGCTCCCGTATAGAGCTGTTGAGAAAACGCAAGTTTTTAAAATTCTTATCTTTGTTGGTATGTTTTGGCCTTTCCACACTTTTTTCTGATTATTTAGTTTCTGTGTTTCTATGGTTATTCGTGTACAAGTATACATAGTCTACAATAAAGTCCGCCTGTTTTTGTAGTGTCCTTGCATTTCAAGTTGCATTCGGATATCGTCCAACTTTTAAATATAAATTTTCAGTGAATCAACATTCCGCTTCTAAGTCACTTTCCTGAACACAACTATAAACTTGTTTCACAAATTATACAAGTTTAATAATTGGCACAAAAGACGAAACATTATATCCGCGGACTCTGAGGCGGATTAAATTGTATTGGGGCCTTGGGGCAAGTTTGATTTGTGAGGCCCCCACCGAAGGACATGGAGCTCTGGGCCCTGGAATAAAGGTTGTTCTAACCTGATTACCTTGGAATAATTTTATTCTCACTTGACTGAGGCGCCCCATAAGCTCGGAGTCAAGGTTTTTTTTTTCACTTCAGTGAACAGCCGGGAGCTGTGGTCCTTGGTTTTTTCATCGGCGCTCCGAGAGCTCGGGACCGGGGGCACGTGCCCCAGTCAGAAACGGATCCATAGAGAGTAGTCTAGGGGAACTTTCAATTGTATCCCCCTTGAGGATCGCCATGAAACCTCCACTGGACCAAATTCATATTGGATAGGCTGAGCCGGGGATTCAGCACGACTCCGCTGTCGAGTTATCGCGCTGTCGCGTGGTCGCCACTCCGCCGTCGCGCTTCAGAAGGTACCTTGACATTGGAATTTTTGCCAGAGCTTCAACACCACGCTGTTGGATCATGACATCGGAATACGATGGGGGATGCTGTTGAACATTTATTCACAATTTCGGAAGCTCACCAAAAACCTCCAATTGCACCCCCTTGAGACTAACCTACGCGGGGCCACATTCCAAAATCTAGGGGACAGATAACGGGCGCACATTCCAAATATATATGGGGCACCCCACTCTAGCGCAGACATAGCGAGACCAAAAGAGTAGGGAGCACGTGCCCCCATGCCTCCCCTGAATCTGCCTATGTCAGTTATGGTAATACGCAACCGGCGTACCATGTCGCGCAAGGATGGACGCTTGTCGTGAACGTGCAACATAGAATTGACGCATGCTTATACTGGCGCGACTTTCACAGGAAGTTGCACACTGCGTAGCTACGGATTGGTGTATCAACAACTGGTGATGACGTAAATTGTCCACACTTTGCAACCAGAGGCGTACGAATTCGAAGTAGTTCCGCGGCAGTACATATAATAATAATAAGATAACTAACTTCTTTTGCGCCTAAATAATTGGAAACCAAGCTCAGAGGCCCATCAAAACAAATGGATTGCTCAATCTCAAAATCCATAAGTAGTATTCCAGTTGGCAACAGATGGGTCAAGGCGCTAGGGAAGTACGGTGGATGAGTAAGGTTGTAAAGATAAGTTTTTTAAATGAAGACAGAATTTTGTAAAATGTTCAACTGATCTAACACTAAGAGGGAGCATATTCCAAAGAGTTGGTGCAGCAGTAGAAAAAGCTTTAGTTCCAATGTTAGTGTTGACTCTAGGAACAAAAAGTAGGTCAGAACTAGATGATCGAAGCTGGATAGGTTTTCTTACAGGAATAAACACTGAATGCAAATAAGATGGTTGCTTACTGGACAACGCATGATATGTAATGGTACAGATCTTAAATATTACACGATAGCATACAGGAATACAGTGCAAAGACTTCAAAAGTGGTACAGAAAAACGAGGATATCTTGTAACTGCAGATGTTTTCTTCGTCTTTGTTTTCTTCTTATTATTATTATTACATAGAGTTTGTACTTGGACCGCCTTGCTGTTATATCCAACGATGTAATCATAACAGGTGACCTTAATTTCCACCTCCACAACATTAACGATGCAGATGCCGTGCGCTTCAATGGCACGTTGGAAGCTGACGGACTGGTACAACACGTGGTGGGACCCACACACAAGACGGGCCATACCTTGGACGTAGTCATCATCCGAGACATTAGTACCTTGTTGATCGGGATGCCAACAATTTCTTAGTCATGTCTTGGTGACAAAGAGCGTAACCCTTCCGGTGACCATCTCGCTGTGTGTTTTAGACTTAACGAAGCCAGACAGCGTTCGTCAGCTAGTCACTTTCAAGAAGCTTTGGAACATTTGTATTTCGGAATTTATCAAGGATTTAACTAAAATTTTGAACAACACTGATAAGCCGATAGATGAATTTGTACACGCCTATACTAGGGGAATTGAAACGGTTGTCAACCAACACCCTCCCATCCAAAGAAAGTTGATAACACTGAGACCAAACGCGCTATGGTATTCAGATGAACTGAGACACGCCAAACACGCGCGCAGGCGAGCAGAGAAGGTATTGCGGTAAACCAAACTCACCGTTCATCTGCAGCTGTTCAGGGACCAATGCAATGCAGTTAACAAACTGATGATCAGTGCAAATAAAACATTCTTTTCTACAAATATCAGAGACTGCGGCAAGTGTAAGAAACAACTGTTCAAATTAACGAGACATTTGATGGGTAACACGGGACACGTAACATCGATACCGGCAACCCCAGTGATATCTACGAAACAGCGTTTCTGCCAGCCACCCATGATGAGGTGAAGTAAATAATCACAAACTCGCCCAACAAGAACACTGTTTGAAAGATCACGTGGACATCAACAATCTAAACGATATTCACCAATCGGCGTACTTCAATAATTACTCAACCGAGACAGCTCTAGCGAAAGTCCAGAACGACATCGTAGTAACTCTTGATCAAAAACGTGTAGTCGTCTTGGTCATGCTTGATCTGTCCAGTGCGTTTCACGTCATCGACCATGGCATAATGCTAAAGCGTTTTCAACACTCATTTGGCTGGATTGAATGAGATCTTACGTTAGCGGCAGAACACAATGTGTATCGGTCGGCCTCGCAACTTCGTTTAACGCACATTTATGTTGCGGCGTGCCACACGGATTTGTGTTGGGACCGAAACTGTACTGCATGTACATTAAACCAGTTGGAGATATAGTGAATAAATATAATCTTCGTTACCACTGTTAGGCAGACGACACACACATATATTTACCCATCAAGCCTGACGAGAAATGGGCCAGTGAAAGGTCAGTCATTGAAGCCTGTGTGGCGGGTGTTGGCGGGTGGGTGAATAGAAACATGTTAAAATTGAACCAAGAAAAAAACGAACTCATCGTGTTTTTGTCCAAACACCGAATTCATCAGATGAACGACTTGTCCCTCGTGATCGGGGGCAGACTATTACACGCTGTGCAATCCGTGAGAAATCTTGCAGTTAGTATGGACAGCGGCTTGACAATGGAGAAACAGGTGAATGCGATCTCCAAGTCCTGTTTCTATCACATCCGTAATGTTTTATTCAAGTGTGTGTGTATTATAAATGTACTTTCTATGTATTTATTTGTTATATTTAAATAAATTCTTTTACACTATTTATTTTTAAATAATCTATATTTTATAGTTTTATTTAATTTATGCTGCTTTTTGTAAAGCGTCAAGTGGATTCGGGCGCTATATAAATTCCGATATTATTATTATTATAATTTAAAATATGACTGGTTGATTCATAATCACACTCGCTAGATGCATTGCAGTAAGATATTTGCGTGGGACAAGAATTAAATTAGGCTGTTGTGGGACACGTGGGATGCGGTGGCGACACTAAGAGCATCCCACTCTCAATCGAATCGTTTTGTTGCCGTTTTGAACCTTGTGCAAGTTCGTTCACTCCACGCTGTCCCAGTTCCGTCGGCAAATGCATGCGACAGATCGAACTCATTGGAGGTCGTCTTGAGTATCACAGAGTCGCATGGCAATTCGATGAGCTGAACCAGCTCATCGAATATAGCTAACGACGCGTCGTCGATATCCTAATGGAAGACATGAACAATTAACATTCTGTTGTGAGCTCTGAACAGTAGGTCAATACATATGTGTCCGGATTTCCAGGGTTTATTCTGGGGTACTGATACGTGTCCGTTGTTGGCTCGGCAGTAGCATCTTGATATTGAAAGCGGAGACGAACTGTAAAATCTCATTGATGTTTTCTCTCTATATATATATCTGCTGATTGTGTGGGTGCTAGTAATAATAATAATAATAATAACAATTAATAATTATAGAGCCCAATATCCATAATATGCTCGAAGCGCTGTACAATAAAATTCAATCAGGCGATTCAATGTATACTAATAAAACCTGCAAAAATAAGAAACTTGAGATAGTATGTAGAACAAATAAAGTTAGTTATATTAAAACTATTAATTTAAGATTATAAAAAATAAATGTAGATAAATTATAAATTAGACCTATTATTACTCTATTTACAAAACCGAGTGACTAGTCCCACAGTTGCATTTTAATGACTAGACATTCTACTACAGGTTGAATTAAGTCCAAGTCCAAGAATTAAGTCCGGCCTGCTAATGTAAACCTAAAAAACAACCAAATGTGGGTGCCACCGGCCAACAACTAGACAATATGCTACTGTAAATTGTAATAAAATTTACCACTAGTGGTGTTGTAGTCTGCCTGAGCTCAAACAACAGAAAAATTGCCATAAAAAACAAAAACAAAAGACAAAACAGAAACGTGAATATGTCACATACAATACATAACAGCATTAATCAAATGTCACAAAACATGTGATAAGAAGTAAAATGTATTTGTATTATGACTATAAGCGCATGATGTGTAAAAAATGCATCAATGTGAATTCGTATAAGTAATTATAGTTCTACTGCCTCTTGGCACCTAAATAAACCAGTGCAATTAAAACACAATGAACTAAACAGAATGGCATGGAGGGAGGGTTGTTTTCTTCGCAAAATAGAAACGTCAAATGACTCGCAGAACCAAAATCTTAGCCTGGTAAACAAAGCCGCCTATTGGATCATTTGTGTCACGCGGGATTTCGGCATACCGACGTTAGTTCTCAATCATCCGCTGGGGGACACCTTATTTGTCTACAAATAAGCTAGGCGTCCGCACTACAAGAATATATATGAGGGTAAATATATGGAGTAACAACAAATATAAATACAACGTTCATCATGTAAAATGTACATGATAAATTGAAACAACAAAAACATGATAGAAATATTGGCCATGGCTGCCGTTTAATTACTGTCATCAAGAAATACAAACAAAGCCTAGTGACTAGTCCCACATTAATTAAGTCCAACCATGCTAATCCTGAATATAAACCTAAAAAGCAACCAAATGTGGGTGCCACCGGCCACAAACCATCTGCAAAGCAGATGGTGGCAAGTACAGAGGAGAGCGACTAAAATGATATCAAAACTGACGGATCTTAGTTATGAAATTCGCTTAAAAGAATGTGGTTTAACAACACTAGAGACCAGGAGATTGAGAGGAGATCAGATAGAAATGTTTAAAATAATGAATGGTTATGAAAATATTGATAGAAATATTTCTTTCTCAGTTAAGAAAGATAGAAGGACTAGAGGACATGGAGTTACATTACCAAAGGAGCAGTGTAGATTATATATAAGAAAGTTCTCATTTTCACAAAGGACTGTAAATGAATGGAACATATCTGATTGTGTGGGTGCTAGTAGCGTGAATATGTTTAAAAATTAAATTGACACATACCTCAGAAGGACGGGATACACATAGATAAAAGGGTTGGACTCTCGATAAGCCAAAGGGCTTCCTTGTCCACCTGCCACCTAGAGTTAATTCTATGGGTAGCAATCTTGTTAAATCTTGTTAAGGTTCAGCTTCTTCTTGCGAACAACTCTTCGTGCGCGAACTACTACTGAAACACATATCAAGTTAAATAGACTGTAGGGTAGACTATCTGCAGTCTTGAACTAAACAACTACGGGTTACTCAGGGATTATTTTGCCCTGGTGGGACTGGAACGTCTCAGTCGCGACGTTTGCCCTTTGGTTAACCTGGCCATAGTTCACAAGTCCATGCGTCTTCGTGGCTTGCTCACACGACCACTACGGATCACAATTCCCGTGGGAGGCGATGGGCAATTAACGGGCGCACTGCGAACGCTAGACGCGGCTTGTGATTCTTCAGGGCTCGGACGCGTGGTCACCCTCTCTGGTGTTTGATGACACACAGAGCTGTCCGGCCGCTTGTCAGTCAGCGTGTTATGGGCTGTTCTCACGTTCAGTAATAGGCGCTGTCCTGACGGGGTGACTGCTGCTGTTTGATCGAGTGACTGCCAGATTAGCATTTATTGATCATCCTCGCTCACGTACTGCATATTTTTGGCCTGACTCTGGGGTATACCCGTTCCGCTCCGAACGTTGACAGTCGCAGGTGTCTTCTGTTGCGCTTGTACTTTTCCCCGTTCCATTCAACGACATACGATCGAGGAGCTTGATGTTGGCTTACAACTTTGGCGTGTAGCCATTTCTTGGAGCTCGGAAATGGAGCCATCCTCACTGGATCTCCTGGCAGAAGTACAGGAAGATCCCCGTCGACTTTCCGGTAGTGATAGTAACGCTGGTTCTCTTTGTCTCGGTCCAGGCTACGTCTTACCTTTGTCACGTCGTAGGCAGTTGGCTTTAGAAGCTCTCTGGCGATCGGCAATTTGTTTCTAGACCTGCGACTCATGCATAGCTGGGCTGGTGACACATTATAGCGGCGTTATGCGGTAATCTAGCAAGGCCAAGTGTTTGTCTGTACACTTTCGCCAAAGTCGTTTCGCAATCTGTACCGCTCTTTCTGCCTCACCGTTCGACTCTGAGACGGCAGGCGATGACGTGCACTGTTCGATCTGGTAGTCTGCAGAATAGCACAAATTCGCGAGACGAGAACTGAGTCGCATTGTCAGATCTCAATTTTTCTGCAATACCGTGTCGACTCATCTGTGACTTGAGGGAATCAATTGTTGCTGCGCTGCCCAAATTCTCGAGTAGGTCGGCTTCTATGTACTTGGAATAGTAATCCACAGTGACCAAGTAGTTATTTCTATGATGGCCGAGAAGGGCCATCGCGTTTTAGTGTGGCAACCTGCAGCGCCATGGGGCGATGACGCGATGCGCGATGCGATGGGCGATGCGATGAGCGATGCGATGATCGATGCGATGGGCGATGCGATGGACGATGCGATGGGCGATGCGCGATGCGATACGCGATACGCGATGCGCGATGCGCGATGCGCGATGCGATACGCGATGCACGATGCGATACGCGATGCGATGCGCCATGCGATGCGCGAAGCGATGCGCGATGCGTTGCGCGATGCGATGGTATAAATTATAAAGATGCCGTAATGAGCATGCGTACGTCGAAAACGAGACTTAGGCAGCCATTTGTATTTTATTAAACGCATTCCTTTTTGTGATCAGAGCATGTGATGATGGCTGATGACGTATACGGTTACACAAATATTTGCTATGCACAAATAATTTGTTTTTCGTACTTCTAAATGTTATGACGAAAGTCTGGGGCAACAATCTCTTTTAACATGACATATATATACCTCTTCTACCGCTCAAATTGTACTTGTTATTTTTTTCCGTCTGGATAGCATTGGTGGAAAATATAAAACTTATTTTGTATACATTGGATGAGACAACAAACTGAAGCTGTTTTTTAACCTTTAGCTTATTGGAAATGCCGTTCCTTTGTGTCCAAATTTATAATTGTTAAATATTGTAAATAGCTACAATATTTGAAGTCGGTTTAATACGAAACATGTACATTTGTTTATAAATGATCGAAAAACCTTAATTTAGTCGTCATTTGAGTCACAAGTTTTTCTTCCTGTCTACCGTGTAATTGTTTCTTTTTCATTAAGTGAATCGAATTGCACCGTTTACCAAAACGTAGATACTCTACAGTGTAATTGCCTGTCAATCGCAGCGGTATACGATGCCGCCCAATATAGCATGCTGCCCGAAGGGGTAATTATTGAGACTGTCTGGTCATAGTTGTGTGTAGGCAACTGCTTTGATATGGTCACACGTTGATACGATTATTGTTTGAAATAGGTGCCACTAGTGAAGCCAGACATATTCGTTAGAACAGCATACGGTGAATATGTACCAAACATTGCGTGTATGTGTGTGAACGTGCGTGCGTGCGTGCGTGCGTACGTGTGTGATTATAGACCTATACTTATAGCATGCACGTGTGACAATTGTATTGTTGTAAATACAGTTGTAGCATCATTGCCAGGTAAAATACAGCTAACTGCTTTAAACTTGACGCGTATTTTTTCATGAGTGTGTATTTCACAAAAGGTGTGTATGTTAATTTCAGTTGACAGTTTAGTAAGACAGTGTTTCGTGGCAGGATACACTAATGTTGAACTCTGTGCGATAATCAGCCACAATGGGATATCCACCAGGTGTTATAATTATAATATGATAATAATATAATAATCTGAGTAAAAAGCATAATATGTTCATACATGAGACCTCGCTGCTGATTACATCAGTCTCAGTAGGCAGATCGTCTTGCGAAACTTGGAATATAAGCTGAGCCAATAATATCGTTTGCCGGCAAATTCCGGTGATCTTCATTTCGGCCACATGAGTTTGCTAATGAGAAGAAGACAAGGAGAGAGGGAGATAGGGAGAGAAGGAGAGAGGGAGAGAGGGAGAGAGGGAGAGAGGGAGAGAGGGAGAGAGGGAGAGAGGGAGAGAGGGAGAGAGAGGGAGAGAGGGAGAGAGGGAGAGAGGGAGAGAGAGTTAAGCTACAATTCCATATGTACGGATACGGCATGCGGATGCGGCATGCGGCAAAACAATGAATATAGTGCCCGGTGGAAATTAACATAAATAGTTCCAAACGTACACAGGCGGATGAGTTTTGTTGTGCGGATGCGGCTGCGGCTGCGGCAAATTGAATCGCTCCGTGTAGCGATTGGAATCGTATCCGCACACGAATCGGATAGAAAATTCCCAGTAGTGACGTCACTACAGATTTATTCCCCATTCCGCATGCGTTTCCGCACACCTTTCCATACATATGAAATCGTAGCTTCATAGTAAAAGAAATGATGCATTCAATAAGCACAATTATTTAATAGCAAGCGGGCTTAATGCAAGTTGTGTATATAAACCATTTAATGTTGTGCAGTGTACGGACGTTAAAACGCCTTCTGCAAAGAGTTGGCTTAAGGAGCAGACAAGTAATTGACTACATTAGGGTTGCGACAGCAATCAGATACTTTCACGTTTAAGTAAGTACTAATTTCGATGGTGTACATGTTCACGGCTACTGGGAATAATTCAAAATGTTATTTATTTAACAGAAAAAGTAAAAGAAAAGTTCGTAAATGAAGTAGATTTTAAATATTGAATATGTGATAAATATGAGTAGCGATTGTTATGATCTTCTTCGTTTCTGTTTAACATCATGTCAAAGAAAATAGCACAATGTGTCAGGGTATATTCCGGAATAACAAGTTGAATCATCATTATGAAAGTATGAAATATATCACACATGTGTACAATAAATGTACACCGTTGAATAGTTGTCTTGTTGAATGTGCCAACCTGCTTATGCAATATGCATCAATACCTTAGCAACTAGTTAAATAAATGCGCTTTGTTGTGTAGAACTTATACCTAATGAGAATAAAGTATAATTCATCACTTAAACGATTTAACACGCTGTAGCAAAACCATATGAATGATACACTATATCTTTGTTTTGGGTTTACAACAATATATATATATATATATATATATATATAATTATATATACATATATATATATATATATATATATAATTGACGTATGATATAAAGTGTTTACGAAATCAAAACGTGTGATGCTAATTACTATGACTATACATACAACTAATACCGTACATACTTATGTAACAATTTAATTACTAAGTTATGTAAACCGATACTCATTCAATATTTTATTGTTGAGGTGTATACACCTGGTTTCTATGGGAACTTCCATAGACCACACTGTTTTCTTGCAACATATCATCAAGGTGGTCCCATCTGAACGATCGTCCCCCAAAAACACATTCGCCTTTCCTCGTCCCATTCTGATACACCGCGGAACGGCTGTAACACAACTAAATATAATGAGGATTTCCAACAATATCGTTTTCTATATGATTCAGCACAAATGAGTATGTCAAAAAAAGTCAATTACATCTGGAAGTGCCGATGAACCAAAATGGTTAAGTAGCACTTGCGGTTAATTGAATCTCTTGTCTGGCAAGTGGATTGAGTACATGACGTGTCAAAGTCGATGCGTCTGTGGAGACGATATTCCTGGGCCAGGAGCTATAATTAGAACAGTACCACCTCCCAAAAAAATATAGCAGGCAGTGAACTAGAATGATGCTACTTATTGACATCATGCGGTCATAGTACCGCCTGCGATTAATTGTGTCTTTGATGTGACTAGTGGACACAATTGTTTCTGAACAAGCATAAGCATGAGTCGACTAAGATGGGCAGGGCATGTAGAGAGAATTGGAAAAGAACGGATGGCAAAGAGAGCAGATGCACGGAGACTGGAAAGGAAAAGGAGGCGAGGAAGAACTAGACTGCGATGGGAAGACTGTGGAAAAAGAGATTTGAAGGATTGGGAGAAGGGTGGAGAAGGAGAGCGAACGATAGAGAGGACTGGAGACGACTGGTGGAGAGAGCAGTGCAGGATCAGCGAGAGAAACAATTTAAACAATCAGAAATCGAGCATTTGAATCGAGGCCAGTTTCACCCCAGACAGACAGGGATATATGAAGGGTTCAAATTCATGTTTGTGGAGAGCCTCAATGTAGATATTTGGGGGGGGGGTGCAAATCGAGGTTTTTGAAGAGCCTGAAGATGGAATTATTTTGGCGAGCCTCAATGGGTGTGCAAATTGTGATTTTGGAGAGCCTCAATGTGGGTGTTTTGGCGAGCCTCAAGAGGGGGAGTGCAAATCGAGGTTATGGAGAGCCTCAACCCACCAAATATCCACCATGTTCCGACGCCAGTGTTTTGGGTTTGGCTTTGTTGTCTGGGCTTGAACAAATTCGTGACCTTAGGCAACACTGGACGCCTTTATGTTCAACGCATTGCGTGTACGTATACGGTTACACATAATAGTTATTGAGCACAAAAGATCATGTGATTGTACTTTTAAATATTGTAATAAAGCCTAATGCGATTGAGTTTAAACTAAGATAAATGGGGGCATGCGGATAATCACTTTAAAGAATGTAATCTAGCTTCTCGCACCAAAACCGGAGACCAAAAAATAATTAATTCATAGCATGAGGTGTGTACCTCTTCTACCACTCCCCATTTCATTTTTGAATGGTTTCATCTGAATATCCTTGATCGAAAAGATAAACGATAATGTATGTACCTCCACACATGAAAAACAGGGATGTTGTTGGAATCTTTCAGTTGAACATTAACCGTGGGCTTTGAAATGTACAATTCTTTAATATTTATTCATTACTGACATGCCACATTTTCAGTACTCAAAACATTACCATTTAGACAATATTAAAGTTTTTACATTCATCCGCAACATTTACAACACACCGATAAAATATTTGTCAATTAACAACTACAATGAGGCCCTTAACATAACTACAACCGAAATTCTAAAATCCAAACGAACGTTTGAGAAAAAAATGGGCGAAGAACAATTGTAGCTAGAGTTTCTAAGCTTATGTAAGGAGTAAACAGAAGGTTCTTGATGTGGTGGGACCACTAGAAAACAGTCAAGGAAACGTAATATCTGATGGGTTTCAAATGGCAAAGGCCCTGAACGAGTATTCCAGCTCAGTGTTAAAGCAGCGTTACAACATTTGTTCATATTCAATATATTTATTCAATAATTTTGTACATTTTTCACTGAATATCTTATACGAATGATGGTAGTCATTGATAGCCATGGCGTAACGTAATCGCTAATTCAACTAATTCACTCTCTAGGTGCAAAGAGTAAGTTTTTGTTTATAGGTTCTGACCGTGGTTTCGTTTTGTCCGAACTCTCAGGATTTTCTTCATTTGCACGCGTTGTTCGTTTCTTGGAAGGGATTCGTAAAAAAATATTGTAGGTTTAGTCCGAATTCCCCCGATGTATACCTACGCATATTTCTTACAGTAACCACTAATTGCCAAGTAGTTGGATGTGTTGGAGGAAGAGTGTAGATTCGACGGAGAATTTTTTTTTGTTAGGGGTGGTACATAACAAGTGGATTCGGATGAACGCCAGATCCTCGCAGACCATGGTGCGTGTGATATTAAAATGCACACGCCCTCCATAGCACGAACTCATGATCTGATGCCGAGTCTTGCACAGTTTCAGAATAGTTGTATAACGATTTGTGAGCGGGGCTTGTGTACCAGGGACGCTGGCTATTGAGATGAAAGTAGGTCCATTTGGCGACCAATGCTCAGACCAAAGGCAAATGTACATAATAATTTGCCAAGAAAGGAGGACTTTCTGTGTGTGTGTGAGAGTGTACGTGCGTACGTACGTGTGTGTGCGCGCGTTTGCGAGTGCGTGTGAATGTGTGCTAGTGTGTGTGTGTGCGTGCGTGCGTATGTGTGTGCGTATGTGTGTGTGTGTGCGAGTACATGTGAGTGCATGTGAGTGTGTGCGATTGCGTGTGTGTGTGTTGTGTGTGCGTGTGCGTGTGTGTGTGTGTTGATGATGATGATGTACTGTTCCTGCGACATAAATAGTATGGGGGACATCTTAATGTCGCAGTCAGTCCCCGCAAAGTTTCCTCCATCCCGTGCGGTCTTCCGCCAGCTCTCTCAGAGTCTTGATGTGATTGCGCGACCTCAGCCTGACGCCCGTCACTTTGAGGTTCGGGTGCAGTAAAGCCTAGCAGGTTGGTGGTGGGCCTGCCGACTCGGCCTCTGTACCGGCATCACCCGACAACGGCAACGGCGTGTGTGTGTGTGTGTGTGTGTGTGTGTGTGTGTGTGTGTGTGTGTGTGTGTGTGTGTGTGTGTGTGTGTGTGTGTGTGTGTGTGTGTGTGTGTGTGTATGAAACTTGATTGAAACATTGACACAATTATATATTGGCGTGACAATAAACACCTTCTTGGTTCATTACGGCTGTCACTCAACGAACCAACCTTCACCAACTTGAACCGTGTAACGGTATTTTACCGTCAACTTGACATATCGCAATGTGAAAACCTCACTCGTGTGGGATTTGCTATTTTCACTTGCAGAAACGAGCGGAGTTATACCGGTTGAATTCGCATATGTACTTTGCTTGGGACTAATGTCATATCCTTATACAAAGCATTAACTACACTATACTAATAGAGCATTTTATAAAAGTTAATACTAAAGGTAAGTTCTTATATAGCGCAGTATCAAGTCCACAGGACTGCTCAAAGCGCTTTTCACTTTACCCCTGGCGGACCTGTTCAATCGAACATCATCGCGACTCCATGTATTATGGATGCATCAGCCTGTCAAATTCGATTATAATGCAGCATTGGTTAAGCATTGGTTAAAGAGCGGTATATAGGCACATTTGCTTGAAGACCGAATTGGATGTATGTATGTATGTTTAGTGGAAATTCATTCCATAATTTAACGCCATTAAATTTAGAAGATTTGCTCCCCTGGCCTTTGACATAATAATAATAAACAATAAAATACGAAATGTGTATAGCGCCATAATCACATATTGCTCTGTGGCGCTTTACAATACACTCATAATTCCACTAAACATGTAAATCATAAAATAATATGTTAAGTAATTTAAGAACAGATTAACTAAGAATCGTATATCGAATTAAATAGTTAAAAAGTTATTTAAATATACAGGTGTTATACCTAATATATATATATAAAATAGTAAGATGATTTATTATGAGCATGGAATTAAATAAAACAGATTAATAATTATAAATATATTAGGTGAGATTGATCAAAACCGTAAGACATGTATTGTTCAGGCATAAATCATATTCCTGCCCGAATAGGAAGGTTTTTTGGCTGCCATTGAAAGCTGATGCAGCTGGTAGAGTTCCTGATGGTAACAAACTGTTCCACAAAGTCGACGCTGCTTTGGAGAATGTCCGATCTCCGTATCTCCATATGTGACTGTTCGAGTTCGTAGCACAGTCACCAAGATTGTAGATTCAGATCGTAGAGAACATATTGGTCTGTACAAATAATAGACAGCATTCGTTCAAGTATAGTGGTGCTTGGTGGTGTACAGCACGGTAGGTATGTGACATGATCTTATATTGTATTCGACGATGGACTGGACGCCAGTGAAGCTCCTTTAGAACGGAAGTGATGTGCGAGCGGCGGCTGGTTCTTGTGATTATACGCGCGCATGCATTCTGCAGACGCTGCAATTCCGCAAGTTGATTCACGGGAAAGCCACGCAGTAAGCATTTAAAGTAATCAAGTCTTGATGTTATGAGAGCATGAACGAGTGTCTTCGCTGCGACAAATGGGTGAGGTATCGACGGATTCTCCCGATGTTTCTGAGGTGGTAATATTCAGTTCGGCATAAGGAATGTTTACGTGTTTTGTCTTACTTATAGGTGTTGATCGTATATATAACCCCAAGATCACGGACGGAAGATGATTATAGTTGTTGTTGTTCACCGACCGTAACAGCTATGTTGGGTATCGCTTTAAATCCGCAGTGTTGTCTCAACTACTTTTATTTCGTACTTGAGTAAAATTACAAATAACTCACCTCTACTTAATTTAGTAAGATGTAAAAGTAACTTCCAAAAGTACTTGAAGTAAGAGTAAAAGTACAATTCAACGTTTTAATTTCAACATTACAGCAGGCACACAAAATGCGAGATTAAAATAACTACTTTACTCTACATGAACCTTAACCCAATAGCAGTCACTAAAATAAAATAACTACTGCATTGTCTACTCAAATCACAACCACACGCGATCACGCTGTTGGGTGTAGCTCTCAGCTGATCACTCATGGCCCTTTTTTCTGGACACGCCTTTTGTCAATAATCCGTCAAAAAAACATGTTCATACTCGAGTTCCAGATATACTCCTTGGCTGCCCGACTAAAAGATCTTTAAAAACTGTCCGGGTGAGGTCAGTACTCTAGTGGCTTTGCCGTTGACGCGATAATACAGACACCGTGAGGTGGCGCCACCGTAACTTCAGTAAATTCGCTGTCGTTTACGTTGTTCTTGCGAGGAATTGGTCGCAAATAACGCTGGATATCTGGAATTGTGTTTATTGACATTGGAAATATGTATGCCTGACAAGTAAGTAATATAATATACGTCAACCTGTTTAGAAACTACACGTGAAATGTAACTAATTAACTTAGTATTTGTGAAACAAAGTCGCACAACATGTTTGTGAGAGTAAAAGTTGACAAGCCACAAGCCTGACAAGGGGATCCGGTGTGGTGGGCCCAGATTATGCTGTGTCCAGATTCTCCGCCTACACTTCTGTATCTGTATTTTGACTGGCAAAATGTCCTATGGACACATCACGCCAGTGCGCATGGTGGCTCTTATGGATTAATTTTTTACATGTTGGGCTAGACTAATCTGGAATTAATTCAGTGATGTACTTGATACAATGCTTGGAGGTAGAGAATTCCACTCTTATTGTGACTGGGAAAAAGCTGTTTCCAAATATGTTTGTCGAGTGCCTGATTTGTACTAACTGTTTATTATGTTTACGTGAGCATCTGGTGTTGCGTTTGATGTATTGATCTAGTGGGATATCTATGAGGTTATGTTCCATTTTATATAATATGCTAAGTCTTTGGGTTTTTCTTCTTGATTGGAGGGTGTCCCACTGGAGATCTTTAAGGAGTTGTGTTACCGTTCCTGGCTCTCTAGAATAGTTGTTCTTACAAAATCTGGCGGCTTGTCTCTGGGTTCTTTCTATGAGTTTGATATTTCTTAGGCAATGTGGATCCCATGATGCTGACGCATATTCAATATAGGGCGGACAAGGGTTGTGTAGGCTATGGACTTGATTTGGGTTGGGCATTTATTTAAATTTCTTCTAATAATTCCAAATGTCTGTTGTGCTTTTTTTGTGACTAAGTTGCTTTGTATTGTCCAATTTAATGTATTTGATATATGTATGCCAAGATAACAGTGTGATTCAACAGATTTAAGTTGTTGTCCGCAGAAGGTGTAGAGGTTTGGTGTCGGTTTTCTTGAGGCTATTGTCATTGTATAACATTTAGTGGGGTTGAATTTCGTAAGCCACGTGTGTTGCCATTTCTCAAGTTTGAGCAGATCGTTTTGGAGGACGGATGTGTCTTGGTCAGTTTTAATCGGTGAATATAACAGGCAGTCATCTGCAAAAAGGCGAACAGTTGAGGAAAGATTGTCTGGCAGGTCATTTATGTAAAGTAGGAAAAGTAGGGGCCCCAGTACTGTGCCATGTGGTACCCCAGAAATGACTTGAGTTGATGTTGACTTGGATCCATTTATAACAACCTGTTGAATTTTTCCTGTAAGGAAGCTATTTATCCATGATGATATTGGGCCTGTGATGCCATAATGTTTGAGTTTGTGGATTAGTCTTTTATGTGGAACTTTATCGAATGCTTTGGTGAAGTCAAGGATGGCCATGTCTACAGACAGACTTGGCCCATAATAGGAGCACGCGAGGATTTCGCCTTGTTAGTAACATGGTTTGCGTTAGTAATGCAAAATGTTTTCCAATATAATGAATTTATTGTTTCTAGTTTTGAATATCAAATTCAGTGTTTCCCCTGGAACTGGATAAAATAATGGGCGAGGTGGTAGGGGTGGGCTACGCGAGCGCCAAACGTTGCTAGGGGGGGGGTTTTAGGATATATTTTTTTAAATAGCTTTAAAATGGTGCATTCTGAGGTATGTTTTAACCTCTGCTCTTGAATATAGAGGGGAAGATATAACACAACAAGTCACTACTTGTATATGTAGTAATCATGATTGACAGACGTCAGTAATCACGATTGTTTCACCACTGCATGGTACTTGGTTGTGGTGATGTTTTGCTGCCCTAACCCTAGGCCTTGTCACCATCAGACCTGGGGCCGAGTACATTTTCATGAGTACGAGTACTTTGATGATGGATAAGTATGAGTACATTCTCACGAGTAAAAGTACGAGTACATTTTTAAAAATATTAAATAATAATGTATTTTAAAATTGTTAATTAATCTAATTTATATAACTCAGCACAAGTGAATATGCAATGGCAATTGATCAATTTTTTATGAGGAAATCTATAACAACCTCTGTTTCATCAACTATGAAATTCACTTCATTGGCATTTATTTCAGTGGCATTGTATGAACTTATCATCTAGTTGTCATTGCACCAAATGAACATGAGTTGTTCACCGTTCAGGGCAGAATACTTTCTCGGCTATGCTAAATACCCTTTCAACTGGGGCTGATGAGACTGGAATGCTGAGATGGTGAGGGACCAACTGAGCCAGATTTGGAAAACTCAGAACTGCAGTGGGTCACTGTGACGATCTGTACATGGCTGACTGATGTATTCATTCACCTCTACAATCAGCAATCTGCTGATATTATAAGTTTGCCATTTATATTTTCTGATCATAGACCTCTAGTTGTTGAGAGGGTTAGCTCATGTCCACATAACAGGCTCAGCATCCCCTTTGGACTTTTTAGCCACCTTACTTCTACAGAGGAAGACTAGCAGTTCTTTTTCTTAGCAGTTAGCACTGTCAGCCACTGTCAAGTGGCCTGGTCTCCAGACTACATCAAAGGCATTTCCTGTCTAACTGGTGGGTTAACTGCTAATTGGCTCTTTATGGACATCCTGGTGGCTTAATTAAACAAACAGGTTTATGGCCTGAACTGATAGCCTACAATTATTGTTTGCTTAACAGGGTGTTTCTGACTGGGAAAAGATGCTGCCTGTTGCCATGTTTGGGTATCATAAGTCATGGTTATCAGAGAATGAGGATGTGCTATGTGTAGGGATGATAAGGTGGTATTCTATCAGAAATAACAAAGTATTTTAAAAATAGTTGAACATTAAAATATTTCAGGAAAGTTTCATTTTATAACAAAATATATTTATTTTACCAAGCACATATTGAGAAAGTACTCAGATGTACTCGTAAAATCTGAGTACAATGAGTACGAGTCCATGATCCACAAATTTTATGAGTACGAGTACTTCAAAAATGTACTCGAGTACCGAGTACTTCGGCCCCAGGTCTGGTCACCACGCTGACAGAGTCAGTAAAACATTAAAAGGTAAGTTC
This sequence comes from Paraescarpia echinospica, assembly GCA_020002185.1. Lineage (NCBI taxonomy): Eukaryota > Metazoa > Annelida > Polychaeta > Sabellida > Siboglinidae > Paraescarpia > Paraescarpia echinospica. The sequence continues at coordinate 9,707,397 of CM034535.1, forward strand.
TTATATAGTGCAGTACCCAGTCCTAAGGACTGCTCAAAGTGCTTTACACTTTACTCCCTGGCAGTGGCAGACCTGTTCATTTGAACACCATCTCGACTTCTCTGGGAAGCATCCAGTGGTATCATCTGAAGACTCTTTCATCATCAACTTTAAATGATTATAATATTATGGTAAATTAGTGATTTGTGTTTCAAAGATTATATTTTATTTGCTATGCAAATAATTAAACAGTCATTTCTGGAATGCCACAAATATGTTTCTATTAATTGCAAGAATGTTTCTCAAATTGTGTCTTTTTATAAAACAGTATACATTGTTTAATATATCCAATTTCTGTCCAAACATATCATTGTTTAGCCCATGTTATTGATAACCCGTTAGTATATATGGTTTTGGGCAATAGATGTGAACTTCGGTGGTTTATATTTGTAAGTACTTCACTCAAATCAACTTTCCCAAAAGTTTGTTTGCACAACTTTGTCGGAATATGTATTATATATTTAGCACAAAGATATCTTATGAATCACATTCTTTATTTTGCTATAAACAGCATAGAACTCTAGTTGAATAGTCTTGTGGGCACTTGTGTCGAATCCGGACCTACCTCGATTTCGCCATTTTAACTTGAGTTTTGCCTAACTTTGATATCTCAGTGAGATAGTTCCATCATTCAACATTATCCTAGGTCCTATTTTAATTCCAAGAGGTAAATCGTAACCGGCCCCTAAGACGACTAAACAATGTTGCTACAAATCTGTGATTTTGTAGGAATATAAGTGACGTTGTAGTGTCATTTCGCGCTGGTCGCCAATGCTGAATACCCAGGGGTATATCACGAAAGAACAAAAAAATGAGCACACGAAATAGCTACGAGGCGGCAATTTCGGCATATTTTGGGCAAAACGGTGAGGCGATCCGCCTCGCTCGCCATATACCAAGGGAAACATTGAAATTAATCTCTCAAAATAATAAATTGCATGTTAAATTCTTAAAATGATCTAATATCATTACTGGCAAGACAGTAATGATAATCATGCACAGTATAACAATTTATTTCAACAACTCTTAAGACTAAGTCTAAATAAGTATTTCAGAATTGGTACAGCCGGTATAATAATAATTAGTATTACATTCATAGAAACTGAATAAGTCATGATCTGGCTGCTCCGACTGCGGTGACGTGCGCTCGGATTCACCAATAAATGCAATGTAGATCGGTCAAATGACAACATTTTTGAATGGCGCAAAACCGTATTATTGTTCACTGCCAAGCATCATCCAAATTTGGACTACAAAGTAAGCTGTGAAATTTGGGGAAATGCATGTATTACTAATGTACACTGTATTACAGTGGTACAGAAAAAGGTGGTCAGACTGATATGTGGTGTTGGTAGACTACATCACACAAACCCACTATTTTATAGGTGTAGAATACGTAAATTAAAAAAGTTAGTAGGTGTGAGAATTTGTTCAATAATGTATCTTCTTCTTCTATGTGCCATGTCTGTCACAGGCGTTGGCGATCATGGCCCTCCATACCGCACGGTTGTGTGTAGTTTGTAGCAGTTCTGTTGTGCTCCTTCCACACCATGTTGAGAGACTATCTATTATCAATAATGTATAAAACATACAATAATATGCCAGTACCTATTAACGTTCAGTGCCTCTTTGTGAAGCAAACTAATTTACGTCCTTCTCGAGTCCAATGTCAATATGTACTTCAAAGTATCCGAACAAATATTAAATTACGATGTTTATCAATTTATGCTATAAAGTACTGGAATTCACTACCAGCCAAGACTACAACGATGCCAACCTTTTATGCATTCGTTAACAAATTAAAAACTGATATGTTCAAAAGATATTTATAATAAAAACTTTGAACAAATTGCGCACTAAACTTAAATATGCATTTTTCTTCCTAGACAAATGGCTAGGGAAATGTCCTGATGAATGTATGATTGTATTATAATGAACTGTATTTGAATGTTTAATATTAATTTATACACTAATAATGCCAGTGCTTGTCTTCACTTACCGTGTATTCGTGCAATGTTTCATACCAAAAATAAATATGAAGATTATGCTGTATTGTCAAGTACTAAATTGTATACTATGTAATACCTAAAGAAACTTGTTCAGGGGCATACAATTATAAGAACTTTCTTCAGTATACCCCTTTTTCTGACATAATGTACGTATTTATTTACACAAACATTGTATATATATATATATTATTGTTATGTATATATATATATATTTATATATATATATTATCGTTATGTTGGAAAATAAAACGTCTTATTATTATTATTATTCTTGAGTGTTATGCTGTCTTACAGTTCATGCAATCAGCAAACTAAGTCCTAATCATAAAAACATTGTAAATTATTACTAAATATAATATATCATCAAAGTGTGAGAGAAATTGCAATATATCAATCCCACAATGCACAGCACACATGCAAATTGGTGCATATGATTGGAGGAGAAAAAAAGATGGCATCGGATTTTCAGACAGGGGTACCAAAAACGGACTTTGTGCCCGTTTGAGCAACCAGTCAATATGTCAAAACTAGAATCAAGTTATCCCAGACATAGTTCTTTATCCTTAGGCATGTATGCCATAGATATGTAGGATAGTCTGTGTATATATATATATTATAATAATTATATGTATACGGCTTCAATATATCATCATCATTGTGCAGCCGTAGTGTCCCGTGGTTAGGCGAAGGCCTCAGCATGTCATTTCCAAATCTGCCTGTCTTGCGCTATCCTCTGCCAGTTGGTGCCCTTCCGGTACTCGTCTAGTTTGTCTCTCCACCATCTCGCCGGTCTTCCTCTAGATCGTTTCCCTTCGTAAGGTCTCCAGGTTGTGATACGCGATGTCCATCAGTTATCTCGTAGTCTGCTGATGTGCCCTGCCCAAGTCCACTTCTGTCTTCTGATTTGTTCTATCACGTCTATGACCTTTGTCTTCTGTCTTACCCAAATGTTTGTTTTTCTCTCTCGATATGTGATGTTTAACATACTTCTTTCCATCTTTGATTGTGCAGCTGCTAGCTTGTTCTTTGCCTGGATGGTGAGTGTCCATGTTTCCGTGCCGTACTGTGTCATCGCTGGAAGTACGCATGTGTTGAAGACTTGTCTCATCAAACATGTTCCAAAGGTACCATTGACGATGTCGCGATGTTGGGCGAATGCTGTCCAGCCGACGGTGATTCTTTGAATCTCCTTGTCTTTGTTTTTGTCACTGTTACTGTATCACTGTCCCAGATAGACGTAGCTTTCAACGTTCTCATACATATATATATATATATATATATATTGGTGTGTCATTTTCTAACATCACTTTTGTCTTCGAGATGTTCATCTTCAGACCTTTGTTTTTCAGTTTCATCAGCTAGCTCTTGCAGCATGTTTTGTAGTTCTTGCGGTCTAGTAGTGCATATGAGTATGTCGTCAGCGAGGCGAAGATGGCTGAGATATTCTCCGTCTATCCTCAAGTCTCTGGTTTCCCAGGTCAGTCTTTGGAATATGCTTTAGAGTGTTGCTGTGAACAGCTTGGGCGATATGGTGTTACCCTGCCGTACTCCTCTCTTGATGTTGATCTTGTTGCTCTTTTTGTGTAGGTGGACTGTCACCGAGCTGTTGGTGTAGGTGTCTTTCAGGAGTTCGATGTACACATTTTCTATCCCCCGTTCTTGAAGGGAGGTCAGTATTGCTTGAAACTCAAAAGCCAACTCGTAGTCGACGAAAGCAATGCAGAGCGGGATATTATACTCTCGGCACTTCTCTTTCAGTTGGTTTACGACGTGTATGTGGTCTGTCGTGGAGTACCCGGTACCTGCTTCTGAATCTTGCTTGCTCTCATGGTTAGTTTTCGTCGAGTGTCTTCTCTAGCCTATTCATTAGTATCTTTGTGAGTAATTTGTAGATGTTTGATATCAGACATATCGGTCTGTAGTTCTTTAAGTCTTTCTTATTTCCCTTCTTGAAGATTATCACCATCTTTACGTTCTTCGAAGCGGTGGGTATTCATCTTTCTCATAAGCATTTAGTATACACCTTAGCCAGTGTCTTCGAGATGCTATCTTCTCCTGCTTTTAATGTTTCAACGTTTACATGGTCGTTGCCTGATGTCTTCCCATTCTTCATATCTCTTAGCGCTGCTTCCACCTCCCATGATGTTATCTCTGATACCTTGTCCGGGTCGGTATGAATTATTCTGTTCACTGTCGTATAGCTCGGTGTAGAATTCCTCTATTTGTTCCATGATCATATCTTGGTTTTGTATTTCTCTACCCTGCTTGTCTAGAAGTGTAATCAGACTGTCTCGTCCTAGTGCCTGGATTTGAAGTCATCCACTTAACACAGACATTTATAATGATTGTTTCCACTGTGTTCTGTCTGACATTGTGGCAGCCAGACAAGTCTCACTGAGACCAGTGTCCCTCTGAATGGTGTCTCACAGGGCCATGTCATGTCTCCGAGGCCCCTTGGGTTTCCAAAGCAGAACTGGGTTAGCAAGTGAATAGTGTACAGAACTTATATTTCCATCTTGTATTTATTGTATTGTGTTTATTTTCCAGAGACCCCAACAAGCAAGAGGCCAGTGTGTGACAACTGTGTCATCAAGTCACACGTGCAGTTGACATCACAAAGAAGATTGTTGTGCCAGTGAAATATGACAGAGTTCAGTGTCATACTCACAGAATCACGTGAACAACTTTTGTCAAAGACGACGTGTTTGTGAGAGAAAGCACTAGCGGAAGTGTTGGAATGTTTGTTGATTGGGGGACTTTGTGGGGGTCCATGGAAGGATTACTCCAGACAGACTTCATCCTGGTTGAGTCACACTCATATGACTCAGTTATGAGTGTCTACACTCACCGGTTGAGTCATTCTCATAATTATGACTTGGTTATGAGTGACTGTAATTAGTACAATATCAACAAATAAAAGTTATATTAATCTTATTTATGAGAAGATTGTCTACCAAGAACAGAAGTCACAAACATATTCGTATTTCTGGCTCAACTTTGGATATAACAGACTCAACATTGGATACGAACAGGCGCAACATTGGATATAAACAGGCTCAACATTGGATATAAACAGGCTCAACTTTGGATATAACAGACTCAACATTGGATACAAACAGGCTCAACATTGGATATAAACAGGCTCAACATTTGATGTAAACAGACTCAATATTGGATATAAACGAGTGACTAAACTGAACAGTTGTCCGTCTGAAGGTGATATAAACTGAAGGCCTTTGCACCCGACACTCCACAAGTCAAGTTTCTTCTAGTGATGCCTGGTTGTAGGGTAAGTACATTGATAATTTTTATTATGCTAGTTTTGACATTTCAAGGAAAAATTATTATACCCCACCTTTGTATTATAATATATACTATTATATTATAATTAATACTTGTAAGGTTTGCAGAAAGACCCAAGTCCACTCAAAACGTTTTGAAAAAACTAATGAAATTGCCCCTGATCTACTCTTATGTGTTTACACATTACAGGTTTTTTCTTCGTAGTGTAAACAAAACATGAAAATGTAAACAAACATGTTTTAAAGAGACACAGGCTTGTTTCGCCCTGCAGGGGGTATATTTTATTGCTGGACTTGTACACATCTTCCAGTTAGTGAAACAGATGTTACTTTTCAGATGATCTGGCGCTGCTAATTAAAATGATATGGATGCATTTAAAATTCATTAATTATTAAACAAAATGAAAGAAATGCTGATATTTATACCTATCATAACCTATGTGTACAAGTCTGTCAACGTATAAGGTCAGTTATCACGAAACGTCGACAGAATTTGTTTTGGTGAGTAAATTTAGAATTCAATATATAATGTTATCCTTTTAGTCACTAATAAACAACATGTCAGGCTAATCGTGAAATAAATTTGGATAGCTTAATTATTAAACTGATTCTTTGGGATCACTTTGAACTTGTGAGTCTGTGTTGCTCGATACCGAGCGTATACATGCACATCATGTATTTAAAGGAAAACAAAAGGCAACGTTGTGGTATTAAGCACCTACAAGAGTTAGCACAAACTAACCATTTGCATCTACAATCACAATTTTCAGTTCAGTGGTTTACTCGGAATGTAGTCTTAAAGTAGAAGATTCTAACGAAATCTGCGATAACATGTAGACTGCCATCTTACTGATGACGCGTTCATTTGGCCGAAAGCAACCAATCAATGAGCAGCATTATTTTTGCCGTGTACGACACACTGTCTTGTGTAGTTCGCGTAGTTGGTTCATGTTCATGGGATGCGGTTCGTTATATTAGTATAAGTTGAGCTTACCAGTGAAAACGTGACTTGCAATGTGCCATACTTCTCTACATACGGTTGTAACAATAGTACAGCGAAGGATAATGAGCCAGAAGTGAAATAGTGGATTCACAACTGTGGACGGGCTGGTTGGAAGATGATGTGGTATTGTGTTCATTATTAATACATTTCAATAAATATTTAACAACACATTTCACTGGTCTTGTAACAATGCATGCACATATATATATACTTGTTTGTTGGATGGTCTAATTCCCATTCTGCAGCATCACCTGCTCCAAACAAAGAATTCTAAATCCTCTGCTGTTTGTAATGCACAGCAGTCCACCTGTAACAAAGAATTAAGCATTTAAATAATAGTTTTATACAAATGTTAAGCAAACATGGATTATTATTCTGAACAGATTTCACAAAGAATGCATCACGATCCTCTAACTGTAGTCATCCCAGTATTATACCTGGGTCCATAGACATATCATGCAGATTAAGGAAGGCCGTTTTGAAATGTGTCAATATTTGCACAAAACGGTGGTCATTTTCTTTGTCACCAAAACAAACGGGAGCTCTGGCTGAAAAATGTTCAAGGTATATTTTATTCATAAGAGCCAATGTAAACTTTGGGCAGAAAAATTGCAGTATGCATAAAGTTAAAATAATCTATCTACCTGCTGCCATGTGTTTAAAAAGTAGTACTGCCACATATTGTTCATACATGCATAGCCATTACTGCGAATGTGAAGAGTGTCGACGGGGATAGAACAAAAGAGAGTTAATTCCTGCTTATTTTCTATCATAGCTCTGCCCTGTACAGTTTTGGTTCACATGAATCATGGAACCATTCAACTACATTTCTTTTAAAAAGTGAGGGTATAGTCATGGGTGGTATTCGAAAATGGACATGTCAAAGTTCAAACACTGAGTCCAGTGGCACTGAGAGTGAGATCTAACTAAGTTAAAAGTCAACCAATCCCAAATGTAAGACAAGTGACATGTCCCGGCCCGAGCGATCATCTCTCGCTGTTCATACGCAGCCCGGAACTTAGGCTCATCGGTTATTTAAACAATAAACTAAACAGATTAATAATTACCTTCACCAACAGCGCTACTGTCGAGTAGCAACCGCCTCCTGGCAGCAGACATATTCAGTTCTTGTTCCTGAACAAGGAGATCGCTGCGGCATTTTCCCCACCGACACCAGTCAATTTCATCTCGGCATGGTATGCGCCTTGGGCCTTCCTGTTCATGCCCACCGGCACGCGCCTCTGCCCTATCTTCCAACACAGGCCCTTGTTTTTGTGGTTCAAACCGGTAACGGAGTTGGGAACAAATAGTACGCAGAAATTTACGAAGCGAGTTACGACAGTGTGACGTCACTTTTTTCTAACAATGGCGTAGTCCATAGAAATTCGGTAGTTGTGTGTTCAAAAATGTTTTCCAGGTAAACCGCTGACGTTAAAAATTTGATTGTAGTTGGAAATTGTTAGTTTGTATTAACTCTTTTAAATGCTTAACACCAAAACGTTGCCTTTTGTTTTCCTTTAACATACTTATTATGGTATTTCAAATTTCTGATATTTCGATTGTATTTTTTTGAGCATGTAACAGGCGTATGGTTAAGAATCGATAGCAATGGCAACTTTTATAAAATGTCTTGTTTTCATGCGATTTAAAAATTAGGGTACCTTTTCTGTCTGCCTTTTAGAAGAGAACATATAACTACTTGTCATTCTAAGGGACACTGTTTGCATAATATCACCTTAAGTTGAAACATAAAACAAACAATTACCTTTTCAACTGAGCAATGTTTGTGCGGATACAATTGTGTACTTTTAGTTAATTTTTATGATTGGACACACTAAGTATAATTACCAAAATGTACCATGCATGTATATATACATACATACACACACACACACACACACACACACACACACACACACACACACACACACACACACACACACACACACACACACACACACACAGATATAGATATATATATACTCATAGTTACATAGCATGTCATTCGATCGCGTGTCCGATCGCGTGCCAGATGGCGCTTCGTAGCATGTCGGACAAAATTTGGACTGGCAAAAATTTGATCCTGGGTGAGGCCCTGTAACAAGGGGAAATGGCCATCCAACATGCAGATGGAGCGATTTCAGTATTGGGAAGTTGGAGAGTCGGTCACAAAATGGATGGTGTCAAGTAACGGCATGGTTTGTTGGAGCTCTGACATCATTGCTTTAAGGAAGGTGAACGTTGAAGGCACCGAGTGGGCCGTCACACCTGACACTGACAGGCCTACGAAACTCAAAACTTTCATATTCCCATCTTCATCTCTGTAGTGCAATACCATTGGGTGGATGCTTACCTGCGCTTTGTCATAGTACACAGACCCTATCTCCTCCATGTATTTGACCTGCCAATTCTCTGCATAGTCCATCTGGCATGTGGCTTCCATCATAGGTTTTCATGAGTGTTCAGTGTTTCCCCCAGGTGAAATGATGGGCGAGGTGGCAGGGATGGGGTATGTGAGCGCCGCAGGTGGGAAGCATTGCTAGGGGGGTCCGGGGGTATGCTCCCTGAGATTTGTTTAAAACTAGCTTTAAAATGGTGCATTCTGAGGTATGTTTTAACCTTTACTCTTGAATATAGAGGGGAAGATATAAAACAACAAGACACTACTTGTAAATGTAGTAATCATGATTGATAAAAGTCAGTAATCATGGTTGTTTCATTAGAGGTGTGGTTTCCACTTGACCACTGGTATTTGGTTGTGGTTATGTTTTTCTTGCATTAACCCTTGGCCTTGTTACCTGACAGAGTCAGTAAAAAAGTAAAAGGTAAGTTCTTATAAAGTGCAGGACTGCTCAAAGTGCTTTACCCTTTACTCCTTGGCAGACCTGTTCAGTCGAATACCATCTCGACTTCTCTGGGAAGCATACAGGGGTATCATCTGAAGACTCTTTCATCATCACCTTTAAATGATTATAATATCATAATATTATGGTAAATTGGTGGTTTATGTTCCAAAGATTATATCTTATTTGCTGTTAGCATGCTAAGCAATTAATTAAACAGTCATTACTGGAATGCCAAAATAGTGTTTCTTTTAATCGCAAGAACGTTTCTCAAGTTGTGTCCTTTTTATAAAACAGTACAAGTTGTTTAGTATACCCTAAGTTATTTATAACCCGTTAGTATACACGGTTTTGGGCAGTAGGCGTTTTTTATGAGATGTGAACTTTGGTGGTTTATAAGTAAATACTTCACTGAAATCAACTTTCCCAAACGTTTATTTGCACAACTGGTATTTTACGAATCACATTCCTTATTTTGCTAAAAAAACAAACCGGCATAGAACATTAGTTGAAACTTGAATAGACTTGTGCCGTGGGCATTTGCGTCGAATCTGGACCCACCTTGATTTTGCCGTTATAACTTGAGTTTTGCTTAACTTTGATACGTCAGTGAGATATGTAATCAAGTACGAGTACGATTACTATGAAGGTGTATGAGTACAATTATGAGTACGATTATTCAGAAAACAAATGTAATCGATTACGAGTACGATTACTTTAGCATGTAATCATGATTACTTTCATGATTACTTTAAAGAATATGCTAATCCTGTTTCTACCATGAATGTGACCTTCTTGGGATTCAAAAGCATTGATCTTTTTCTGTTGCTATGACAGTATCTAGTGTTCTAATTTATTACTGCTATCCAGGTTTTTTTTATATAAACATATAAAACTTTCACAAGTATCATTACTATTCAGTGAATATATTTAATGTTGATTTAGTGCTGTGGCTCAATACTCACTTAGTCTGTACTAAAAACTAAATATATTAACGTATCCGCACCAAACTTTCTCAGGTATCTAATTCTAACATTGATAAATTGACTCAATCATCTAATGTTGGATTGATACTCAAAATATCCATATATCATGATACTACGAATTAATGGTATCAAACTTTAACAAATATCACACAACTTTTATATTGAATGCCAATTTAGTGGTAGTTCGATTTTCATTACTATGTCAAAATGAGCATATGCAGCAGATGACTTGGCAGGCGATGCCATACTTATACTAAAATATGTCTGTCATGACAGATAGCTTTATCAAACAGATAGCAGATCACAATATATTGCATAGACAGTTGGAACTGAAATGAACTGCACTTCTTAGGTTTGAAGCATTTACAGTGAAACATCAACTGGCCCTGTTGAACTGCAGGTTTAGTGGCCCTAGCTCAGTGTGTCATTTGGTTATACATTTATGACTTCAGATAAAACTACTTAATAAAAGAATGTAGGAGTAGCAAGCCAATGACTTGACTGTGTTGTGTTGGGGTGGCAGGCCAGCTGTGGCATCCTCACTGACACACACAAACACTGAGCTCAGTTACAGGTTACCCAGTTACAGATCTCTGCAAGCAAGCTAGTTGCAATTCGTGTACTAACTATATTTAGAAAAACAGGGGTAGGGACAAACAAATATGGTTTCTGAATCAAATACAAATATGTTGCATTTAAAAATTTCAAATACCCTCTTTTTAAAATGGCAAATACAAATACAGTGGCTGTACACATGATCAGATACATTACACTGATAACATTTCAAATCCAGACAGTCAGATTCAAAAGGATATCCGATTCAGACATGTAATATATTAAAAGGGACAAACCCAGAATATGGTGGTGAACTTAGACAGGTTTACAGTTTACACTTATGCTGCGTTCCAATCACCTCGTGAAGTCGTGAATACGACTTCACGACTCGTAAATAGCATTCCAGACACCACACAAGTCGTATTCACAAGTCGTGAACTCGAAAGTAACGAAGGTGCCCGAGTTCACGAGTCGTAAATAGTGGGCGACCTTCACCTTGTTGAACGTCAAATCGATCGTGGGTACAAATTATTTGTGATCTTACAAATTGATACTATAACCATAACAATAAAACAATGATAAAGCCAGAACAAGCAAGACCGACGCCAAGAAGAATGCAGATCACGCTAAGTTATTGTGATTCGCTGTATTTCTTGTGTGACAACTGATATTGTTGTAATATCGCCCACATCATTGCCACGTGCAACATGTAAACAGTATGGATAAACAATTCGTGTGGTATATCATAATGTTCTTCATACTTGACCTTAACGTCGCCTGATTTGCTGTGTAGACAAAGATTAAGAATATGTAAGTTGTCATAAACATGAGCATCATAATAACAGATAACAAAACTTAACAAATAGTACTATTTTTGGAAAATCTGGTAGAATAAAAACATTTTAATTTTTAAAATAAATTGTTACTTGTCATGAAATGATACATTACATATTTTATAATGTTGTTATGACTTAAGTTATGTCAAGTATCAATGTTTCCAGAAATATAGGTTGTTTTTATAAGTATAACTGATTTATGTAATATCACATCATCATTAATAATATATACATACCTGTGTGTATATATATATATATATACACATTTAAATAAATTATATACAATGTTCACAATTACGTATATATATATAAATATATATATACGTAATTGTGAACATTGTATATAATTTATTTAAATGTGCATATCCCCATCTACAATGCTCACACTTTCAATTTAAAATAGTAATGTCAAAATTATGGAGTTCTGTCAGTAATGACTGTTGTGAAGCATATATGTATTTGTATACCTGCATGATGTATATATCAACATTTAATATTTGATTAAAATATTATAATTACACTGAAACACTTGTGTGACTGTTATGTATATTACACTTCATTACCAGTGTTGCATGCGGGTGACTCTGCTGTCACAATTATAAAGACCCTTAATTGTATATTTTGGTATCAGCCAAATGCCACAATGCTTTGGCAACTACCTGTCATGTATGACATAGCACATTAATAAAGAAGTGGAGACATACACTGATACAGTACACATGGGTAAATTAATGTCTGCAAATTAGTGCAGATATTTTATTGTGTCATTCGCTGATATGCCATCACCTCTGTTAAACATCATTGTGTTCTTCACAAACAAACCAGCCGTGCCCATGTTCACTGTTCATGCAATGTGAACAGAACATTTACATGTCTATCGCATACAGACTTGTTTGTAAATTATCTTAACATGAAATAATCCAGGTTCTGTAGTATTATACATGCAAGATTATGATGCACACATTTACACATATTACACTTTATCAATACAGTAATCATGTACTCGTGAAATATGAAGTTAATGAAAGTAATGTTAGGCAAGGCTATATTTGACAATTCATATATGAACAATATAAGTTAAACAATTAATTCCTACGTATTGTGTAGACATATATATGATTGTCCATAAGAAAACAATTATAATTTCTGAACTCTTACCCAACTACAGTACATTATAAATAGGTCTGAAAAGTACAGTCTATTTGAAAATTACAATGTTAATATAAATCGTTGAAGGTAAAACCATAATATTATTCGATTGTCCGGTTATGAGATGTTAACCATCGTATACAATACACACAATACTACAAAGATAATTTTAAGTAAGAAATAAGATATATGTAGTGGAATAAGTGGTAAATTTCAAATGTATATTCAAACAAATGAGGTATAATCAGAATGTTCATTGACTTCCTATTTACTCATTACCGTCATAAAACCCTGGGCATCCATCTAGGTGTTAATTACATTGAATCATGTCCTCTGTTAACATGTCATGTAGAACGAACACAAGCAGCAGTTATTATGTGAAATATGATAATTATGTTCACATTCTGAATATCCTTGATTCGTCTGAATCTACACTTGAGTCGACCAAATGCATTCTATGTAATAAAATGTGCCCGACATACAGCTGAATTTCGTAGAATTTGGTCATGAGTCAGTGTTCTGTTATCTCTGAGCTGTGTAACAATGCAAGGAAAGTCATGATAAATATAAGCACTGTCGCCAAGGAGTTATCCATTTATCTCCCAGGCGATGCTGTCTGGCACTGTAAATGGGTGACATATGAAACATTCTTGCATCGTGTACTCTACCTGGGGGACCAACAAACACATCAATGAATTTGGCACTTTCATCAAATATACCTTGTAGAAGAACAGAATAATAACCCTTTCTGTTAATATAGTCATCGCCATGGCATTGCAGACGAGAAATTATGATGTGGCATCCAACTGTTGCATCAATGATGTTTGAGATACCACAAGATGAGAATATGTTTGTGTTGTTTATGAAAACTGTTCAGGCAAAGAATGTGCTGATATGAAAAGTGGGGAATGTCCTGTATTATCTTTGCTATTATTCGATGTGTTGTGCTGTTAGATGTTAAATGAATCCAAAATTGAAGTGTTTGTGTTTGCCATATACCGCAAGAATACGAGAGCTTTCTTCTCAAAGGGTATTCATGGCATTCCTCCATATTCAACAGGTGTGTCGTGGCCTGTTTCAAGAAGAAAGTTCACAAAGTGTTTGAACTAGGCATTGTTGAGACACGTGTTTGCTGAAGGTGTGTTCGTCCATCACAAGTAACAGGTCAGAACGAACCCGTCTTCACAACCATCACAGGATGCCAGTCTTCTCGTAGACGTAGAGCAAACAATCTTCTGAAAAAAAGGATTTACACACTTAAATTAATAATTCAAATTGTAGTAACAAAAGTAATACATTTGTAAAGAGCAAAATGTTCTTATTTTATTTATTATCAAGGTAAATCAAATGAATCTGATATTAACATATATGTTTTGTAGCCTGTGCAATTCAGTGTTCATTTTATTTACACCCATGTAAAACTTACTGCAATTTTAATGTATATTAATATGAGTTCTAATTAGGGATAATACTAATGTTATAGTAAAATATACAGTTGTAGCTCTGCCTTGGCCTAGGTTGTCGCATAAAATAATTAGGACTAGGAAAATAATGGATAGTAGTTAATATGCATGCAGCAAAGTCAATGCAGTGTTTGTTTTTCTTCAAAATTTCACATAAAGTAATGTTTAAGTAAGGGCTCACGCCATGCGTAGACTCATTACATTTACAGTTTATAATTTCGCTAATGCGGGTAATGGTTGTATTGTAAATGAAGCGTCTGAAGAAAAAAGAAGACGCGCAACGTCAATGACCGTACGTAAGAACATATAAACGGGCGATATTACAGTAAGTTCAATAATAAATGTTTCATACCTCGTTCTCTTGCGCTGCCATTCGATTTCGTTAATAATAGCCGTAGCGTATTTCATCATTGTAAAGATGTGGACATAGTATGCAACAACAACGTTAAAAAATGTCCATGTTTATTTTGGTCCACTATCTCGTACAAAATGTCACTAATATCAACAATACCTGCGCATGCGCACTGCGTGCAATCACAGGAACGCTCTGCTGGTAAGCGTGGTGGTGAACACGAGTGGTGAATACGACTTCACGAGGTGATTGGAATGCAGCATTAAACATACTAGACAGGGATTTAGCAGCTAACCACCCACTGGCACCCAGTCAGGACTCAAGAGGTAGGAACCATGACCAATCATTCACACCATTCTAACAGTGCAAACAGTTCAAGTGGCATGGCTTCTAAAATTACAAAGCAAGATGGTAGGGGAGGCTGGGAACAATGCACGCAAGCAAGTGATGTTATAAAGTGCTGCACTTCTGTGAGAATCGACCATATATATATATGTATGTATATGATTATATTCACAATTGCTGGTCCACATGTAGATGACATTTTTATTATTTATTTGAACAATACGTATATATATCTACATGAATATACATATATATTTAATGTTGGTTCATTATTAATTCATTGAATTTTTATTTTTCCAACTATAGTACAAACTAATAAGACAACACTACGATGCATCACATATTTTATTACACAATAAATGCACTTACAGTAAACTGTTTTAAAGCAATGTTCAATAGATGCCATACCTTCAAATATTGGGTGTAGGACAACACCATATTAAAAGTGAAACCACAACAACAAGGAGGCACATCATACATATTTGTCTCAGGAATAAATGTCTCAGGAGAGTTACAGTTTGATGACCAAATTTTATTTGTTATTGTATTCCAATATGGGTTAACACAATGCAAACCTCTCTTTATGGTCACCTCGGTAACACAGCCTACTTTCAATTATGGTTTTCCTAGGAGAGGCCCAAACTATTTATGTGGCCACTCTGCAATTACTGGGCACACGAAGACTATTCCTACACAAAGTGTAGTTAATAGTGGTAAAACAAATAGTTGCAATACATAAAGCATTTAGCAATAATGTGTAAAACAGTTACAATATTTGAAAATGTGAAATAAAATATTAATGTAAGTGGGTAATAATAAAGGAGAAAAATTGTCAAAATTCCTCTTGATGCACAACATATCACAGAATGAAGTATCACAGGGACTGACCCAGTTTTACACATGAACTGACACTTTCATTCATCCTTCAACACATTACCAGGTAGTCTGCACCAAAGTGGTAGGAACAATGGACTGCCACCATGACTGTTAGGATGCCTAATATAACGAACATCCGCTTAGTTAAGAGGAACTACTGTGAAACACCCATTCTGGCTTGAACTATAATGTACAGTCATTGACACAAGGAACATTATTTATATATATATATAAGTTTCAGTGTGATCCTTATCACGAGAATTCATACAATAACAGTTTAATATTACAAAGTCATGTTAATGCTAGAAACGTCTACAGAAACATACATAATCCACAGCTTAACAAATAATGTTACATTATTTTATTTTTTAACGTAGCATCGCATAATAATATATTTCAAATTTGTCACAATACATAAATAACTGTTCACAATAAATTCAATCCTTTTGGCTTGAATCGATGACATAAAGTCTTCATGCAAGATATACTGCATGATGTTGATTGTAATCTTGGTCATATTCACCTTTTCTGAAAACAAGAAGGCAAACACAATCACGTATGTTCAGTACACATTTTTTATTAAAAAGATATACACATTTATGTGGATCTAATCACAAATCTCACAATGTTGTGCCTTCAAAAAACTGACTTAGCAATAATCTTAACCCTAAATTAGCAATTACTTCACCGTTTGAGTGCAAACAAATGGTTGAATATTGTTTTAACAAAATATTACAAGATTGTCTACTATATCAACATGTCAACAAGAGTGAAGATCCAGAAAGCATATTGATAAGGACACCACAGGCACAGGCATAATGTTCAACAATGTGTCATCTACCCAACCCCTTTCTAGTACTAGCCAATGCCTAGATGTCAATATTTGTTTATAAACGTTTTCACACTGGTAACAGAAATGCTAACACAACCAGTAAATATTATAAGTGTTTCCATTCTACGCGTGAAAGAGAACAAATGAACTATAAAGTTTACCAGTTCGCAAAATTCATACGTCGCGAAATTCCGTGGCATCTTGATATAGTGTCGTTTTTCTCAAATCAACAACGTTTGACTGGATGGTGACAACCAACCAGGTTTATTATTAGAAATTGTAGCTGCCAATTCAACATATACTTTCACTGAAGCTGGCTAATGGAAGAGAAAAAATGACTCAATACCAAGTCCAAGGCCCACAAGCACAAAAAAAAGAAAGCATATTGACAAGGACACCACAGGCACAGGCATAATGTTCAACAATGTGTCATCTACCCAACCCCTTTCTAGTACTAGCCAATGCCTAGATGTCAATATTTGTTTATAAACGTTTTCACACTGGTAACAGAAATGCTAACACAACCAGTAAATATTATAAGTGTTTCCATTCTACGCGTGAAAGAGAACCAATGAACTATAAAGTTTACCAGTTCGCAAAATTCATACGTCGCGAAATTCCGTGGCATCTTGATATAGTGTCGTTTTTCTCAAATCAACAACGTTTGACTGGATGGTGACAACCAACCAGGTTTATTATTAGAAATTGTAGCTGCCAATTCAACATATACTTTCACTGAAGCTGGCTAATGGAAGAGAAAAAATGACTCAATACCAAGTCCAAGGCCCACAAGCACAAAAAATGGGACACGCAATAGGCGTATAATTTAGTACGAAGTCGAATGTCAAACACGAAAATGACGTTTTTTTAAATGCCATTATTTCTGACGTTCTGTCATTTCTGACTCAGTTGGCGTTGACAATTCTGACAGTGATAGATGTTCTGCGTTATAATCTTACATTTTTTGAAACTTGCGTCATCCTCGAGAACTTTCAGACGATCCGTAACCGTTGCTTCTGTAATTGTAAATTGGGTTCGCCACGTTCCACGCCGAATCTTTTTTGATATAGCTCGACAAATATTTAAGGTGAGGTTTTACCGAAGTCATCGGCGACCATTTAATTGAAGGAGGTCGAAGTTAAGCCTTGTTGCTGTTCTCTGATTGGTAAATATCACCGAACGTCCGATGGAATCGTACGAAAAATAGAACCTGCTCTAAAAATATTTCATCCGAGTGACTCGGATGCAATTGACTCGGCCGGACTGCTACACAATACGATTTCATCGTTTACGTGAATCGGACGGTTTCTTCCGAGACAATCGTACTGTGTATCGCCGCCTTAAGTGCAGTCACTTTACCATTATTAATGTTCAAGTTAATGTCATTATGAACCTTTAAGAGGGCAGTCTCTGTTGAATGAAACTGTCTATATGCTGATTGTGACACATTAGTTAAGACATATGTGCTAATGTGAAACTTTAGACGACTTGTTACAACCTTTTCTAGTATTTTGGAAATAAAGCTGATGTTAGAAATAGGTCTATAACTGTTTAGATCTTGTTTAGGCAGAGATGACTTCTTAAGAAGTGGTGTGCCATGGGTGTATTTGAAATCATCAGGAAAACACCTAGAGCAAAGTGATGCATTTATAATATTTGTTATAGGTCCAATTAGTGTATCGAGACATGCTTTTAGCGGTATTGTTGGAAATGGATCAAGTGCACAAGATTTATTTGGGGGGACATAATTATTTCAACAACTGTTGCAAGTTCAAATGATACAAGTAGAGAATTTACTCACAAGTCCACACTGACATTACTTAAATTATGAAGTGGGAAAGCAGAACGAATAATACTGATTTTATTCTTAAAGTGACTAGAGAACGAATCACATACATAATTAATTGATACATGATCAGGTAGCAATGGAGTAGGCCGTCTGTGTAGAATGTTATTGATGCAGTTCCATAACTGACGCGGGTTATCAGACTTATTTATGCCCATATTTGTAAAATAATCTGATTTAGCTTTAGCCATTTGTCTGTTACAGAGGTGACATTGCTTAGAATAGCGCAATCTATCTAATGGCTAGTGCGATTTGCGCCATACACACTCTAAATAACAATGACGCCTTTTAGATAGTTTAATTTTTTAAGTCATCCATGGAGCCAGTGACCTTTCTGACACACATTTGGATTTTATAGGTGCATGTTTGTTAAGTAATGCATTGAGTACTTGACAGTACTGTTTATATAATTCAGATTGATTTTTTTGATCTGTGATAAGGTTGGATATAAGGATATCAGCCATTAAAGCTGTAATGTCAATCCTGTGAATGGCTCTGTAAGACATATTGTGTTTCGACTCTAATGGGGTTATAGAAACATTAACAATGACAGTGTGGTGGTCTGATAACCGATCTGAAACAGTAGGTACTTGGATATTATTACAAGTTGAATGGGTTATCAAGAGGTCAAGCCAATGGCCATGTATATGTGTCGAAAAGGTAACATGTTGTTTCAAATCCAATGATGCCAAAATATCATCAAACATAGTTGTAGTTGTAGAAGGTATATCCAAATGAAGATTAAAATCACCAAGAATGTAAAATTCTGAATGAATAATTGCCAGTTTTTCCAACATATCCTGAAAGTCTTCAAAGAAATTTGCCGGATGTCCTGGAGGGCGATAGATACAAACCAAGTATGCGGAGAAAGAAGAATCTGAACTTTCAGCACAGATGGACTCAAAACTGGAGTATTCAGGGTTGGAATGTAATTTAACTTTGAACTGCTGTGATATTAGAAAGCCAACATCACCTCCACGATCGGCTAAACATGGTCAATGGTGAAAGGTGTAACCAGAAGGGGAAACGTCAACAATGCACGCAGGTGTATCATGTGGTCTGAGCCAGGTCTCAGTTACAGCAAGAATGTTGAGGCTGTCTTATCTTGTACAGATTGAACATTTATAGTGGCCACCCGAATGTTTCATCTAACAGCTGGCCCAGGATTGAAACTTACATCTCCTGCTAGTAATAACATTATTGCTAATTTCAATGTTGGCATAGATCGGGGGACATCTCAATCAAAATATATTTTAGCTTACTTCCCAGAGGCTGCCAACGACTATTTCATGTATTCAGAGCAAACTGTTGACGTGTTTGTTGCTGTCTTGTGTGAGATAAGTGAGTGTAACTGTGGAGGTGATGAGATGGTCCCTGTCTTCCAGGAGACGGTCGGATGATGAACATCCCAGGCTATACATTCCCTGTGGAAGAATTCCTCTTGGAAGATGTTGAAACTATTGGGTATGTCACTTTTCACCATCAGTATTAATTTCTGTCATACAGGGCAAAGTTGGTGGATAATTGAAAGGATCATACAAGTGGAAGTGATAATATGTGCATGCTGCCATGTGGTTCTTGTACGCATTATTTTACATATGTTGATACAACAGTCAAAAGTTTGTATTATCTTGATCAGTCCTGTAGAAGTATTGTCATTATGTTAAGTAAATCCAGCTGAAATTATTACAATTTGCAGATGTTCAATGCTTTAGCTAAAGAATAATTATAATAAAGGTATTTATATAATGCTCGATCAATCAAAATTGCTCTTGGGCACTTTGCATACATTCATAGTAGTACTTTACATAACGGAAATGCTAACAAAATAAACATGTTAAAAGCATTAGTCATACAAGAAAAAGTATAAAAAGATAAAACTGCTAACAAATAAATATACTAAAATATTGTAAAACTACTTTAAATGTATTCATTTATATAAGCGGCTCTAAAAGTATGATAATATTCACACAAAAAGAAGAGTGTAGCGTGTATTTTCTTTGGGTTGTCTTCTTCCCTACGTGTTGGTGTGCAACTACAACCTGCCACTGGACTACAGATTCCCACACAAAATGCATGGCCATAAGAAGTGCGAGTTGATGGAGAAGAGATGAGAGTACGAACTGTGGATCGACAGCATACGTAGCTGGTGAGGAGTGCCAGGGAAAAACAGGGACTAGGATTGTGATAATCTAGGTATACGTAGACAACCTCTTTGGATGACATGTGTTGTTTCAGAATCATTCTGCTAACATTGTGGCAGTTCCACCAGCTATGAGATGGATAATAAACGAGTACCTAGCTATACACAGCATTGGATATATATGTAACTGAATAGTTTTCATGCAGTAATTACAACATGGCTGAATGCTTCCCAGAGAGTTGAGTTGGTATTGGAATGGACCTGTCTGCAAGGGGGTAAAATGTAAAGTGCTTTGATCAGAACTGAACCTTTGATATCATGCTACAGGCTGTATGTAAGAACTTACCGTTGTATTGATCCTGATATTTTGGTCCTGTGTCAAGATGTGTGTGCAGAAATTCTCCTAGCACGCTCAATGTCCTGCAATCAGTGGCTGACGACAAGGTGGACATTGACCTGGCCGCAGCACTTGTCCAGTACATTGTCCAGAATAAGCCGGTCAGTTCCACGCAGGACACCTAGCTGTGTTAAAGTGTTTTTAAAGTAAATTATGCAAAATATATTGTACCAGCTCTAGTGTCACTCTTCCATACTTACACGTCTTCATTAAATGTCACGAAACATTTCATTCTAATCAACGATTATCAAATAAATTCATTCTTCGTGTTATGTAAGTTAATATAAATAAATCATTACAATGAAGCCTACCACTGCATGTAAAATAAACTACAGGCACTATGATGTTAGTGTTGAATATGTACCCTCTCTATGTAATGATGTAAATTTTACATTGTCTGTGGGACTACTTAATTTTTGCTCCCTCTAGAATTGTTTATTGTTTGTGAGAGTATTTCATGTTTACACAATCTGTGGGACCATCTGTTGTTGAGATTGTGTTGTTAACACTGTGTTGTTGACACTGTTGTTGACACTGTGTGTGATTTGTTGATACTGTAGGATGGAGCCATTCTTGTGTTCTTGCCTGGAGCTGGTGACATCAAGGCACTGAATGATGTACTGTGTAGAGACATCGCCCTGCATAGAGGTAGTTATATTTACATTAACAACTTTTACTACACTGTATATATGTGTATGCATGTGCATGTGCGTGTATATGGGTTTGTCGTATATGCGTTTGCATAAACAAACTATCTCGATGACACCAAAAATGTGACCAATGTAGTTTTCAGCTCCAGTGTTTATCCTGTGGGTGTATGAATATCACACACTTTACACACACAGACACGCACACATGCACGCACGCATGCACGCACGCATGCACGCACAGCTGACTGTTTTTGAAGTGACAACGGTGGGAACGTCTGATTTATGAGATGTCATGCAACAATTGTAGTTTAATTCATATGTATATACCCATTACTAACATTGTTGGCATGGCTAGGCTTTATGGAGGTCACGCGTAAAATGTTGATTGTGACAGGCAAACCACGACATATTGGATACATAAATCAGATTATAATCTTTCTGATAGTGGTCAATGAAAGGCCAGAGTAAATGGGATGGTGGGATGTTCAACCTGTAACCTCACCTAAGGCATGGCTGGTGGACATCAATGTCACTTGTGTTGAATTTAGCCATTCTGTTTGTCTCTTGCAGTATCACAGTAGATGATGTTGTCTATGTTGTTGATGGGGGTAAGATCAAGATGAAGAACTTTGACCCGGCCAACAACATCGCAACCTTGAAGTCTGAGTGGGTGAGTCGGGCCATCGGGGCCGGGCTGGAAGATGAGTCAAGCCACATGTACTCTGATAGCAAGGGACCTCTTGGGGTGTCATAGTGCAGTGGTTAGAACAGCAGACTCAATCGAGAGAAAACAATTTTGAATCCTCTTGCTGCCATGTCCAAGCTTGGGCAATTTTTTCCATTCCACATTGCCTCAGTTCATTCAGTTATATAAATGAGTACCTGAATATAGAGGTACTTGTATATGGATGATCTTTATGCAGTAGTTGCGGTGTGGCTGAATGCTTCACAGAGATGCAGTGATGGTGTTTAAACTGCCCACGAACCAAAACTATCTGTCTGGGTCATGTCCCATCAATTTTGTGATTTTGGCAGAAATGTATGTTTAATAATCTCATCTTTCAATGTCTGGTTTATTTTCCCCTACAAATAATCACAAACTAATAAAATGCCTATATTTAAGAACAAACACATCAAGAAACCATAGACGATATACCCTGGTAAGCCAAAATCACCTCATTTTTCAAAATGTCACTTTTTAAAATTTTGCTTCAATTTTGAAATAAATCAAAAACTACTGAAGATATTTCAACAACTAAGGTATCATTTTAAAGATCATGATAAGTACTCACTTTGCAGGTTACACATATCAACCCGTGAGTTTTTCCTTTTAGGGTATAGCCGGACATCTGTTATCACTTGTACACAGAGTATCACAGTCGGCACTTCTCTGACTACCAACTGCCAGAGACCCTCAGGACACGATTGAAGGAACTCTGTCTACAGATCAAGGTCAGCACGTCGTAACATGTTATTTCACACATAGGATGGTGTAATTAGAAACACATTAAATACCTCATAGAGAAATTGTACAATATTTGATATTATTATCAAGGAAATATAAGATGATAAGAAACTGTCTTAAAACATTTGCACCATATGGTCATAATTAATATTTTACTCAAATATTCATGAATATTTTCTATGTTTAGTCACCATGCCACAATATATGCATTGACATCCTGTGTGTGTTTTTAGCCATTTTATTTTTGTCACAGATGTTGAAGCTGGGACGTATAGAGACATTTGTAGGCAAGGCAATGCAACCGCCCAGCATGGAAGCCCTACATCACGCAATCTCAACCCTCATCCACCTGGTGAGTAACTGTTGAATCATCATCTCAACCCTCGTCCACCTGGTGAGTAACTGTCAAACCATCATCTCAACCCTCATCCACCTGGTGAGTAACCGTCAAACATCATCTTAACCCTCGTCCACCTGGTGAGTAACTGTCAAATCATCATCTCAACCCTCGTCCACCTGGTGAGTAACTGTCAAACATCATCTCAACCCTCGTCCACCTGGTGAGTAACTGTCAAACCATCATCTTAACCCTTGTCCACCTGGTGAGTAACTGTCAAACCATGTCAACCAGTGTCCGCCTGATGAGTAATTATCAATCCATTGTATCGATAAGTGTTTGCCCAACATATACTTTCTTTGACCAGTATACATATCACTCAACATGTGAGTATGTAAAAGTATAAATATAAAATTACATATATACAACTTTGAGATATGGGTCTAGGAGACGAGTATTAAGTGCCATATACAAATAGTTGCTGTGTACACACCCCATGGTCAATACATACACCATGGTCAGTACATTCACCATGGTCATTACACGCCCCATGGTCAGTACATGCCCTATGGTCAGTACACACAACATGGTCACTACACACCATGGTCATTACACAGCCCATAGTCAGTACACCACTTGGTCAGTACACACCCTATGGTCACTACACACCCCATGTTCACTACACCCTATGGTCAGTACACGCACCATGATCAGTACATACCCAATGGTATGTATATACCCCAGTCAGTTCAAATGACCCACATGCATGGTGTTGTGGTCATTGTGAGTTCGTTGTGGTCAATGTGAGTTGGCTGTTTCAGGATAAAGAGAGGTTGGCTGACCAGAACCGGCAGGAGTTGGCTGGAGACTCTCGCTGTGACCACCTGATGCTCATCAATGCCTATGAGGTCAGTGCCAGGCTAGCTGCATGCCAGTAAACTACATACTTGTAAGTTGTAAACTATGCATTTGTTTGTTTCAATTATAAACTATAACGCTGTCTGATTGGTGGTTGTAAACTATACAACTATTTGAATGTTAGATGTACTTTATACAAATATTAAGTTTTCAGTTGTAAACAGATAATAATATTTGTTTTTTTCCATTGTAAACCATACAGCTACTGTAAGTGATACATATCTGAGTTTTACGTGTAAACTACACAGCTATTTCAGTTTCAGGAATGGAACAGTTCACCTAGTCTATTGATTTGTATCAAAGTGTCATGAATTTCATGAATGTTGTTGATGCGGACTGAGTGATCATGAGACTGTTGCCAGGGTTGGGAGACAGTGAAGGACCGGGGGACAGCGGGATAGTACTGCTGGGAACACTTCCTGTCTGCCAGCACTCTCAGGGTAAGTTTCCAGCATCAGTGTAGCTTAGTCGATGTGTTGATCTCTTGAAATCTACAAGTTATCTGTTGTCTTGAACGTGGGAACCTCGCAGTTGTGCCAATCATCAAAGGACTTTGTGATTAGCCCGTCTGGCCTTCACAATATTGCCAACAGAGGTTGTTTAGCATTCGAGTGTTACCTTAGCACTTTTTACAATTTGCAGGTGCAACATTCAAATTGCAAATACTGTTTCGGACTTATTAAAAACAATGTCACAGACAGTATACATTAGAATAAATAATGTACTGCTTTCCTTTTGAAGACAATGTCTGCTGTGAATATGGGGCATGGTGGTCGAGTGGTTAGGGTGCCGGATTGTCAATCAGAGGAACCAGGGTACAAATCCTGGTGCCGATTAGTCGGTGGGTCCGGACTGGTATTGGCCATCGAGTCGAAACTTGTTCAATTTTGTTCACCCAACGTTGCCTGTGTTGGTCCCTTCTATCTGGTGTCTATGCCAGGGGAAGTAAAAGATCCCACTCAGGGAAATGGAAGAAACCTGTTGTGTACTCACTGAGCTGGGATCCCATTATCTAAACTCCCAATGCCAGAATAATCAACCAAATGATTGTGGGCATTTGTTGGAAGAAGAATGTCTTATGTCAGTTGTGTACCTCCTGTGTTGTGTTTAGATGTTACAGGACATGAGACATCAGTTTGCCCAGTTCCTGCATGAGATGGGATTCATCAAGTCAGATAACCCGAAAGCAGCTGATGCCAACCGCATCTCAGGTACAGAGGCTGGGCGCAGCAGAGCACGCTGGCAGAGATGAGGCATAAATACCTCAAAGACAATTATAACCATAAACGGTCGAAATTTGCATAGTATCCAAATCTACAATAAAATGCTCTTGGTTGCTTTACATAGAATTGTTTAAAACTGATTTAAACAGTAAATCTAAAAAAGTTAGACACTTAATTAAACGACAATAACTGAACCATCATATGCCCAAAGAAGTGAGTTTTGTGTTGGTCTGATGCCTGTCTTTGAACATGGAATGTAACTTATCTTCATGCAGTGTTTATTCAATAATTTGTTAATTATTGTACAAAGAAATAAATTATATACAAATTCTTTTTTTTGTTTAGACTGGTAGACGTTTTGCTAATGATACCATAATGCGTTATACCAGATATCTACATTATGTGCGACATGTGTACTGTACTATACTGTACAGATATATGTTGTATGTACTGTGCTGTTCAGACATGTGTTGTATGTGTACAGTGCGGTACAGACATCTGTTGTATGTGTACTGTGCTGTACTGACATGTGTTGTATGTGCTCTCTGTGTTGCACAGATTTAACAAGATTGCCACCCAGAGAATTAACTCTAGGTGGCAGGTGGACAAGGAAGCCCTTTGGCTTATCGAGAGTCCAACCCTTTTATCTACATATATCCAGCCCTTCTGAGGTATGTGTCGATTTTATTTTTAAACATATTCACACTACTAGCACCCACACAATCATCAGATAATCTGTTCCATTCATTCACAGTCCTTTGTGAAAATGAGAACTTTCTCACGTCTAATCTACACTGCTCCTTTACTAATGTAACGTCATGTCCTCTAGTCTTTCTTAACTGAAAAAAACATATTTCTATCAATATTTTCATAACCATTCAATATTTTAAACACTTTTATCTGATCTCCTCTCAATCTCCTGGTCTCTAGTGTTGTTAATCCACATTCTTTTAGGCATTTTTCATAACTAAGATCCCTCAGTTTTGGTATCATTTTAGTCGCTCTCCTCTGTACTCTTTCTAGCATATCTATGTCCTTCTTGCGGTATGGCCTCCACGCTTGTATACAATATTCTAAATGAGGCCTAACTATTGTTTTGTACAGCGGTATTATTAGTTCTTTTTCTTTATATGCTATATTTCGCCTAATCAATCCAAGGATTTGATTTCCCTTTGAAGCTGCAATTCCACACTGCTCTGAAACCTTCATGTCAGCACTAATTGTCAGCCCTAAGTCTTTTTCTTTGACAGTAGTACTTAGTACAGTTCCCCCCATTGTATATTCTACATATTAATTCCCATGTCCTGTGTGAAGGCATTTACATTTCCCAAAATTGAACATTTGCCACTTTTCAGACCATTTGATCAATCTGTCAAGATCATCTTGTAAATGCTGTCTATCTACATCACTTTTAATCCTTCTAAACACTTTTGTATCATCTGCAAATTTCAACACCTTGCTAGCTATATCATCGTCCAAATCGTTTATATATATTAAGAATAATATAGATCCCAGTACTGATCCCTGTGGAACCCCACTCAAAACTGATTTCCAGTTTGAAGCCTCCCCATCAACAACTACCCTTTGTCTTCTGTCAATCAGCCATTTTTCTATCCAGTTAATTATACCATTTCCTATGCCATGGGCCTTTAGTTTAAGCAGTAATTTCTGATGTGGCACTTTGTCGAAAGCTTTTTGAAAATCTAACTAGATGATATCTACTGGTGATCCATCATCTACCCACTTAGTGATATCTTCCAAAAAACATAACATATTTGTTAAGCATGACCTCGCTTTTAGAAGCCCATGTTGAGATGGGTTGATCAAGTTATGTTTAACAAGAAAATCTACCATGTGATCTTTAATTAGTCTTTCTAATAATTTACAAATCACCGATGTTAAACTAACTGGTCTATAATTATTTGACTTGTTTCTCGAACCTTTTTTAAATAACGGTATAATGTTTGCTTCTTTCCATTCTAAAGGAACCACTCCCTCTTCTAATGACAAGTTGAAAACTCTTGCAAGCGGTATGCTAATTTGTTCTACAATTTCCAATAGTAGTTTGGGTGGAATACCATCCACTCCAGGCGATTTATTTTCCTTCATAGCCCTAATTTTCTTAGCTACCATTTCTGGGGTTACAATTAACTGTCTTAAATAGTCTGATTCTGCCCCCTTGAACTTAGCCTCTGGTACTGGCAGTGAACTAGTGTCTTCTCTGGTAAACACTGAACTAAAATACTCATTTAGTTCTTCTGCCATTAAGAATCCTTCTGATATTATATTTCCAGCATTATCTTCTAGAGGACCGACCTTATCCTGAACTTTCTGTTTGCTTTGAACATACGCATAAAAACTCTTGCTGTCATGTTTTATATTACAAGCTAATTTATGTTCATAGCTTCTCTTTGAATTTCTAATTTCAGCTGTAGCTTGGTTTAGTGCTTCTTTATAAATGTTGTAGTCTTCGTCATTTCCAGTACGTCTATATGACTTCCACATCATTTGTTTATACTTAATTTTTCTAATGGCTTCTTTCGATAAGTATTTCTTTCTGGTCCGTTTCCCTTGTTTTTTTAAGGGAACAAATTTATCTACGATGCATTCTATTTCATTCTTTAAGATATTCCAGTATTCTGTTGCTGTCTTATTCTTCAGTGTATTATTCCAGTCTATCTTTGCTAAATAATTCCTCATTTCCTTATATCTTCCTTTGTGGAAATTTCTCCTGAACTGCTTTTTATTATTTATTTCTGATTTTACTTTGATGGTAAAATGTATCTGGTTGTGATCACTACTTCCCAGAGGCTCACATAATTTAACATTGTCAACTAATTCATTCTGTGAGGACAAAACTAAGTCTAACACATTCTCTCCCCTGGTTGGTTCTAGCACATGTTGAGAAAGGAAACTATCTTGTACTAAAACTAAAAACTTGTGGTCCTCACTACCCATACTCTGTAGAGATTTCCATTTTATATGCCCATGATTAAAATCCCCCATAATAACACAGTCCCGTTTGCTCACTTCCCTTATAGCGTTTTGTATTTTTTCATTCTCTTCTATGCTTATGTTTGGACTTCGATAAACTAATCCAACCGTTAACGTTGAGTTTCCTGTAACTATGTTACACCAAACAGCTTCTTCGCAATCTGCTTCTCTGTCTAATTTTATTTCATAAGCCTGGATAGATTCTTTAATATATAAAATAACTCCGCCTCCCCTTCTTCCTATTCTATCTTTCCTAAACATTACATATCCTGTCAGTCCCAATTCGGCATCTGATATATCGGTGGTTGTCCATGATTCAGTTATACCTATTATGTGAGGGTCAATATCTTCTACCATAATGTTTAGTTCATTTCTTTTGTTTACTATACTCCTTGCATTTAAACAAACACATTTATACCCAGCTTCAGAACAGTTTTCCAGACTGTTCTTTGCTGAATTATTTTTGCTGTCTTTATCTATGCCTCCGGTTTCAGGCTTCTCTGCGAGTCCCCCCTGCGAATTTAGTTTAAATAGATGCAACCTGTCCCACTGTCAACAGATCGCAGCAGATTCTCTGAGAATACCGCTGCCCCCTTTCCACTTAGATGGAGGCCATCTCTCATGTACATATCTTCTCTCCCAACAAAGTACCCCCATAAATCTAAGAATCCCACGCCCTCTTCCTCACACATCTGCTCAGATGAGTTGTATGTGCTCTATGCTGTACATACATGTATTTATATGTACTGTGCTGTACATACATATGTTGTACTGTGCTGTACATACATGTGTTTATATGTACTGCGCTGTACAGACATATGTTGTATGTACTGTGTTGTACAGACATGTTGTATGTGAACTGCTCTGTACAGACATGTCTTGTATGTTTACTGTGCTGTACAGACATGTGTTATGTGTGCACTGTGTTGTACAGACATGTATTGTGTGTGTACTGTGTTGTAGAGACATGTGTTGTGTGTGTACTGTGCTGTACAAACATGTGTTGTGTGTGAACTGTGCTGTACAGACATGTGTTGTATGTGTATTGTGCTGTACATACATGTGTTGTATGTGTACTGTGGTGTATGTGTCTTATGTGTACTGTGTTGTACAGACATGTGTTGTGTATGTACTGCGCTGTACAAACATGTGTTGTACGTGTACTATGCTGTACAGACATATGTGTTGTGTGTGAACTGTGCATTACAGACATGTGTTGTGTGTGTATTCCAAAACCATACCTTCCAATTTGACTTCTCTAATATTGCAGTGGGAGAGAAGAACCACTGAGGAAATATCAGGAACACTCACACGGCACAGTAAAATGATAACCGGGACGGATCCACTAAACAAACTTAGTCAAGTCCATTTCTGATTTCAACATCACTCAGTAATACTGGTTGTAACTTCTGTAATACCACACACAATATTGCACAACAGCTTATTTTCTTCTTACTATAAAATACTCTTAGAAGTACAAAGTACGAGCACTTATTGTAAATTCATCTCATATAATGCAACACTCCAGTAAGTCTACTGAGTACTCCGACATCTTAATAGCCCAAATGCATTTTAGTCAACCACAATTTAAAAACAATTTGACTGTTTTTCTTTACGAATAATCACTCTGTTGTTCAGCATGCAATTTAAACATGATATAATACACACCTGGTATGTTTAAAAAAACTGCTCTTAAGCAATATTGTCCAAGCCTAAACACTGAGATATCATTCAAATTATACACACACTTGTAGTTCATTAAAACCCATTTTGGGTGGTCAAGTTGCCTGAATAGATAAGTATATGTATTATTTAATGTAACACGACTTGAAGATAAACAGATCAGGGAACCGTTTCACCACAATAATGAGCTAATGAGACAAATGCATCAATACACAGAAACTACTTATAAATTTAAGGAGCTTTTTCAAAATGCAAAAAGCCGTCGCAATATCATTGAGAACACTATTTCCGTGACACACTGGCAAGTGTTTCAGTGGTGCACCCTGGTGTTCACAGTTTCAGTATACAATATCATTGTTAAAGAGATTTATTTTATAGAGCAGAATTGGGCTAATTAGCTCATAAGAATGTTAGTGAAATAGTGCCCAGACCTTGTAACTTTAACGGGAATATTCTTGACGTCATCTAAAATGAGGATTGGGTTCATAGTAAAATCAGTGCGAGACGTTTTAATTAAATTGCACCCTAATCGTTCTTGACGAGGAGACTTTGACACATCTCCGTGTTGCTGGGCGGGAGAGGGAATGACACACTGTTGAACGTTATCGAACTTCTCTCCTTTGTGACGAAAGACTTCGGGAAACCTCTTCCTCCTTCATACTTGGTCACATTATGACTAAAAATAAAAAATATTAAATTAACCAGAACATCCAAATTGTTCGCAATAGTTAAGAGAATGAGAGATTGCCAAAGAGAACATGGAAAACACAAGATGGTGGTAGAAGAAGAGGAAGACCAAAATTAGGATGGAGAGTTTTAAAGGGAATAAAAACCCACTATTGGTTGAATTCAGATTATATTACATCTTCCTGTATATTTCCATTTCCACCAAGACAATCATTTTACCAGAATTCTATAAATTAATAATTCCACAATGTACGCTGTGCAACTGGTCTTCTTTGAATATGCATATTTTTTGCGCACTTTTCGGTATACCTAGGTGTGATATCAGGGGCATGAATGTTGCATAAGATGCAAGCACTTTCAATATATTCACAGCATGTTTACAATGATAGATGTTGGGTCAAAGCAAATGTTCGAATGAGTTATTGTGTGGTATTTCGATGTAATATAAAAACTAGTCATAATAGAAGAACAAACATTTATTTTACGGTTCCACACGAATACTAACTTTGTTGAAAAAAATGAAGCGATAGAACCTCCGGTCCAGTCAACCTGACAACGTCAACAAGACAAGCCGACTGCAAAAATCTTCACCACTAGCTTATTTTCAGAAAATTGGTTTCGATTGCAACCCAGGAAAACTAATCTACATCAGTAAACACACACATGAAAACATTGTGTCCATCTATCTGTTAGTTAGGTTCACAATGTTAACATTTGTATTTTTTTTGCGATTTGCAAACCTATACATTTTTGGAAACGTTATGATAATATTATAGTGCATCTGAAAAACGTTTACATTTTTTAAAGGTATATATGGTAGCCATCTTGGATTTTTAAAATCGTGGACACTGAAAACATGTATTTCTCAATATCTCAGCTGCTAAACCACCCAACATTTTGATTTTGTTAGCTAAACCTACATATTGAGGGGCAAGGAATCAGTTGGGATCAATTACAATCACCTAAGCATAACAAAATATGTAAACATTGGTTTTCAGATTCACTATATCATAACATTTCAAAAAATGTGTAGATTTGCAAATCTCCAAAATAATGAACGAAAATACATAACAAACCTGACTGTGTAGAAAGTAACATTATATGATATCATAACATGAAGGAGGAACGATACAATTGAGCATAACCCTGAATCCAGTTAATTCTTTTTCCGTCAGTCCCTGTGGTCAAGTGGTTAAGTGCGTTGGCCCAGCGCGCATCTGGTTTTACTACCGACATGGGTTCAAGTCTAACACCAAACTATTTAAAAAGTGTATTGTTAGTTCTCTTTTTGCAAAGTACTAAAAACAAACCATTTTTACACTGTTTATCATTAAGTATATCGAATGTTTTGTAGTGATTATTTTCGCGACAAAAATGAAAATAATATTATATTTCCTGGAATGTACAATTTCCGCTGAACTTGTATGTTATTATTTACATTTATCCAGACAAACCACAGTTTGTCTTCACATATATAAGTATAATAAACTACTATATAGTATATAATAAAGGATTAATCTTCAATTTTAATCAGTGCAATAAACACAGATTACCAATTCGTACAATTCTTTCTTAGACGCTATTTTTTATTGGTAATGCACTGATTAATTTTAAGAATGAAAATAAAAAACTTACAAGATCAGTAGAAATTGTACATTCCCAGTAATATAATATTATTTTCATTTCTGTTGCGAATAAATAATTACTACAAAACATTCCATATATTTAATGATAAACAATCATATTGTAAAAATGGTGTCGGTAGTAAAACCAGATGCGCGCTGAGCCAACGCACTTGACCACTTGACCACAGGGACTGACGGAAAAAGAATTAACCGGATTCACGGTTACGCTAAATTGTACAGCTCCTCCTTCAAGTAATGTTATGATATCATATAACGTTAGTTTCTGCAGTTGGATACAATACTTTCATGTGTGTTTTACTGATGTTGATTAGTTTTCCTGGGTTACAATCGAAACCATTTTCCTGAAAATAAGCTGAAGCGGCGAAAGTTTTTGCGGTTGGCCTGTCTTGTTGACGTTGTTAGGTTGACTGGAAGTTCTCTCGCTTCATTTTTTCAACAAAGTTGGATTTGTGTGGAAACGTAAAATAAGTAATTGTTTCTCAATCAACATCTATCGTTGTAAACATGCTGTGAATGTACTGAAAGTGCTGGCATGTTGCATGACATTCGTGCCTCTAACATCACAATACCATGTGATCGCCTACCTCATTAACTATCAACTTTCTGCGGGAATCGCGATACAGATGAGTTTAAAATCTGATTTAAACTATCAATGCATTTTTTTCATAATTGCCAAATGTCACATACAATGCTGTATACTCTGTGTACACATGGAAAATATAATTTAGCTGCTGCTTTGTTTTTAGTTCCTCCGAGAGATTTTGAGGGCAGGGGTGAACAGAAAAGAGTGGTAGAGAATGGCAGAGGATCATCATGTGTGGATACGAATCATCAACAGGGACATGTAGTTCCGATCCCTGAAGAGATCAAGAGGGAAGAAGATGTCAAGCTTCTTTCACATATTTATCACATCTGTATGGTTATTATGGTTTCCCTAAATCCCATAAACAATGTAAAACGATCATATTTGTATTACGTAACATATTTCCATGGACATAAACTATGACATAGATGTACACCAGCTTAACTAGTTTACAAATTTATTGTTTAAAATAAGTAGTCATAACATTACTTGTTTCACATGTTAAAACCTTTAAAACATAATGTTAATATCACAAAGATAATTACTTGGCCAATTCAGATTTTGTATATGCAGAGTTTGAAATGCTGAACTTACTAAAAAACAAATTCTGGTCGACTCATCTGCAGGCACATTTTCACTGTATCTGAGAAGTCGATGTCAGTCCTGAAGTCGATGATGTTCTCGCCCTGGGAGCTGAATTCTACCCGCACTGTAACGGGTTTGAGTGCAATTCTGAGGGAGCCCCTAATGGCCAGACCCCCACTGAAAGTCAGACAGATACATTCCGGTCACACTCCATTTCAAAACCTTGCATGTTACACTAAAATAAAATCTGCACTACTGCCAAAAAATGTATAATTTCTGTTACAATTCACCACCAGAGTTTGGCATTGAATGACTTGTCTTGTTCCTGTGTAATTATATTAGCCACAAATAAATTTCAATACATCACAATTAAAAACTTAGAAGACAAATTTACAAACTGTCTTTTAAATATGTTATCTTAAAAAATTATGTTATACAAAATGACTAGCAAGACCAACTTGAAGATATAAATCTTAAAACTGCTTCATGCAGTATCTACGCTTATCATTTTAGAATAATTTAGTAAATATTTGGACCCATTATTATGAATGTTCATATACAATTTACAATTACAGTGTCAGATAGAATTCATACCCCCATAGAATACATACCCTTTAGTATGTATTCTATAATAGGACATCTACCTGCCCTATAGAATATATACCCCCCGGTATTTGTGATATATACCATATTTGATCGTGTTATCCCCCATACCCGCATTATCGCCCACCCCATATTTCCTGGAAATTTGGGTTAATCGCCCATCTGCTCACATTACCGCCCACCCCATCTCAGCCTCATACATAAATACATTTGTTATCAAAATACAGACTATAAAAATTCAGAAATACAACAAAATGGACAGAATATTCTTTAGACTTAACGTGGTCTGCTCCGATGTTTCTGTCTCTGGTTTGGCACTTATCCGCGCATCAGCCAGCACTGCCCACCAGGCATTGCATTTTGAGTAACTGTCAAGTTTTTCTACTTTATTATATGAAGTAAGTTTTTTTCCTGTGTTCCGAGCACGAGGCTGCATAAGACACGTGTAGCTCAGTGCCCGGGAATTCTGTACCATACAGGAAGTGGTTGTTACATTGTGATTTCTGCCAACTGTCAAAGTGTTTGGTAGTAAACACATCAAAGAGATGGCTGTTGTGGAACACCCAAAAAGTTACATTGTGTTAATTACTGCTCTCAAACTTTGGCCAGGTACCAAGTGTTTACGTCTGCTGGTGAGAGTGCCTAGCGTGGGAATGGGAGTCCTTAGGTGACTAGTCAATAACGTTCTAGTGAGGGTCTATATTTACAACACAGTTTGAGCGGGAAACATTTAACCAGCTGATCTTGTATGATAAATCCATGGCAGCCAGACGGAATTAACCATTGGGGCTGAACATATAATTATAAAATCATATAAAAAAAACCTGGTGAAGTCATCTGATTATTTTTTTCTGTAGTAGCGTATATGTATTACTATATTTGTCTCACTGACTATATGGACATTTATCCACCAAGAAATTAGTTACTAACAGTGTAATGAATGACACCCGGTTAATATCTGAGGTAGTTCAATAGGGATTACGTGATGTTTATAGTTGCATTTCGGCACGTTTTTGACTATAATTTGATAACAAATGTGTTTCTGTATGTGACTGAGATAGGGGTGGGCAGTAATTTGAGTATGGACAGCAGGCATGGGGCAATTAACTTTCCAAGTTAATTAAATTACAATTAACTCTTTATTTTACATATATATATATATATTATCAAATTAAATTAACCTCACACATTTATCAGGTCAATTAAATTGAAATAACTTCCCAAATTGTTCAATAAAATTAACTTTCATTCAACTAACTTCAATTAAATTACCAATTACCCGGGGTAACTCAGTTAACAATTAACTACAACTCGGTTAACAATTAATGCTAATACAAGACAAAAAACACCAATTACGGAGGCTAACTGGAATGAATCACCACTGGAACAAATGTCTAATAGGACAAGCCTGCTAATAAAGCACAATTACATTGTACAAATGTCTATAAATCTTGAAAACACATTTGAGAATTTAAGTTTAGGGGTTGGTCGAAAAGAGGCATATACTATCTCCATTAGTATTCAACAAATCTCGACCAAATTTGCTATACTTGTTTACTACGTGAAAACGAGACAAAATATGAAATCACAGCTCATTTGCATAATGGTTGGCATGGTAACCGAAAATCCTGTAACGACTGGCATGTTTCCAATAATCCTATTCAGAGAAATATATTAATCCCACATTGATTATTTTGCATTATATGACAACTAAGATGGTTATTGTATACAATAAGGGTGTTTTAGATGATTGATTTTGTATTTTGAATATGTTATGACCAAACGTAACATGATTTTATATTTTTGCAAGACACAGTTTTGTCAATGTCACTGGATACCAGCACCCCATATAACTTGACAATATTCCCAACCACCCTATTGTATGTCTTAAAATACAGGGAACAACTGTTGACAATTTGTTGACTGTATCTTGTATAGTTTTCCTGTTCTAGTTTTTTTCCGTAAGGAACATTTGCCGAAAATACAATGTTTAGAAAAACGCAAAAAACTTATGTTATTTATATGTTTTATAAAGTTGATGTGTCATCATAGCATATATCATTAACTACCCATCAAACATCTTATTGTGTGCACTGCAATACTGGGAATAATATTTTTATGTACCGTATGTTTTGGGACAGCTGAAAATTTAATTATTTTTAAGTGTCCCAATATATACGGTCATTACGGTATATTAATAACTCAGAAAACCACAACAATTTAACGTAAGTTAATGGTTCTACCTAACGTCATCTTAATTTATTTATTTCATAATATAATTCTACACCTGTAAATGTTATTAATATCTAGACGCGTATTAATGACACTGATATTTTCCCCGCTGTAATTGCTGTTGATTGACAGCTGCAGATGTAAGGTATACTAGTACTATGCCCATGTGACACTTGTGCCATGGCAGTCAGCAGGTTGCTGGCAGTTGAAGTTGTAACATTGTACAGATGCACAACATTAGATGATGTCACCGTACGGACTTTGTAGAACTAGTGGCCTAAACATTTGTTAATAAACTGTAACAAGTGAATGATGAGTTTTGTCAGGGCATCTGGAGCAGGATTACTAATAGATTTAGCAATTCTTTAATGTGTATCATTTTCTTTAGTCAAATATTTTTATTTCCGTAATACAGTGGCAGTTTCCATAATGCCGTAATCCGAGGTGAATTTCCGTAATGATTAGAGAATCCCCATGAGTAGGCAGCCCTGGTTACCCAATTTAATGATAAATGTTAATTCTATAAATTATTTCAATTCTTTTATTATTAAAAGTCTAAATAGGAGGGAAAACATGCTAACCTGTTTCTAATGAGAGATTCAGCATTCTTACTCCACAAGCTGACAGTGAGGGAGCCACTGAGGTCGAGCGAGAGAACGCCCAGAGTGTCAACTTCGGCTATCATGCCGTTACCAAGGTACAGCAAGTCTCGGTAGTCTTGTAGAAGTAGGTTTGTCTGGAACAGGCAACAGATAATTATGTTACATATTACAGAGAGATATTTTCTTTACGTTATAGTTTACATTAAATTATTGCATATTACAATAGGTACACTATTTTTTGATACATCACATCATTTTATATTATTGTATATTACAATAGTTACATTATTTACATTACATGACATTATTGTATATTACAATAGTTATATTTTTGTGTATTTTACATGTTTACATTGTTTTTATAGTGCATTTTTATATTGTGTGAATTAAAATATTTTATTTACATTATTATATTTCCAATAGTCATTATTTTCTTTACAATACTGTATCACTTGATATAGGAGAACAAAAAGACAGTAACTGAGATGGGAGGACTGTGTGAAGTGATATTTATTGCCATTGGGATAGTAATGCTGACCGAGAGATTTGTGAGTGGAGACAGCAATGAAGGAAGGAAAATAAAACTGATGAAGCAAAGGCCAACTTCACCCTCCGACCTCGGGTAGAAAGAGAAAATAACAAATCAGCTTTCAGCATGTAATTTGCTTTCGGATTCAGTTAAATTCATAATTTGGAAGTGACATTAGTTACCTTTTTGAATCTTACATGGCTCAAACAGAGCCTTTGGCCACCCCACATTGCCTTCGTCAATGTTGAACTGATTCACACTCGGTCGTCATGTGACGTTGTTGGAACACAACAAAGAGGGCCCCACTCACAGCTCTCGGGGGAAAACCGAGTGAACAAGGGTCATCGCATCATGGGCAAAGACGTCACAGCTCTCGGGGAACACCGAGTGAACAAGAGCCATCGCATCATGGGCAAAGACGTCACAGCTCTCGGGGAACACCGAGTGAACAAGGGTCATCGCATCATGGGCAAAGACGTCACAGCTCTTGAGGAACACCGAGTGAACAAGGGCCATCGCATCATGGGCAAAGACGTCACAGCTCTCGGGGAACACCGAGTGAACAAGAGCCATCGCATCATGGGCAAAGACGTCACAGCTCTCGGGGAACACCGAGTGAACAAGAGCCATCGCATCATGGGCGAAGACGTCACAGCTCTCGGGGAACACCGAGTGAACAAGGGTCATCGCATCATGGGCAAAGACGTCACAGCTCTCGGGGAACACCGAGTGAACAAGGGTCATCGCATCATGGGCAAAGACGTCACAGCTCTTGGGGAACACCGAGTGAACAAGGGCCATCGCATCATGGGCAAAGATGTCACAGCTCTCGGGGAACACCGAGTGAACAAGGGTCATTGCATCATGGGCAAAGACGTCACAGCGCTCGACAGAGAGACCAAATTCTGGTGAAGAAAGATCAGCGAAGCCATTGAGTTTCAAGAGAGGCGACGAGAGATCATCAGAGACACCGACTACAATCTTCCCACAATATCCTTGGAACTGCTATCATGTGACAAACACTAACAATGTCACATGACGAACGAGAGTGACTCAGTTCAACACTGACAAAGGCATCGAGAGGACGCTGAAGCCACGTAGGATTCAGAAAGGTAACTACAGCTTCGCATCCAAACAAACCAGTTTGTTTTAGGAGACATTTGAAGGGACACATTCACACAACGTAGAGAGAATTACGTGTTAATGTGGCGACCCACCTGCAAGGCTGACGTGAGTTGAGCAGGTGCGTTCCAGACGGCAGCCAGGAGGCTGGCCTGGCCTGAGAAGAACGTGATGGGGCGTAGTGATACACCAAGCAGTTCGAATGACATGCCTGCAGTCGCCTCCAACTCCTCCTTGCCGGGCTCCACCTCCTCACCAAGCAGTCCCTCCAGTCCAGCCGCAAAGATGCCAAACTGCAATTACAAACGATGCCAACTAACATACACTAACATATTGTCAATAACAAATAATTCCATGGGTCAGATGTAACAACATATGGTTTGATAGTTCTTAATTTTCAGTTTGTGTGTATTAATCTTTAGGATTTATCAATTTCTGTACCCTTTTCATACCCTTGCTTCAATGTCATATCACCCATTATCAAGAATGCCACAACATTTAAATACCCTCAAAGTTGTATACAGCTATATAATGCCTCATAAGTGATCATCTCAGAACGTCAATGTCCGATATCAGACAAAATACGTTCATTTGGTGGAGGGGGATCCAGAGGCAGTTTCGTATAGTGTCGGCCATCAATATTTTACACTTCGGACCAATACTGGTATTGTATTGATATCATCATATCAATGTTTACAAACTTTCATCTGAGCAAGACAAAAGTAATTTTTGTCAGATATCGGACACCGATGTTCTGAGATGATCCTTACACTAATACGAAAACCATGTTGGTGAACTAACAAATAATTCCATTGGTTACATCTGGTTTGATGCTTTTTAATTTCCAATTTTATGATGTATTATGTTTAGGATTTATAAATTTGTTTACCCTTTTCATGCACTACTTCAAGTTCATATAATCAATTACTAAGAATGCCACACAATTAAAATACCCTATACTTGATATGTACAGCAGTAGTATGCCCCATAACAGGTCATGTCTAACAATACGTCTTTAGTTTACCAAGAAGAAATGCCCCCAATTTGATTATATTTTCAGAAGCATTTGGAAACTGACCATCATTATATGAAAATTAATTGTAATTTTCATCTGTCAATTATATTCGGTACCTTAATAAAACCTCGTGTTATATTGTGTTAATCTGGGATCATTTTTCTGTAAGACAACTTTGTAAACGAAATAATATGCCAATAGGGTAATTTGGTATAGGGGCTTTCTGGTGATGGTTATTCTGTTAACACCAATGAAACTTGCCATATATGACTGTAGACTCTTTCAACTGTTGTGTACATCTATAATTTAATAACTTGTTACTTTATTATGTTTGTTGTTGTTGAAATAGTTTCTTTCTTTCAATCATTCATATATGACTATAATGTAACAAATTGTATTACTGTTGTCACCATAACAGTCCAACCTTTTCTCATTATTTGAGCTTACATTGTAGACAGGTAATGTCTGTTCTCTGTTGCCGATGTCAACATCCATCCCACTTCTCTTCATGATGCCAGACTTTGATGTCTCCACGTACATGTAGTACGTTGCTGCTACACTAGAGGTCTCTACAGGTAGGAAGGCAAATATTGTATGCAACGAAACCTTCTTAATCATAAGTAATTATGCAAAACTTCAGCCAAGATTGAACATTTATTTTCCAGATGATACTCTCCCACTTGTTACAAAACATTCTGTAGTAAAACAATGAATACTTCACTTTGTAGCAATACTATTTCATAGCAATAGAAAGTTACGGTTACTGGATGGTGTAAATACAGACAACATATTTTTGTTCATACAATTATTATTTAGTAGAGACAGGTGTGTACTGGTATAAAAGTATACATGTCATGTACACGTAATTACATTTGTACATGCTTAATAATAAATATTGGAAATAATTAGTAAAATCTACTGAATGTTGGCATGTAGATGAGGTACTCCATGAAGGAGTATTTGATAACATACTCTTAACAATATTTAGTCAGTAGCAGTGTAACATTTGTCAAATCTTTGGACAGTTTTGGTATCTGCAAAAACATAGGTCAAAATGTTTTATTAAGCCATGTGGGCTATTGCTCTGTTAATGTTTCATACTGTTTGCTTATACTCTGACCTGCGAGACCACTGGTAAAGGCGAGACCATGGCCCTTCTGAGCCAGGACGTCGTAGTTGGAGAGCTTCACATCCTCAAGTACTTCCTTCAACAGTTCTCTGAAACAACAGTTGTAAGGTTAATGTTAGTAATATCTCATAAATAAAACTAACGAATAAAATAAGCTCAAAAATAGTTATGAGTAAAATGACCACAGAAATTGTTGACGTGCTGTTTGCGGTTGTGCAGTTGTACACGCATGCATGCGCACACAAAAGCACCCACATATATGCATGCATGCATGCACACAGACTCACGCATGCATGCAAATATGCACACATAACATCAGCAGTAATCAACAGAACAGATGCAACAGAGTGAAGGAAAAAATTGGCAGTTGTCATTGAAGTTCAAAGTTTGTATGTCTTTCTCCATAAAAATATTGACTATTCACCCTTGGACATTTTAGATCTATGATGGACAATTCAACCGTCTGGTGTACTTTTTGAGTGCTGCTTAGATCTCACCTGAGGTATGCGTCAGACTTGGCCTTGCTGAAGAGACGAGCCTGGACAAACATGTTGAACTCTGAACTCAGTGGATCCGTTGCCTCAAACAGGATACGACGGAGGTCATTGCGGTTCAACGGATATGTCAGAAGCATGTTTAATGCGCACGTGCGCACCGTACTGTCATAACTACGTCGCACTTGATGGAACACTCGCTGCATGACTTCTTTCACCTGACCAGTGCAAAAACCTTGTCATTACGACCATGTAGTATAAATGATTACCTGGCTAAACACAGATAGTGGTGGAATCTATATGAATAGCTTTGGTGCTGTAATTGCAGTATGGCTGAATGTATCGGAGAAGTGGAGATGGCGTTGGAATGACCAGATCTGCCAGGTGGAGAAGAGTAACATGGTACAAATCGGGTCAAAGATAAGCTGGACATTATGTCATCATTATATCATACTAAATCAACAGTTAACTTACTGTTTATAAAATACAAAGTTTCGCATTGTCGGTGTAATTCAAAGTATTACACGGCGGGGAAGGTGGAAAGTAAAATCATTCACACAAAACTAAATACTAAAAAAATAAACAACAACAGATAATTTACAAACAACCAATTTTGACTCAAAGGCACAAAATAGGTCAGATTAGAATAACAGACATAACAAATGTTCAAACCCGAGAATTGCTCCTTGTGTTGATTCGTCGGAGCGCTTTGATGGCCGCCTCGGAGACATCAGAGTCAGAGGACGTCTCGATATACTGGAGGATTGTGGGTAAGGTGGAGGGGAGACCGGCATTGAGTAGGGCTCGTAGACACTGCAATCTACACGCATTGTCAGTGCATGCCTGGAGTGACGACAGGAAGGCCTGTTCTACCTCCTTCAACAACTGAAAACAGCCACAGTAGTACATTTAAGCTGACTAGAGCATGTATTCTCCAATGATGAGTTGATATCCTATTGATTTAAATATATTTATTATATATATTTTTAAACTTATATTTTAATATAATTTTTAACTTATTTATGGTATTTATATTTAAAATATTGTTTACTTATTTATGTTTAATTTTGTAATATTTTAGCTTATCTGTATATTTTCTTGATCTATATTTTTTTATGTTTTAATGCATATATTTTGTATGCATAATTGTAGGTACCGATGTATGTTTTTAGCATTAACTACCCAGGTAGAAGTACCTGTATTTGTATTAGCTTTTATAAAAACAAAACAATAAATTGGTAAATAGTTTGATTATGCAATTACAAAATATATATCTTTTTTACAATGTATAATCTCATAACATAAGAATGTAAGTCATTGTTGACTTGTAATAGAGAGAGAGAGAAAGAGAGAGAGGGGGGGGAGAGGGGGAGAAGGGGGAGAGAGACCAGAAAAATAATGGGAGATCAAAATGAAGTTAATATTTGATGAACTTATTTATTTTTAAATTTATACAATCCTGAAGAATGTGACAGTATGGAGAAATTTCAGTGAAAGATACTGCAGACTGCACTGAAGGAAGTACTTATTCTCACCGAATAAGTCAATTATTTGAACCAAGCATCTGCTGACTGCATACACGTGCGGATATGTTTTAAAAAACACTGACAGATATCTGACACTGGCAGGTGACAGATTAATCAATGCCAATTTTCAGTTAAACAATAAATTCCTTGTAGAGATGCCATCCTTAAATACACCTATATAGATGGCAATCTTGGTCAATCTAAATTATTCATCATGTTACTTTGCTATACGTTTAATATATTAATAAAAGTTACCCAATAAATTGCTGAGAAAGAATTGTATGACCCATAAAAGAATGTATAATTCATCATGTGGTACATGTTATGTGTCATCTGCTATCCGGTGAGTGGGTAGTGTGGTAGTAGTAGTAAATGAGAATATGCAGCCACGGCACCGTGCTGCATATGTATTTTTGTGCACATCAAAAATGTTGGCTCTCCCATCCCTCCCAATTTTTGACAGCATTAGGGACACAACATGTACATCGTTGGTGGAAGAGGGATTGATAGCAGATCTCAACGCTTTCCCCAATTTCTTAGTGCAGGTGGACAATGTGTTCACGGGGTTTTGATGCCGAGACAGCTCGCTTCCCTTCCACCGGTGATTTTAGTAAGTTGGGCGTAATGGCCCCACTTATAGGTTTAGGCTAAATCTTGATATAGTTTAACTCTTCAGCAGGTAGTTGGGATTATAGTTAGTGTGAATGAATGGTGTGCTTGGTTAGTACGGTACAGTGCATAAGGTATACTGTGATTACAGTAGTAATGCTGTTGTTTTATATATCTATAACAATACTGCTAATGTTGTATATGCCGAAATATGGGCTCTGTCATCCAGAGGTACAGGAGACTAGTATGGGCTCAGTCAGAGGCCTGGCCTTGGGATGTAGAGCCCACATTTCTCTCTCTTTAACTTAATCTCTTTAATAAAGGTCATTCATTTGGCCTTATTTCATCATTATTAATGACTTACGTTGGTGCTTGCATAAACACTTATTTTGCAATGGTGGCCATGTCACATTTACAGCAGGATTTTAAACGCGTCATCAAACAACAAGTGAAGTGTTTCATGGCAAAACGCGACATATCCATTTTCTTCATTTTTAGAAAAAGTCAATTTTGTGCTTCATCCTCAAACTTTAAATAACAACTTGTACATTAAGTTTATATATATTTAGAATCCCAAATCATAGAGAATAGTGGCAAACTCCACAATATTGTTTGCACATTTGTTACACAAAATGTAATTTTAAATTATTTTGTTACCAAAACACTGCATGTTCATACAGCGCATGCCGTCACTCCACATTGCTGCACGTGCGGCACGGCGGCGCCGATTGGCTGAACATGGATATATCGCATTCTGATAAAAACGATGGATGGCGCTTATCGCGTTTTGAAAACAAACGCTCTTTTGCGCACATCGTTTCAAGGGGATTTATTGCATGTTTTGTATAAATGGACAGTATCCCAGCTCAACATGTGCTTAAACAAATGTTTAGTCCTCGTTTGAGAGAAATAAAAAAATGGCGTTATCACGTTTTACCCTAAAATCCTTCAATTGTAACTCACCTCAGAGTCTGAGGAGGCAGTTTGCTGGGAGAAAGTGTTCGTCACGGCTCCTAACGCTTCACCTATAGACTCACGTAACTTCTCATTCGGCACATTCTTCCTGTACAGCGTCTGCAAAACACCAAGGTCTGATCTGTACCACTCGCCTTTAGTCAAACTTTAAAGAACAATAAACGTAAATGTTATACGTGTTATATATGTTATTTTTGCACAAATGGTCTCCTTTCAAAATTGTAAACTTTTAAAGGAACAAACTTTTCCCAGAGTACAATAGTGATCAGGTAATGTTATTA
Organism: Paraescarpia echinospica; assembly: GCA_020002185.1. NCBI lineage: Eukaryota > Metazoa > Annelida > Polychaeta > Sabellida > Siboglinidae > Paraescarpia > Paraescarpia echinospica. The sequence goes on from CM034535.1 coordinate 9,752,261, forward strand.
CTATGGTTAATATACATGCTTCATTTGTTTATCACAATTCCTTCACAATGCATGTACTGTTACCGATTGCCTTCACCCTTCAAATATCACTCAGCACAATGCTTGAAAAATCGTACTAACAGTGTTAAATTAAGCAAAATGAATGTTCTCAATTGTCACTTACCAACAAAAACTTAACTAATTCCATAGTAGGATGACTAGTGAAGGCTGCAGCCAACAGATAGCGCTCCGGTAGCAAAATGTTATCGGTGTCTTTGAAGTCGAGGAAGTCAGTCAATGCCGCCTGGCCTGCTGATGTCTGAGCAGCTGTGATGGCATCAATCAATACTGGTCTGCAACCACCGACAGACAAGAAATTTATTTATTTTTAAGATGTAATTAATTCTTGCTAAGTGACGTCACCTTTAACACTCTTTGTTCATAGGCATTTTGTAAACTTGTCTCAAGCCAGTGAAGACAGAACTATTGAAAAAGTATGTTCTTATATAACTTGATATCAAGCACAGCTCAGAGTGCTTTATACTTCACTATATCTGGCAGACTTGTTCAATCGAACACAATCTCAAATTCTGTGGGTATCATTCGGGTAAGCTGCAATTTTTGTGGCAAGATTATTTGTTCACATATATCCACCATTGTCTGCAGCCAGATACTCATTCAGCTGAGTGAACTGAAGCACCATGGAGTTAACAAAATTGCACAAGCTTCGAAACGGCAATGCAAGGATTCAAAGATGGATTCTCTCGAGTCTTGATTTAACTATGTCACTGTATCTCACAACTATTGTGGTGAAGTATTCAAAGACATGATATATTTAAAGTGAGTCTTGGAAGAGAGTGCGAAACCACTGTATAGTCTTCTTTATAAATATTAAAAGCACAAAAATGAAATGTGTTAATAATCATATCAGAAATGTTAGCATGACATGACTGTCAGTATTTGGACATTGTATATTTTTGGACATCCTAAAAACCTACAAAAATAATTGTTTTTCTGTATTGTATATTTCCGGACAGAATTTATTTTTGTGTCCAAATACTCTATGTCCATAACGACAACATATTTGAACACTGTATTATTTCAGGCACAACAAAATAATTCTTTTTTGTGCTGTATGTTTTCGGAGCAGAGAATTTAATTATTTTTAGACGTCCGAATCCGTACAGTCATTAAGGCAGCTGAACGAATTATTGTTTTTGATTATGTATTTGACTGACAATATATGGAGGTAGGAGACATGGAAGACTAAAACTGCACGGTGGAGAGAATAGCGGAGGTTAGACGTCATGTTAGGAAGGCAAAAAAGAACAAATGGTGTGGCTCCCACCAGACAAGTGGAAAATGCGAAATCTGACTCACACAATCTCCTTATTCATCTCGTCTTTCAGTGCACTGAGTATCGTTACTTGTGTTGCCGTTCTGAACCCGTTGACAAGTTCAGAGAAGACCAGTGCTGCCACACCCGTCCCGATTTTCTCCTCAATCAGCTTGTCTCGATTCTGCACCAGTAAGTCGGCGACCTGAAAGAGCAAATATAGCATCCTGACAAACAAATGGATGTTATAAACAGGGTGACTCTTACTATTGCGACCAGGTGTGGTCGTAGTAGGAGTCTCCATAACCCATAATTAAGATGTTGTTTCCTTTCAAATTGTTATTCTGTAATCTACATAAATTACATGACTACAAAAAGTATACGTGATGTATGACAACACATTTTGTTGGAATAAATATATGAATTATAGCAAGCAAGCAGTTAATTATTAAATCATGGTGAATGGGTCATAATTAATGTTTTGGTTTTATTATGGTTATACGATATGTTAAAACAAGACGATTCTCTAACTTGATCTGCCTTGCTGAAATTAATCTTTGTATAGAAATTGCCTTGTTAATTATTATTCATTCAACTACATCAGTTCACTTCAAGTTATATGGAGAACTTCTGATAATTGATAACAACTACGTAAACGGCATATTATGTGTGATCACATAATGTGACTCACTGAAACTGTAGCCTTAGTCCGTGTGTCTTCGTAGACGGCCTGTACACCGCTGGGTTTGTACTCAATGCCATCAGCTGAAGCAAAGCCCAAAAGGTTTATGATGAAAGTTAAAGCAAATATAAGTCATGCCCATATGTTGAGAAATTACCATAAAACAACAGGTGTGCTATGCACATTCTATAAAAATTCACAGCAAGTACATGCAAATGATCAAAGTTCTGCCCAGGATTGGTTAAAGTGGCACCATCTTAGGAATCATCTCATTTATTTTCATTTTGAGGATGGGGATCTGAGACAGTTTTGTCTGGCATTGGATATCGGTAATTTACGCTTTGGACTAATTCTGTTCATATTTATATATATTCGGCTTAGGACAGGGGGTGTAGGGCTGAGGCCAGATGAAGTAATATCATCTACTTTCAGACATCGACGTTCTAAGATGATGCCTTAATAAGGACTAATCAGTCTTAGTTGTGGTGCAATTTTATGGAGACCTCGTTTTGAAAGTTTACAAAAATCAGAGTGACCTCAAGACCATTCTTATATTAATGTAACTCCACAATCACAATATTACAAACCTTTGCTAACTTGTTTTAATGCCGCGTCAAGAGTTGGTTTGTCTATCGTAATGTCACTGGCCGAGGAACTGGTCAGCTCAAACTCCTGCCTGCAACAAAAACAAATGTTTGTTTACTCAGATCCCCACATCGGAAAACATGTTTGCATCTACATCTGCTGCAAAACAGACTTTCTTGGAGTGTGTATAATTGGTCAACATTTATTATAACTGACAGTGTCAAGAGATATCTTGAAAGGGAAGGTATGAAGTAACTATGAACAGTGGAGAGTGGAAGAACAAGTTACATTGCGGAAGACTGAGATAGATGAAGAGAAAAGTAGAGAGAGAGAGGAATGAACGAAGTGATGTGAACCCAACTCCACCAGGGATTAAGGGCAAGGAAATGTATTCAAACTGAACATCTTTTATTATTATATTTTTATTGCATTTCTCTTAAGTTTATGGAAAAAAATAGTATAACTGCGCATGAACAAAATTCATGTTTAGTGGAAGAAGGAGAGAATTAAGCTGAATCTTTAAGTCTACACTGTACTTTTGACCTCATTTCAGTTCACCATCATTTCAATATGATATTTTTGACATTGACATATATGGCAACAATGACAAATAATTTATAATTGGCTGGACAAATCTGTATAACACGTACAAGTGTTTTTTTCATCCTGATGTTGGGCTATTTGCAGGGACAGTAACAACACATTATAGTTAAGATATTACCCTTGTTGGCCGTCACATGTCTGCTCACTTTACTGGTGTTAACAACTGAATATTTGTCCAGGTATGCATTTATTCTATATCAATTTCTGTTTTTAATTTAATCGTTGCCAATGGGGAAATGAGTTACATATATTATGATTTATATATAATTTATGTCACTGATTACCATTAATAAAGTTTGTTGATAATGAATGTATGTGTAGCATTTCTGCTATTTCTGGATGTTTAAATCTACTTTCCTGAGGTTTAATTTGGGAAATGAGGAAGGTCAAGCCAGTAGATAGACATATTGTTGACCAACCGCCTTAGTTACGTAATTACAGCAACTCGGTTGCAGGTGCGCTCAGTGAAGCGTGGTATTCTGTTGCTAGCGTTTCTAGGCCAGCAGGTGGTTTCACTGTAATCTTAGAGGGTGTTCCACAATGCCTAGTTTGAATTGTATATTGCATTAGCCAATAGAAATGATGGAAACCTGTCATATGATGTGTAATTAGGTACGCTTATATAAACATCTGTTGTACGCATTTCATCATCTGGGCGCTAGCGAAGGACTGGGACAGATCCAGGGTTGAACGAGACAGGTTGCCCTGCTGCCAAGAGAATGGCAAGTCAAGTCGTAAAGCGTGGTGGGAATCGTTAATGCGGGTTATGTTCCTAAGCTTTTGTGTGTGTGTAATATTCAGTGTCCAGAGTGACTGTTCGATCGAGCTTCGAAGAATCCATGCCGCCACGTCAGCAGTATATTGAGACAAGGTTCCGGTCGGCCCCAACGTATTTGTGTCGATGAGCGATAATCGCGATGCGCTCACCCACCTCGGGCCATCCTCGAACAGCAGTCTCACAGCGACATCGTCAGAAAGCTTGACCGAATGCGACTCGCAGCGGCCGGCGGTAAACGTATACTGCCAGGCGTCGTCATTCGCGCGAACCCGTTCATCCGACTTATCGATCGTTTGTGACAGGGAATTCGCGGCGTACGACGGCAATCGTCAAGTGCCCGGCATCATCACTCGTGCGGCCGAGATACACTGTTCTAATTGTGTTCTGAGCTCGACGTGTTGACTTCAACAAACGTTCGTATATATTCAAGATGGGACTAGCCCAGTGTAAATGTCTATTTTCTGATTGAACGTATCTATTATTTGCTGTATTATGATTAGGAGTTATCTGTGGTTTTGAAGTGAGGTATTATTACCCTTGAAGTATTCACATATATATATATATATATGTGTGTGTGTGTTGTAACAGATTACTGTAATGAGAGTCCGTGAGGACTAGCTTATACTGTGTATTTATATTATGGGAGTTATTCTTAGATAACACTTGGCGCCTAGTGTATGGTCGTGTAGCGGTATAATCCACCTTAGAAAGGAAGTGGAATTTGATAATTGAAAGATTCAGTGTTATTGTTTATTATGTTCTATTAAGGTTTGGTTACGGGATTTCTTTATTCTGTTTATTTTGTTAATCGAGATATATACCAAAAGGAAGACATCTTGTAGTAAAGTTTATTAAATTTTCCTCGTTCTTTGTTGCTTGTTCACGATAACCGTTCTTTCTCATATGCATTGACCTTGATATATAAGAACCCTACTAGACTGAGCCATCTAGTGTATGGAGACCTCGCTAATCCGTGACAGTATGTTTAGAATTGATTGGGTGTCTAAGAACATGTTTCAGGATACAGTTTTAAATTGCTACAAATTCTAATAATAGTATAATATATCTTAAATATTAAAAAATGTGTATTACCATATGCGAATGGACTTGAGGTCTCTGGAAAAGAAATCAAACATCTTATCAATTTTGAGCATGTAAATAATATTCAAATAATTTATTCATATATTATTATCTTAAATGCATTTAGGATTGTGAAAATACTACATTTTGGTAAAACACGTGTTTGACCTTCAAATATCTAAAATATAAATTTTTTGGATAATTATTTTGCATGATCATAATTTCCTTATGCCTACCATTTGACTTGTCATGACGTAGAAAGTTGTACAAAATTATGTTTTAGTTTATTAATTTTTCTAAATGTTACTACATCAATGTACATAAAATTAGTTACTTGTTACATTGTAAAGTTAACTAACGTTAAAACTATAATTTATATTGTTTAAAACTCAGTATAGTTTAATATATTGTTTTAACGGAGCTCTTAGTTTGTTTATATTTAAATTAGCAAAGTAATATATAAACTGTTTAGGATTAGTGAAAATATATTTGTGGTACGAACATATTTAACCTCTAATTGAGGATGGTAGCAAACAAACTGCATTTGATATGTGTAATATAACTCATGAGAATACTGTGTTAACTTCTACATTCAATCCACACCAATACACTAAGGAACAACTATTTTTTTCAAATGCAATCTTGAAACTATGACACTTTTTATTACTTTGCCATATCAATATTCGTGTAAATGGCAATAGTTTGAGAAATGCACTCATAAAAAGATTAGCTTTATAAATGGAAGATGATTAGGATAAACAAAACTTTATAAAAAATTACCTTTGCTTTGCAAAAACATACTGCATATATTACTGAACATTCTTCAGGATAGTTCGTTTTCAAATTAGAAACTTTCATTTTTCATATCCAAGAATCATGTTAAATTACCTGGTAGAGGCTTTCGTTGACGTGTCACGCCGACTTCATCAGTACCTATGATGCTGAATGACGTCTGAACTGCCTCACGTGTACGATGACGTCATTCAGCGTCATAGGTACTGATGAAGTCGGCGTGACACGTCAACGAAAGCCTCTACCAGGTAATTTAACATGATTCTTGGATATGAAAAATGAAAGTTTCTAATACTGCATATATAACTAATATCACTGGGAATACTCATCTCATTCACAATCTTACATGAATCACCAAAACCTACACGAGACACCAAGTTCTCTAAATGCAAGCACACAGACACATATATCTATGAAAAAGGACCAAATACTGTAGACACTATACAAAAGTCTTGATCAACCAGAATCACATGATGACTGCCACGCGACCTTGCTAAGATATGAGAATAAATATAACACATGGCTTATATTAGTCCTTATTTTACCCCAACAGTTGTGTGGTCATCAGCAGGTGGTTGATAGACTTTTGTAGTATTGAAGTCCTCTGCTTCAGTGACACACATACTCACTCTAGCATGATTTCTGTTCCCATGCTGTTCTGGAGACCAATCTTGTGGGAGAACTTCTCTGTCATCACCGCGGCAAGGATGATGTTTTCTTTGATGACATAAGACGTATCCCGTGTAGGAACGGGGTCAACTCCCAGCAACTGTGGGCCACAGGGAAGAAAGCAATATGACTCACATACGTGTCTACTGTTGTCATCAGCTTCAACCAGGATAACATTCTGAGACTGGCCATTTATGAGTAAATTATAATGTACCATAATAACAATATATTTCTTATATATAGCTCGCCATCCAAATCATTGTTCTGGGGCGTTGTACAGTGGTTGTTACAAATAACTAACATAGAAAACCATATATATTTTATAATACTAATGTGCAAAGAACATGCAATTATTACTACTAAATAAAATCAACCATGAAACTTTGTAGTATTAAATGAACAGGAAATAGAACACAATTTTTTTGTTGTTTCAAGACTTACCATTCCGTGTAAACCTATTTATCCTTCTTAGCTCCCTGACATATCCATCCACCTGTTGACATGTTTATTATTTCGCATTGATCTGCATCAATGCAAAATAATAAACTCTGAGCTTTGTTACTGAGGATTTAGGTGCAAATGAAGTATTCTTGTTCTTATTACAATTGCTTACCTGGTTGACAGTGTTATACTTTGTGAAAACATCGGGAGTTTTGCAGTTTTTCTTGGCCTTCTCCAACATCCCCTTCAGTTTGTTGTATGTCACTTCACAAGTGCCTGAGATATCAGTCTGCAACATTCAACGTACTGTCAGAATTCTCACATCTCTACATTTTCTCACATCCCGTAATACTTAGGAATGGCTCAGTTGGTTGGCATATTCTTCCTACAATCCGTCTGTTCCAATATGCTCTCAATGCTTGCACAAATTCTTAAGATATTTTACATTTGAACCCCAAACGGAATGTTCAACTTTAATCAAAAAATATATAATTATACCATAATAAATTTGTACAAATCAACTTTATAATCATAAAGCAAGTTAAATTTGATCGAGATTTTTCCATGCAGTTTTGATTCAAAATTTTTTTTTTTTAAATTAGTATAATTCAAATGCAGAAATATGAGACATTCAGAGGAAATGTAAAAACAGGACAGGTTAAGGGGTAGTTTCATAAATTCACAATGTCAAAATAACCTTACGTTCATCTTTGGTTTAACCCTCTCCTCCACCTCAAATACGTGGTATTAAACCTTAAGTTTACCTTTGGTACAACCCTCTCCTCCCCCTCCAATACGTGGTATTAAACCTTAAGTTTACCTTTGGTTCAACCCTCTCCTCCCCCTCCAATACGTGGTATTAAACCTTAAGTTTACCTTTGGTTCAACCCTCTCCTCCCCCTCCAATACGTGGTATTAAACCTTAAGTTTACCTTTGGTACAACCCTCTCCTCCCCCTCCAATACGTGGTATTAAACCTTAAGTTTACCTTTGGTTCAACCCTCTCCTCCACCTCCAATACGTGGTATTAAACCTTAAGTTTACCTTTGGTTCAACCCTCTCCTCCACCTCCAATACATGGTATGTGACTATTGTTATGATACAAATACCACAAAACCACAGCCAATAGCTGTCATCTATTTTCCTGCGATATGTGGTAATGACCCCCCACATAATGTGGTAGTGACCCCCCACATAATGCTTAATATATTTTTGGACTTTGTGAGCTTATGTGACCCCTGAAGACCTGTGTTAATTTGATGGTATTGTTCTCTCACATCATTGTACAATGACCAGCTTCAACAGATTTCTGGTTTGACACTTTTGACAAGATGGCTTCAATGCGGAAACACCCATGAATTGGTGAAGATACTATTCCAAGCCAAAGCAGAATCCTATATTAACCAGAGGTGAGACAATTTTGAACAACGTATATAATTAATCTCTGGGAGAAGAATGGTTGATAAAGAAAGCAGATGCACGGAGAGTGGAAGGGAAAAGGAGACAAGGATGATCTGGACTGCGATGGGAGGATTGTGTAAAGAGAGATTTGGAGGGATTGGGAGAGGAGTCGCCAAAAGACAGCTAGACATGTGGAACGAATGGGAGAAGAATTGTTCAAAAAGAAAGCAGATGCCCAGAGAGTGGAAGGGAAAAGCAGACAACGACAACCTAGACGGCGATGGGAGGATTGTGTAAAGAAAGAAAACAGAAACCAAGGACCAGTATCAAAGCCACCCTCTCTCCGGACACACAGTGAAATAAGATGAGAACAACAACTATCACTGCTTCCTACCTCTGTGAATTCACCCCCCATTGCCTGCACTTGAAAGATGGCAGCAATTCCTTTCTTGAGATTCACTGCCATTGTCAGGTCGTCAGCAGCTGCGAATATCTCAAGTATGATATCATTACGCCAGTGGCAGTAGATCGGGCGTTGTGTCAAGTAATCCATTGTCTGTTTCACTTTGCGACCAAAAGTTTCAATTTCTGCTTTTGCAACCTGTACAACAAAACAGGTGTGACAGTAAATACACAACATAATGTCATTGACAAACATTCCCGAAATAAAAAACATCAACAACTGGTCAATGTCACTTCACTGTTGAATATGGTGGGTAATGATATGAATAAACATTATAAAGCTAGTGTAGTTCTTCTAGGAAGCCCATAATAACAACCTGTTGACCTGGGTAATCACGACAATATTTAACAAAACATGAAACATGTGCATCACTTTTGTCCATCGTGCCATAGCCTTTCCCAAGTACATCGTCGTCACCATCAGTTGTCTCTGGCTAGAGTAGGTATTAGCCCTCCTTTTTTAGCTAAATCAGTGGCACAACTAACTGTTGACAATGATGTAGCTTTCAATCAATGCCAACAGACATAGCAAAAATGAGCTTGGCCGAATTGGTAATCAGCTACATTGGCATGGTGGCAATGAAATATTACAAATTTTAAGATGTACAATTTTATCAAACTGAGTATTGGACGTACAATGATCTTGACAAGAATGTCGCTGCCACTGCGCCATACTGGCGTCAGCTGAACCTCGGAGGAGATGGTGTGCCCGACATGTTTGGTGAGGTTGGTCTTGAATGGGACATGAGGCTCATTGACAGTTGTGAAGGTCTTGTAGTTGTAGAAGTATGTCGTACCCTGGGCGTACTCCAGCAAGCCTGCCTTGACTGCCGGAAAACACCCATCTGAAAATACAACGACACTTGGATGAAATACATTTATAACACTTTGAAATGCTAATTCCAAATTTAAGACTGACGACGTTTTAAAAGATTTATAAATTTTATTTTAATTGGTGAAACAAGAGGCCTTGAAGTCCTTTGGACTAATACGTCGATATGTGACACCGGCTGACCAAATTATGATCATGTCTTTATATATAAAACTAAGAGGACAGATTATTTGAGAGCAAAAGGTAGACTAAAGAAAAAAGTGTTTGCCTGGTACACTCTTGTAATTAGTGATTTGAAGGACATGAACAGATATTAGTCCTTAATCTTCAGTGCTAGTGTCTGGTGTATTTGACATTTGTACATATCTCCAAGAAGTACATTACAACACTGTCATATTTACACATTAAATATTATACATAATCCAATATACAGACATTATTTCATGCATTTATTTTGAAAATCAAATTAAATAATACATTCAACACGCTCACACCAGCCTGTAGGTTTAGTGGCTGCCAGCACACTACTGAGTCTAAACTACCATGCAGGTGTGAAAAATGTCCTGAACTATTCGAACTTGAGCCACTAATTAACTGTCCACCAAGCAATAGCAGAGCAGTTTTATAATAACAATCCACAAGTTAAGTGACAGTGTCATTCATGTGATGTTTCTTGTTTATTGTGAGCAGGGTGGACAAATGGTTATCACATGTATTTCCTATTGTTGATATTTCTGCCGGGCAGAAACAATTTATGCCCAGCAGAAATCAAACAACCCTGTTGGTAATTATTAATCAAATGTTTTTTGGTGAATCATAGTTACAGATCATTAAAGGGAATAAAAACAACTATTGCTTGAATTTATGTTATATTACATCCTGCTATCTATTTCCACGTCCACCAAGCAAAAAAAATATAAAAAATTCTATGAATTAGAAATCCCACATTTTATGCTGTACATACGGACATTTTCGAATATGCATATTTTGGCGCGCTTTTCGGGATGCCGAGATGTGATGTCACTTATGACTCAAAATCGCATCAGGCCGATCCTTTCCATGCATTCAGAGCATGTTTACAAGTATAGCTTTTGGGACGAAACGAGCGTCAGAATGAGTTATTGTGCAATTTTCCGACATAATACAAACACTAGTCATCATAGAGGAACATACATTTATCTTACGGTTCCACATGAATCGAATTTTATTCAAAACAACGTATGCGAATGGGCCTACAAGTCAACTAGGTTTCGCCGAGCTTGGGCTCGTTTTCAGAATAATTACATCGAATGCAACCAACGGGAGATAATCTACACCAATAAACATACATAGCAAACATATACTGTATCCAGCTACATAAAGTAACGTGTATAATCTCATAATATCACTAGAATATCGATATATGAAGGAGTTGTACAATTTACCATAACAACTTAAATCAGTTAGAGAGTTTCCGCTGGTCCCGCTAGCTCACTGGGTAGGCGCGTTGGTTACTTGTCATTCATTTTACAATCGGGCGACACCGGTTCAATCCTGACAGCATGCAAACTATTGATTTTCTTTACACTTTTTTTGTTGATGTTTTCACAAAGTAATATAAACCAAATCATTTAGTATACTATGATGCACTGTTTGTAAATCATTTTTATTTTGTACTAATTATTTATTCGCCACAAAAATTAAAATATGGTCATATAACGATGTTTCTAAATTTTATTTATCCAAACAAATATAATGTAATGGATATCTAATTTATTAATTGTAAATATATTGTACAGTAATATATTGTAATTATATATGTGAAAACAGATTGTGATCTGTCTGGATAAATACAATTTAGAAACATCGTTGTATATAATGACCATATTTTCATTTTTGTGGCGAATAAATAATTACTAAAAAAATATAAAAAAATATTTACAAAGAGTGCATCATAGTATACTAAATGATTTGGTTTATATTACTTCGTGAAAACATCAACAACAAAAGTGTAAAGAAAATCAATAGTTTGCATGCTGTCAGGAATGAACCGGCGTCGCCCGATTGTAAAACAGACGCAAAGGAACCAACGTGTTTACCAACTGAGCTATCAAGTCCAACAGAAATTCGTTGACTGATTTCAGTTGTTATGATAAATTGTACAACTCCTCCTTTATATATCGATATATTCTAGAGATATTATGAGATTTTACACGTTACTTTCTGTAGCTGGATACAATATATGTTTCTAAGTATGTATATTGGTGTACAATATCTCCCGTTCGTTGCATTCGATATAATTATTCTGAAAACGAGCCCAGGGCCAAGCTCGGCGAAACCTAGTCGACTTGTAGGCTGAGTCACATTCATTGTTTTGAATAAAATTGAATTCATGTGGAACCGTAAGATAACTGCTTGTTCCTCTATGATGACTAGTGTTTGTATTACATCGGATTATTGCATAACAACTCATTCTGACGCTCGTTTCGACCCCAACATTATCCATGTAAACATGCTCTGAATACATAGAAAGGGTCGGCCTGCTGCGAGTGTGAGTCATGTGTGACGTTAAGATACCACGTGATCGCCTAGCTCATTAAATTTTTATTTTCCGCGGGAATCGCTACACAGACGGGTTTAAAATCGAATTTATGCTACAAAAGTATTTTTCTGTATTTTTAAAATGTTCTCGAATGTTACATGCAATATTAAACTTTCTGTACACATGGAAAACGGATTTTAGCTAATGCCTTGTTTTTATTTCCTTTAAGGGATATGATGGAAGTAAAATGTTGACATGTTTACTATTCACAGAGGAATAATTATAATAGAAACAATAAAATGTTGTGGCACATATTTTTAAATACACGCATTGATGAGAAACCGGGAATTACTTTTCTGTGGCCTAAGAATAACTAATTTCACAAACTTCCTGCTTATAGTTACATAACAGAAAAGACATCCTCCAACCTCCATATAAAACAACTGCATAAAGTAGATATCCATGCAAGACACAGGCTCCGCATGTGACAGATGTTTTGGGAATAGCTGCCAGGTTCTGTTTCCAGGGGTCTAGTGAGTGCTGTCTGTAGACACAAGCCTCTGCCAGTGACCAATTACAGATTAGTCACAGTTTCCATCAAACAATAGCAGGCAGAACCCTTCCTTCCCAGTGAGGTGGGGGTTGGGGTGGACAGTAGTCAGCCAGTATAGAGCTGCTGGGCTGTTTGTTGTAAACAATTTAGTTACAAATTTAGAAATTTAGTTAGAATGATTCAATCAAATACAGATTTCTTGTGTACAGTGGCATTACCACATGAAATGTCTAAGCAAAATTAGAGAAAAAGTTACTGAAGAGTTTTTGAAAAAAAATAGGCAAAATGTGAAAATTTACCAGTTTTGGGGTCCTTTTTGGGGAGTCATTAGATGCCCTTAGAATTATTTAATAAAATACAGATTTGTTTGTGTACAGTGACACTACCACATGAAATGTATATATGCAAAATTACAGAAAGTTACTGAACAGTTTTTTAAAAAAATAGACAAAATGTGGAAAATTATCATTTTGGGGGGCCCTTAGATCGATTCAATCAAATACAGATTTCTCATGCATAGTGGCAGTACCCTAAGATACATCTGCAAAATTAAAGAAAAAGTTACTGAACGGTTTCTGAGATACGGCAACTAACAGCGGATGCAGAGGGATGGCAATAGTCTGTTGGACCTTCGGCCCAAAGAACTAAAAATAATAAATAAATTACTTCTTAAGATTAAGCATTCTCATACTCGTGTGCGAAAGTCGTCAACAAATGGATGGATGTGTTAAGAAGCTAGGGATGATAGGCGATATTAAAAAGATAGGTTTTCAGGAGACTGTGTAACAATATTTTCAGTTGATTTAACACTGAAGGGAAGTGAATTCCATGTAGTCGGCGTGGCAACTAAAAAAGCTCGAGTTCCTGACTTTGTCTTAACTCTGGAAACAGATACTGAGATAGCAGCATTGACCTAGATGACTGTAGTTGTCTGTGCTGTCTAGCTGGGGTGAGGATTGAGTATAAATATGCAGATTGTTTGCAGAGCTGGTAGAAGTACATTTATTTTGTACTTGAGTAAAAGTACAAGTAACTAGGAAAAAGTAAAAGTACTTTTTTTTTAAATGTACTTGAAGTACAAGTAAAAAGTAAACAACTATACTGAAACTACTTTTCTAAGTTTATAGTTAATGGCTTGACATTTTGTTTTGCAACTTGTATGCCACCTGGTAATCATGCCGGCCAATAGTATCGAATCAGCCAATCAGAAAATATTACCAGTTGTAATTTCCGCTGATATATAGAGATCTCTGCTGGGGGCAAACTGTTCCTGCACAGATCATTTGTCAGAAACAGTTACCACATACATTATGGATATTTCATTACATTTAGCAAAGTAAATTTGTCTACTTAAGTAAAGTAATGAAGTAAAAGGACTCTCTACATTCTAACTCTGCTTGTTTGGAAAGGGCTTGGTAGGTGATTGTACAGATCTTAAACATAATGCAATATCGCACGGGGAGCCAATGCAGTGATTTTAGAAGTGGCACTGCATGAGTGGGAGAAATGAGGAGATTGTGTGACTACCCTTGCCAAACAATTCTGGACTGGTTGACGTTTTGCAATATCCTTAATAGCAATATTATAAAGGAGGGAATTGCAATAATCAAGTCTGTTGCTATAAAGAGCTGTAGCAATAGGCTTAGCGACAGAAAGCGACCTATGTCGGTGAAAGTAATGAATTAAGATGACATTAGGTAGAACCATTAAATTACATTAAATAGTTATGGTTTTCTGAAAGTTATGAATATACCAGTAATTATAAAAATGTTTTAGAAGAATATAACAATTGTTGTAATTGCAATATAAAACAATCACATTTTTATTGAAAGGTTTTTATTTAACTACAAGAAATTAACGTTGTCATTGACTGTTAGTAATAATTATAATGTTTCCTGCTGTGTGTTGTAAATTTTGAAGCTCATTGGATGATTATTGGCTATTCACTGGCGCTATCTTTCTCACAGTGATGCTCTACAGATGTAAACACTTGGGCATGTCTGGCCATGCAGGCACTTTGACAGCTGTAATTAACACAATGTAACTTATTGGATGTTGCTAAACAAGCATCCCTTTGAAGTGCTAACAGACGACCTTAACTGCTGACAGAAGTTACAGTGTAGCAACACAATAATTATGTTGAAACAAAGTATATCTACTTTTGATGATTAAATTAGTAACTTCCTGGATTCACAGGCACTGTGAACAGACTGGGCTTGTCACTGAATCTACTTCAGGGAAAGGTTTGATTGGCAACCTTGTGGACCAGGGAGCAGGGCGGGGTGGGATGGGGGGGGGTCATTATGGAAATTGTTTTTGTCAGGTAGGCAGCCCTGATTGTTGATGTTACACGAAATCGATGCCATCAGAGACACGAATGTTGCGATCAGTTGAAGTGTAAACATGTCGGTTTACCTATGTTATCGCCCGATATACAACTTCGTGCATCACCGATGCCATTTGTCAGTTTTCCACTATTCAAATTATGTACCTTGTGTGATAATTGAACATGATTTGCAAGTGCGGAAACTAGATGTCAGTTTTGAACAGTATTCCGATAATCAGCCTGCAGTGGAGCATGCAGACTGCACATGCTGTGACTGTGCTAGATTTAGGTACGTCTGCGCTATTGTTAGCTCGTTGCAGTGGCCAGTCCCGTTCGTTGTGCGTTGTTTGGGTGGTCTAAGGCATGGAGCTACGCTTGCTAATTAAATTAATGTTTTGACTGATTTATAGTTTAACAATTAAAACATTCACAGTAACATAAATACAATGTTTTAATTAATAACTGTAACTTATTATGGCCATTGCATGGCGACTTATTTTAAAAATAGTTGTCAGTCTAGTATTTTGTTTTAGAAATTAAACAAAATCGATATTACGATATGGTACAACTATGGTACAACAAAAATCAAATGCTTTAAAGTTCCAAATATTACCTTCCATAGTCCTTATACCTTGTATACAATTTGAATACAAACATTTTAATTGTATATAAAAATTGGGATTCCACATTAAATGTGTTTGCTAATTTGTTACAGTTTTGTTAGTAATTTTGCAAATTGTGGCAATTAAACGTGTTCTAATGGAACAACTTATATGTGCTCTATTGTAAGTGGCATTAAAATGTGAATCACATGCTTTGAACAAAAAATATACATACAAATTAGGAATTCTCATTCAATACGTTCGATCGCGCATCTGATCACATACCCGACCGCGCTTTGTAGCACGTCGGAAAAAATTTGGACTGGCAAAAATTTGATCCTGGGTGAGGCCCTGGTGTAACATCACTGTGTACTTTTAGGAGAGCAGTCTCTGTAGAATGAAATTTTTTGTATGCCGATTGTAGCACATTGGATAAGCAAATTGAGCTAATATGACACCTAAGTCGACTTGCTATGACTTTCTCAAGTATCTTAGAAATAAAGCTAAGATTAGAAATTTTTGAAATCATCTTTTGGCAGAGAAGTCTTCTTGAGAGCAGGATTTACATGCGCATATTTAAAATCGACTGGAAATTTACCCAAACTCGGTGATAAATTTATAATATTTGTTATTGTACCAAGTAAAGAATCAAGACATGCTTTTAGCAGTATGGTAATGGATCGAGATCACATGACTTATTTGGGGAGGACATTATTATTTTCCTCACTTCATCAACTGTGGCTGGCTCAGACAATACAAGTAGGCAATTTAGTTGGGGGAGTACAAATATACAGTACTCAATGTGAGACATGGAACAGCAGAACGGATAAGACTGATTTTGTCCTTGAAATGACAAGAGAACGAGATTTGACTGACACGGCAGAGATGGAGCCATCCTTCTGTGTAGAATATGATTTATGCAGATTCAAAGCTGACGCGGACTATCAGAGTTATTTGAGACCATGGTTGAGTAATAATATGATTTAGCTTTGGCCATTTGTCTGTTGCAATAGTGACACTTTTTAGGTATCATGATCTGTCCAAAGGCGAGCATGATTTGCACCATACATGTTCAAGATAGCGACTGAGCTTTTTAGATTGTAACATTTTGGGAGTCATCCATGGAGAATGTGGCTTTTGGGACACAGATTTAGATCTCAAGGGTGCATGTTTATTAAATAAGGCTTTGAGTACTTGACAGTACTGTCGACACAGATCTGATAGATGCATGTTCTTTGGGGTTACTGATGAGGTCGGATTTAAGGATGTTGGTCATTAATGCAGCGATGTCAATCTTACGGATTGGTCGGTAAAACACATTGTGTTTGGACTCTACTGGAGTTCTAGGAACTTTAAGATCAACAATGACAGTGTGGTGGTCTGATAAACCATCTGAAATGGTAGATGTCTGGATGTTGCTACAATTTGAACAAGTGATCAAGAGATCGAGCCAGTGGCCATGTACAGGTTTTGAAAAAGGTAACATGTTGTTTCATATCAAAGGATGCCAGAATATTATTAAATGTGCTTGTCCAGATGAAGATTAAAATCACTGAGAATATAAAATTCTGAATAAACAGTTCCCAGATTTTCAAGTAGATCCTGGAATTCTTCAAAGAAATGGGCAGGGTGTCCTGGAGGGTAATAAATGCACACAAAATAAGCGGAAAAAGACAAATCGTAAATTTCAGCACAGATGGACTCAAACCTGGAATAATCAGGGTTTGAATGCAAATTAACTTTGAACTGTTGTGAAATCAAAAAGCCAACCCCACCACCTCGTCCAACTAAATGTGGTCGATGATGGAAGGAGTAACCAGGAGGAGAAATGTCGGCAATGCATGCGGCTGTGTCATGTGGTCTGAGCCAGGTCTCAGTAAGAGCAGGGATGTCTATTGTTTTTTAAACTAATAATTCCCTGAGTGAGGCAGTCTTATCTCGAATGATCGAACGATGATCGTTTATTGTAGCTAACCGAATGTTATCCCTGAGAGCATGCCCAGGTTTGCACTTACATCTCCTGCTAGTACTAGAATTATGGCTAATTTAAATGTTGGTATAGAGCGGGAGATTGGCAGTAATTTCCGATTAAAACAAAGGTTAAGATATGGTAAAAAGGACACTGAATCGTGTTCTCATCGGTGGAGAAAATTTCTGGATCAGAAAGGCCAGGATACCAATCAACTGAGACGAGGGGAATTACGAACTATCTCACATGTACGATGACATCATACGTCACATGTACTAGTGGATGAAGTTGGTGTGTCACATCATCGAAAGACTACAAGGTACATTCACATATTGGGTATGTTTAAAAGAACTAATTCACACACCAAAAAATAAAAACAAAATGGTGTAGATTTTTTAATGTTTTTAAAAGTAAAATGTGGCCAGTAAAAACGTTCAATGCAATTCTAGGATTTCATAATTTTTTTTATTTCAATCCAAGTCTCTCCCGCTTTCGTTTATTAATTAGCCAATGTTTTATTATGATCAATGCAATTTAAACGATTTTGCACCTGAAAGTATCAGGCTAACTGATCTAATTAAATCTCATGTGCAGACAACACATCTTTGTATAATGCAGCTAACAATGGATTTTCACCCAGGGCGACTTTTGGTTTTAAAAGATGTCCTGTGCGAAAAGCCTTTTGGTATAAAGATTTATTGGTGTTCCTACTAGATTAGGCTATCAATTAGTTAGCAGCTTCACCTGCACATGTCTACATGGATGAAATCTGCACTAACCGAGACTTAATAGTATTAAATGTGGTAGATACAAGCCTCTAGTTACAGGTAACTGAATTTATTCTGAATGTAGCCTGGGTATATAACATTATTTTGAGAAGCAGCATTATTATTTCAGTTGACTTGGGAGGGTTTATGTTACGTGCTCTTTTCACCTCAGTGTTCACAAATCACGCCATATCTTGTTATGCCAATCAATGTCGTGATTTGTTGCCAAGGAAGCGAATTTACTAAAACCATATTTAAAAGCTTTCAAATGCAAATAACACCATGCGGCTATATCTAAATATTGTCATAAATGTATATCACCAAGTTAAGACAAGTAAGAATATGTTGAACTCGTGATATATATATATATATTAGATATTGAAGTAAACAAGAAAAAAACAACCAGACCTGACACCTGCGCAAACCGAACCCCCAAAATAACATTTTGATTTCTCAATATTTTGTTCAATGACATCGTGAACGTCTTGTTTAGCTTTTAAAAGCTTTAGTTTCTTTTACACTAAATAAAATATATTCAATTTTGATTAGAACTTTTTGAAATTACATTTTTTTATTGTAAAATGTGCTGCCCTCTTGCGGATTAGTTTAGAGAACTACTAGATGACGCAATGAGCAATAATGTAGCTGGCCCTGACCATGTGCTTTGATTTGATAATTTAGCATTAATAAGCAATATGTGATCAAACTAGAAATCGTACAACTTCCATGTTGTCAGAACTTGTCTTGCACAGTGTCTGTTTGCAAGGGGCTAGCTGTATTAGTTAGAGCCCCTAACAAAAACCATAAGGCTGTTATACACCAGTTAGATAAATGATCATTGCAAACTAATTCATCTTGTTCTATGAATCAATTAATCTTATTACATAAATTTAGTTAACTTGTAGTCTTTTAGAGTTTACCGGAGTACAACACTGCAGTTTAATTTGTTATGCCACAATAAGTTATGGGAGAGGAAACAGTTACTCCCGTATACTAGTGTTTTTCTTGTTCTTGTGACGAAACATATGTTGTCCCACTAGCATGGCCATGGGCATGCGTACTGGTAGTTTGAGACTGACTATTGTCTGATCTGTAAGTTTGGTTATAGTCATGTGAGAGTCAGAATTATAATATTGACTAAACTAAAAGAAGCAATAGCAAAGTGCAAAGTCTAGCAATGGCAAATAGACACCACTGACTGAATTTGACCATGCATTATATAGAAGAGCTCTGACTCTGTCCCACGTGTGGGTGTAACAACGGTCCATAGCCTAGGCAAAGGCCAAAGGCAAAGCCAACGGCAAGCAAAGTCCAGCTGACTGCAACCTTACAATCAATAGATACCGGTTCGTGCGACAAGACCATGTTAACAAATATGATGTTACTGATGCATCAAATGAACCTAACACACTGAAAATATGTAAGGAAAACCAGGGTAATAAAATTAACAATAAATAGTAACGCTGACAGCTACGTTGCCGCCGGCTAGCCTATGGATACGATGCAAACAAACTGTAATTCGCGACAGGTGCTGTTTTAAACTGCAGTTTACTTCAGCTACACGTGTTGCACCATATGCAACCGGGATACGGGCTTTGTCATCAACGAATGCAGCATTGGACTTGCGTCAGGACTACTGTTACATAACTGCTAGCTGTCGTTTGGAACAGTAAAAAGCACGCCAACTTACACATGCAGACGCTTGCACACAAGAGTAGCAGTTGCCGCAGCATGATTCTTGCTGTCGCAGTCGTTAACGAGAGAACAGGCGTTCGCCAACTTTGTGACACTGACAGTGGTACCCGTATACGTACCGTGTGACACAGCCACTCAGTTGGCACCACGTACTCTCCCAGAAATAAATAGCAGTCCCTGGTCGGCAGGGAGCGAAGTCCATCCTTGTTCGAGTTACACGACACATGTCAACGCAGTCCCGATAAGTCTTCGACCGCGTCTGCAACGGCGCTGAAGTCCAGTGGGCTGGGGAAATGTTTACCTTATCGTAATTACACATGTACAAAGGGGTTCGATTAGCCAGTGAGTCGGTGACGTAATCATTAACACATAAAATGCTTACCAAAAATTTTAATTTACCAGATGTTTGTATGCATGCACTACCTGCGCGTGAATTTTAAATGGCTTGCGAAGTTAGCGTGGTTATATTGGCGGCTAACATTTGCCAGTGACACACACCGGATACCAAGCTTGTTTTGGTGCTTATGTTTCCACGTGTGGAAAGAAGTGCAATTAAATACATGTTATTATGAAGTGAAACTGTAATAGGTAATACCCGTTTATGCCATTTCTAATCTGTTAATATGGCACTATTTTTCATTTAAATTGTCGATCATGGGTGATGTAGCGAAAGGAAAAACAGTCGTTGGTGGGTGATAATGCGGTATGTTCAGATGCTTGATGTAGTATTACAGCTGTTCACAGGCTCTAGGAAAGTTAGGCTTAGCCTAACTTAGCAGGTGATCTTGATTGGTACGTTACAGATACTAGCATGATTGCAACGGAAAACAGTTAGCTTAGCCAAGCCGCATAGTATTTCGTTTGCCAGTGACACACACCGGAACTTATCAGGAATTTTGTCGACTCCGAAATCAGGTCAGGAGACTGACAAGAAAGGCACAGAAACTATATGAAAAAGATATCATAAATCAAATAAAACAGAATCCCAAGAAGTTTTGGCAATATGCGCAGGCGAAAATGAACACAAGAATGGGAATACCGAACTTAATAAAAAGCAAAGACAAGGATGATCTGACAAAGACAGATTTGGAAAAAGCACAGGTATTGGCAAATCACTTCTCTTCCGTATTTACGAGAGAGCCAGAAGGAGACATTCCGGAGGAGCCAATAAGATGTCATAACAAAGTTGAATCTTGCACTATCACTCCATCGATAGTGGCTTTAAAGCTAAAGAAACTAAAAATATTCAAATCACCAGGACCTGATGGCCTACATCCTCGAGTACTAAAGGAATTGGCAGAGAGTATTAGCACTCCACTATCTACAATTTTTAACACGTCGCTTAAAACAGGCATACTACCCAAAGACTGGAAAATAGCAAACATATCTGCAATTCACAAGAAAGGAAACAAAAATCAAGCACATAACTACCGGCCAGTCAGCCTAACGAGCATAGTAGGAAAAATAATGGAAGGCATAGTCAGAGATACCATCACTAAACACCTGTTGAGTGACAAACAATTTGGTTTCATCAAAGGGCGGTCTACAGTTCTCCAATTACTTAAAGTACTCGATTTATGGACTGAGACACTAGATAACGGTGGATGTATTGATGTAGTATATTGTGATTTTATGAAAGCATTTGACAAAGTTCCACATCTACGACTTATAGAGAAACTCCAGAGCTATGGAATTCAAGGAAATATTCTAAGCTGGGTTGCAGCTCTGTTGGCCCACAGAAGACAACGTGTAAGGGTCAATAATTCTTTTTCAGACTGGCATGATGTCATCAGCGGCATACCACAAGGATCGGTGATTGGCCCCCTACTTTTTATTATATTTATTAATGACTTACCGGATGTTATAAAGAACTCCGAAGTATTCCTGTTTGCGGATGATATGAAACTTTTCCGTCCAATTTACACCAATGAAGATTGCACAAAGCTTCAACAAGATCTTACCCATGCAGAACATTGGACATACGAATCTCTCTTAAAGTTCCACCCAGACAAATGCAGCCATATGAGAGTAGGATCATCAACCATAAGAAATGACAGCTACACACTGGGACCTAATGATCATATAACGCTGGCAAGTACGGATAAGGTGAAGGATATTGGCGTCACTTTTGACTCATCACTAAACTTTGAGGCACATATGTCGGAAAAAATTAATAAAGCCAATTCAATGATGGGGATAATTCGTCGCACTTTTGATTACATGGATGAACAGTGTTTTTCTACTGTTTTTAAATCTCTCGTCCGCCCACATATTGAATATGCAAATCAAGTATGGGCTCCCTACTTAATGAAACACATTACAGCTCTTGAAAATGTTCAGCGTAGAGCAACCAAATTAATTCCAGGTTTTAAAGATCTTGAATATAATGAACGTCTACAAAGACTAAAATTACCAACTCTGTCATATCGTCGCCTCAGAGGAGACATGATTGAATTATATAAGATTTTAACAGACAAATATGATACAGCTGTGACATCAAACTTTATAACTTTGAGGGATACTGAATCATGTACGCGAGGACATCACCTAAAAATATTCAAAGGACGTTGTCGGTTAAACATAAAAAAAAATTCATTTATGCACGGACGTATGGAACAGCCTCCCACAGTCTGTGGTAGAGGCTCCATCAGTCCAGTCCTTTGAGGGGAAATTAGACAAATTATGGAAAAACCACCCAATTAAACTCGATTACACAGCCCCACCCCTATTATGGAACAACTCGTCAGACGCATGCACACCATATAGTTTGACGACAAACATCAGAGCTGGCATAAGAGGCATCACAGCCTAGAAGCCAGAAGAGGACCTGTAAGACCTGTAAGAACCTGTAAGTTTGATAGCCACGCACACGAGCAGGCAACAGTACTTTGATATTATTTTTTAACCAACTAATATTTTAATAAGCTTATAATTATAAAGTAATTTTTATTAAAGTCATAATACATGCATTGTCATTACAGATGTGACTGGTAAAATCATAATTTGTTAAACTCAACTAATCTTCAAAGACATGGTTTCGTGCGCAATGTGTCAGGTGTCATAGATGTAGTACCCTTTGCTTACCGCTTTGTTTACCAATCATAACACAAACTTTGAATACTTATTAATACAAACTTATAGATGTGTAAAAGTATCACCACTACAATACATATATAAGACAACATTTGCAATAAATCGCCCCAAAGTCACGTTTTCCAAAATAAAATTTGGTTAACAACCAGCCCAAAGTTTAAAACAAGATGGCGAATTGGTTTTAAACAACATATATGAAGAGCGCAAAACCACCCCAAAACAACTCAACAACAGTGCATTCTCTCAGACTTAACGTGCATTACCTATTGCCATAAACTATACTTTATTTACATAAATTAAAAGTCCGAATTATAGGCTGTCACTGTCAGTAACCAATTAAAACCCAACAGTAAACATAGTATACAATAAACTGACTACTGACAGGCCTTTCATCAAGATGCTCTTTGTCCAACTAGGGCGAAGACCTACATTTCAATTGTGTTAGATTTTAAAATGCTGCAGCCTATAAAAAACACAGATACTCAACTTTTATTTAGAGCAATTATTATTTTTATTACTGTAAAAAAAAATTA
This sequence comes from Paraescarpia echinospica, assembly GCA_020002185.1. NCBI lineage: Eukaryota > Metazoa > Annelida > Polychaeta > Sabellida > Siboglinidae > Paraescarpia > Paraescarpia echinospica. Next base: position 9,775,960 of record CM034535.1, read on the forward strand.
TGAACTTGATTTTTATGTAATATTTTACAGCAGCTTTATATTTATAAGAACTGTGATTCACATTTACTGCAATTATATATTGAAGAGTACTGTGTATATATCGACTATGGTTATATGATTACTGTAATTTTATACCTTAATATTGAGATTTTATACATGTTGTGATTACCAAGCTCAAATCCAAGATGAACTGTTGTGCCATCTGTATACTACTACTGTGTGGACTAACACGTAGGATAGAACAGAAGAACTGGGAAAACCATGGTGAAAGTTTGACTAGACTGCCAATCCCAGCAATCTCTACTTATGTCCCCAGACTTTGATTACAAGTACTTCCCAGCATCCACAAACACCACAACAGGACGGAAATCAAAACATTTTTACAAGGTAGCATCCTTAAATCCATGTTTTTCCATCTTAATCCTCATGCAAGCTTGTGATCTTAACCCAAACCCAGGTCCATACAAACCCAAATTCCATTGTGCCATCTGCAAAAAAGCAGCAAGATGGGTCCAGCGAGCGACTCATTGCAAATCATGGTACCGTACAGATAGCATGGGAATGTCGACATTTGCATCTAATGCCCTCCAAGACAGCCAAGTCTCATGAATTTGCTGCTGGTGCATCATTCCTAATTTCGCAATTTCACTTTTTTTTACTCAACCATAGAGCTAACAAACAGCTTCTCTATCTTGTCAGACATTTCCACATCTGAGCACAGTGAACCACTACGCCCACCTCTAGACACATCTCCATACAAACAAAGGAATAATAACACAAGCAGTAACTCGAATAGTACACAAACTACATGGAAATCAAGCCAGCTATGAACACTTTTGTAAAACCACGTACAGAGAGAGACAAGAAATGCTCAGAGAAGATATCCTCAATAACCAATTTCAGTCAGTCTTTACAAATGAAAATACCAATCTACCACAAGAACCATACTCAAACATACCAGCTATGCCTGACATCACCATCACAACAAAAGGAATCGCCAAATTACTTCATGACTTAAAAACAAACAAATCAACAGGACCCGATGAAGTGCCAGCCAGAATCTTACAACTTGCCGCCAAAGAATTAGCTCCAGTCCTCAGAGTAATCTTTTAAAAATCAATTATCACAGGAGAACTTCCCCCCTCATGGTTACGTGCCAACATCACTCCAATCTTCAAGAAGGGAGGCGGGTCCTTTCCATCAAACTACCGTCCCATCTCCCTGACTTCAATATGTTGCAAACTCCTCGAACACATTATCTACTCTAACACAATGGACCATTTCGACCGATACACAGTCATATTCGACAGACAACACAGCTTCCGCAGTAAACACTCCATAGAAACTCGGTTAATACTCACCACACATGACCTAGCGAATTCTCTAAATAATAAATCCCAAGTGGACATGATAATAATCGACACCGTTCCCCATAACCGACTCCTCAATAAATTAAAGAGATATGGCATCCACAACAAAACATACGCCTGGATCTGTAATTTTCTAAGGTGCTGTGAACAGAGAATGATGGTCGGTGGAGAACATTCCACCTGGACAAATGTTACATCAGGTGTACCGCAAGGCACGAAATTGGGACCAATTCTCTTCCTGATATACATCAATGTTTTCCCACAGTTCGTCTGTTTGCAGATGACTGTGTCCTCTATAGAGAAATCAATAGCCAGTCTGACCCATAAGAACTAAAAAAAACTAAATGAGTTAGCAAAATGGGAACACGACTGGCAGATGCACTTTAACCCAAAAAAATGTGCGATGAGACTAACGGTTAACCTATGCAAGAAACGTAATACATTTTAATTATACTCTAGGAAATGTAACTAGTATGTATCACCAAAGATCTTACCTGGAATAAACACATCCATCAGATTACAGCCTCAGCAAACCATACCCTAACATTTATCAGACGTAATCTCTATTCTCTGGTCACCTATCCTTGCCTGTCGAAAATCTCCTCCAGCCCGTACAACGCCTATCATAGCATCTAAATAGCAAAGCATTCAACACTATTCACACTAGCAAGAACTGTTTTAAATTTTCTTATTTCCCCCGAAAAATAAAAGATTGGAATTCCCTACCAGATGCAATAGTCAACATTACAGAACCACAGAAATTCAGACAAGCTTTAATACACGACTAATGATCCAACCCTGACCGCATGACTCCTAAGGAGTGTTGGCCAGAACTCAACCAAGAGACATGATAATGTCGATTTTTTCATGTTTGTTGTTGTGTTGACATCCCTGACACTACTATGTGACTATGAGCATGACTGAGTTATACAAATTAGGCTACTACAATACAGATTACACATTCATCCCCTCTGGGATCTATTACTTCAACTGGCATGGACACCAGCTAAAAGGGACCAATGGCTTACTATGACTCTTCCAAAAGACACAAACAATGTGAGGTGCATGAAATAGCCCAAGTTTCTAAATTAGCCAAGTTTTGAAACGGCAGTTGGTACCAAGGTTTGGACCAGGACGGTTCCTTCGATCAGTAATCCGATACTCTAACTGCTCGATCACAGTGCATGACTATACATGACTATCTACCCCAGTCAGTGACAGTCATGACCATCCTGTTCTAAATAAGAATAAATATAAGACGTAGTCATTAGTGGTAGTCTGAAGTGAATACACACGTGTGCGCATGTTTGCATGTTTCAGGTAGGAGTCAGTAACCAATGGCTACTGTGGCGGAGACAGATGCAACAGGAAACAGTTGCTCTCCATCAGTCCCTGCTGCTGAAGACACAACCAGTGGCCATGGTAACGTCAGTTCTGAGGACAAGCCAAATGACAAGGACTCAAATACGTGCCAACCTCCTCTGACAAAACGCCAGCGAAAGAAACTGAAGAAGCAAGAGAGATGGTTGAAGATAAAACCAGATAAAAGGTTAACTGTTATTTTTTCTCACTTATATTTATTAACATATCAAACTCTTTTCAGTAAGTATTGCTATATGGATTCATGTTGTTCTTGCCTGCATTTCCTATGCCATTTTATTGAAAAAAAATTTCTCTTTGTAACACTTTGTCACCCAGATAACAGATTAGCTAAATCAGTAAAATAACCCATTTTATATTGTCAATCCACATAAACCTTTGGTGTATTGTTTCTATTGTTGTTAATATATCTAGATTTATCTTCTGTATTATATTTGTATGATTTGACTAGATTGTTTAGTACTATTTTGAATAGCAAATTTTGCTCCGCGGACAGGTCGGAGTGCCAAAAGAAATATGCCCTCGATACACTAGTACCCACAATGCATTCTGTTTCCCGCATGGCGCTTGGCAGGAAACTTTTAACATGACATTTCAATAAAACACATTTTTTAATTAACAGAAAGATTTGAAATGTCTCAAGGAAAAAGACTACCAGATGAAAAGCAATTGATGTCAAAACAATCGATTCATGCATTTGCCAAATCTGTCGGAATTACGATGTATCGGATGAGGTGGCGAGCATTTTGCAAGAAGATGTCATTTATCGACTGCACGAAGTTGTACAGGTTTCGATTTACCAAGTTATTTCAATATTATTATGTTTACACACAGACTAATAGAGTGGTGTGTTGTGGTTTGGTCTTAGGAGTGGAGTGGCTGATTTAACGTTATCTGACTTAACTGGGAAATTGTGAACTTTCACTGTCAAACATCTCGTCACATTGAAAACCGGCAGCCATCGAAAACTCCTGTTCCAACTTCCAGTTCCAGTCCCATACTTCAATAAATACACTCAGTGATATTGACAATTGAATGATTGAATGAATCTTTGTTTCAACAGCATATACCATGGGTAACAATATACAATGCTGACAGCATTACCAATATGGAGACGGACACCATTCCACATAGTGTTGCATGTTATAGCATACATCGTAACTCAGTAAGTTTATATTATTATTTTAGAGCAAAGGATAGAGAGAAAAAGAAACAGTACCGAAGGCAAGCGAGAGAACAAAATATTGATCTTGGTCCTTCAAGAAAGAGTTTGAAGCGCAACACAATGGAGCAATCAGCATGCAGAATCAGAGTTGCTGTTGACTGTTCTTTTGACAACCTCATGACTGAGCGAGTAGGTTATATTAGTTGTTTCCGCAAAACAACAGTAACACTTTCTCTGTATAATTATTGACTCTCACGAAGAAATTCAGTGTCACTGAAAATGGTCAACTTATCTGGACATTTGTATCGATTAGCATGGTTACTAGATATGTCACTTAACCATAAATAGTGTTATTTGGTCTCAGCGAAAATGTTACTTGTATACTTACTAACTATGTTGTGCTGACTGTTCTGATGTAATCATGTGTCGATGATCATGTAGTCTTTTCACTAACTGTCTATCAGAACTGTACACCAGTTTCTGGCCAGTAACGAGAATTTAGGAATATCAGGGTTGGGTGATTCTTCTTTTAAATAGGCATAGACTTCCAAAAATATTCAGTCCAGAGATCAGTTTACTCTGCAGCGAATATAACAACTTTTCTGAGTGATCTAGGAAATGTTATAAATTATTATGGCTACCCAAATACAGACAAATTAACCTGTGGTCTGCCATTAAAACCACTTCATCTGGGAGCCTGTCAAATGAATCTATTACTTGTGGTGTTACAGTGTGTGACACAGCTTGTGCAACAGCTCCAGCACTGCTACTCGGCCAATCGCAGGGCACCAAATCCCCTCCAGGTGAGTCAACTTGGAACTAGCTGCCTGTGCTGCCATCTGGTAAATAGTTTTGAAGGCGTGTGCGAAGTACAGATTGCACACACTGGTGGTCACACAATGATGAGATGAACACGTTTTTAATGTGAATTTCCTCGCTTGAAGATTCTCTTTAAAAATATTTCATATGTTCGACATAATATAGTGTAACTAAAAAGTATATTTTTTTAAATCACCATATGGTGAAGACATCCTGATGGAGTGCATCCTAAGATCATTATTAGCATACTTATCGTATTATGAGATTTATAGTTTTGAGTTTTTCACTGTGGTTATATGAGGAGCCTATACTGGTGATGTGTTTGTCAAGCCATGTGATGTGTTTTCTTCCAGTTTTACGTGACTGGTATAGATGGAAAGACACAGCAGAGAATGAATGACCTTGGCGACTACAAAGGGTGGGATGTAGGTGCACAATGGATTTTTTTCAATTTATTAATGTGCAATACCGTATTTGAATGCTTAACAAATATTTGAATTTTGCATTCCAGTAAGCATACAGGGATGTACATCCATGTTCTTTGGCTCCTGGGATTCCTGTATAAAACAATCTCAGCAGACATGACTGGCAAGCAATTTAGGCATCCACATATATGAGAAAAAGGGTACCAGAACTTTTAAAGTCTGATAATTTAGGTGGACCTTTCAATATTTGTTTCATCACTGAGTTTCGAACTAGTGCGACACTGGTAGAAATGAAATTATAATGATGTCAACGTTGGCATTGGACATTGCTGCCACGGTGTCAGATGCTGCTAAAAAAAGGAGGGTGTACACTAATTAGGGCATTTCATCGAATGAATGCAGTATTTTAATTTTTTTTTAACAATAGATTCATGTGTTTCAATATTTATTTATTATTATACATATATATGTTGTCGGTTTAATCAAACCCTATCTGAGTGTTTAATTGGTTTTTTAACTGTTTTATTCTTGCGCCATCTGTCATGTATTTCCATGACTACGTAGAACAGAACTTGCAATGAGATCTTGGTGTTCCAGGTACATTTTAAGACACCGAATTACTTGGAGGAGTTCAACAAGGAAGACGTGGTGTACTTGACCAGCGAGTCTCCCAATGTTTTGTCGACTCTGGAAGAAAGCAAAGTCTACATTATTGGTGGGCTGGTAGACCATAATCATCAAAAGGTTTGTATTTAGTAAATACTATGAACTGAGCAGGTTATTCAACACTTACATGACGTATGGTGAGGGAAGTAGAAAGATAGTTAAGATACATTTTGGAATCTTTATTTGGTGCTCAATGGAAATTCTGGTGCCATCATGGTCTCTTTATTGGTGTCTTGTATCAATCTACGACTGAAACTATAATGTGTTGTGTACAAGTGGCACATTGTAATCTTTTGTAAGTGGCTATTGCACTTTCTGTTGTTGGAAATCGTTGCCTTCAATGTATTTCTACTAGCTTTGGAATGTGCTTAATTTTCGGACGAAATCAGTGTAGAATCAAACATTTGTGTTTCCTAAACAACCTGTCATTTTATATGATATAAGCTAAGCAACTGTTTAACTGTGGGCAGTCAAATGCCTGCTAATGCAAGAAAATTAATGTGTAGATTTGTAGAATATTATTGTGGTACACTACAGAGGATATGTATTTAATAAAATTAATGTTAGTCAAATTATATCTGGTATATTTTTTATTTTAGGGTCTGTGCCATAAGCTAGCCTGCGAAAAAATTATTTCGCATGCACAATTGCCGATCAGCAAATACCTTGAAATGCGAACAAGAAAAGTATTGACAATTAACCACGGTGAGTTGTCTCATTAAATACACATATAAAATATTAGTCTGTAGCCTGGGAGTACGTTTTCATGTGACAATCATGCACAAAGTTTGATAGCTCAAGTATTAAGTGGTTGATGACCCAATAGTTAAGTAGTTCATAGCCCATGTATTAGTGGTTGATAACCCAAGAATTAGGTGGTTGATAGCCAAAGTTTTGGTGGTTGATAGCCCAAGTGTTAAGTGGTTGATAGCCCAAGTTTTGGTGGTTCATAGCCCAAGTGTTAAGTGGTTGATAGCCCTAGTTTTGGTGGTTCATAGCCCATGTGTTAATGGTTGATAGCCCAAATGTTTAATAGCCCAAGTGTTAAGTGGTTCATAGTTCAAGTGTTAAATGGTTAATAGTCCAAATGTTAGTATTGATGCCATGGGAGTTAAGTGTCTGATAGGGCACATGTGAAGTGGTTGATAACCAAAGTGTTGTATGTAAGATAACACAAGTCTTATACGCTTGATAGCCCAAGTGTTTTAGAGCTCAAATGTTAAGTGGTTGATAGCCCAAGTTTTCAGTGGTTGATACCACAAGCCCACATTCCCATTACTTGCTCAGGAATCTGACAGAAATGTGTCTCAATTGTGATGTTTGCAGTTTAAAAATTTCACATTTCAGTGTTTGAGATTCTTCTGCGGTTCACGGAAAGCAACAGCTGGGAGAAGGCATTTGATTCAGTGATACCAAAGAGGAAGGGGGTCCTTCTCAAAAGTGACATAGATGCTGTCGGTGACACCAACGCCTCATCCGTAGATGACAGAACATTGCAAGATGCTAGGGTAGACCAACAAGAAGACAGTGCCATTAGTGACGCTGACGAATCTAGTGTCGCAAATGAAAAGAACATGTCATACCAGAATTACACAAACCATACGGCTGACCATGACAATGAAAAACATTGTGTTGTCACCGAAAGTGTTGATTATACTTGACACATCTCATGTACTAAAGTGTGAAAAGTTAAAGTGTAATAGTTTTCGTTTTTCTAAGAAGTAGAAGTCAATGTGTGTATATATATAATGAAGGCTCCTTTATTTTAAGAAACTGATATATGTCAAACACACATCTAGTAATAATGATTATGTCAGCCATAAATTATGCAGATTAGTTCTTATTGAGATTTTCAGTTTTTTACCTTTGACAATTTTGCAGAAATCTACTAAACGTCTGTCATAGCTGTTCTTTTTTCATTGAATAGTCTACTAAGTAAAGTATTCCTCGACACATTGAGCAAACGGTGGTGACGTTGTTTTATAAACCTAAGTCAAGATGAATTAAATTAATAAATGATGCTCGAAACCTCATAAATGCAATAAGTCTTTATTATGAATATACATCTTGTATATATTATGTATACTACGTCATCTGTATAAACGTCTATACACCAAATTTCAAATAAATCATGGTTAAATCAAATAAGATCGATTTCATTTTTAAATCATGATTTTTCCAATTCCGTTCAGCCGGTAGTATTAACTGACTGTGCGATACAAAAACGTGTTACATTTTACAACGCTCGTTTTAGTGGATCAGTGGAGCCATCTGGTGGTTTAATTGTATATTATTAATGACAATGAAATTCGATAGATGGCGATATTGTTTTTGTGGTGTAATTTGTGGAAACTAAACTATACATTTTCTGGGTTATTCGTCATTTGTGATTCTACTTGTGCAGCGAAATCTGCACGCATTTGTACATGGTAAGGTTTTAGTTATATTATTAGATAATATTGTCAAATGCATAGTGTGGAATCATTTAATTGCGTTTATTATGTTTACAGTTATGTAAACACAGTTAAAAGCACCATTAACATCGCTCCCCCATGAATGTTTGGTTAAGGCCCTGGGCGTAAGGCACCGTTTTGCATATCCTGACCCACGAGACCAGTGCTAAGAATTGGAAATTGTTAGCTAGGCGATGTTTTACAATCTGGGCTAACCTAGCCTCGATTATCCAGGCGCCGTGAGGTGGCAACACTCGCCCCCTCACTACGTCTACAGCCAGGAATTTTAATGATTTGCATTGTTATCCTAGGCTATAGGCGGCTTTACCCCAAATCGGCTCCATTAGTTGTACACCATTGCCCTTATTTGGTGTCCAGTTGTCAAGGTGACCCGCCATCTTGGCTTTACACAATCAAATGTTTTGTACTGTTTACCATGCAACCGAAATGATGCAGTGGTATTTTGACTTTGACGGATAGTGACGCCTGACAGTAATATACAAGTTCTTAAAGGGAATAAAAACACCTATTGCTTGAATCCATGTTATATTATATCTTGCTATCTATTCCCACGTCCACCAAGCCAGAAAAATCAAAAAAATTCAATGAATTAGAAATTCCACATGTTATGCTGTGCATCCGGACATTTTCGAATATGCATATTTTTGGCGCGCTTTTCGGGATGTCGAGATGTGACGTCACTTATGACTCAAACTCGCATCAGGCCGACCCTTTCCATGCATTCAGAGCATGTTTACAAGTATAGCTTTTGGGTCGAAACGAGCGTCAGAATGAGTTATTGTGCAATATCCCGACGTAATACAAACACTAGTCATCATAGAGGAACAAGCAGTTATCTTACGGTTCCACATGAATCAAATTTTATTCAAAACAACGAATGCGAATGGGCCTACAACTCGACTAGGTTTCGCCGAGCTTGGGCTTGTTTTTAGAATAATTATATCGAATGCAACCAACGGGAGATAATCTACACCAATAAACATACATAGCAAACAGATATTGTATCCAGCTACAGAAAGTAACGTGTATAATCTCATAATATCACTAGAATATCGATATATGAAGCAGGAGTTGTACAATTTATCATAACAACTTAAATCAGTCCGCGAATTTCTGTTGGTGCTGCTAGCTCAGTTGGTAGTTGCGTTGGTTTCTTGCCATTTATTTTACAATATTTATTCGCCACAAAAATGAAAATATGGTCATTATATATAAAACGATGTTTCTAAATCGTTATATATAATGACCATATTTTCATTTTTGTGGCGAATAAAAAATTACTACAAAAATAAAAAATACATTTACAAACAGTGCATCATAGTATACTAAATGATATGGTTTATATTACTTCGTGAAAACATAAACAAAAAAAGTGTAAAGAAAATCAATAGTTTGCATGCTGTCAGGATTGAACTGCGTCGCCCGATTGTAAAATTAATTATAAGAAATCAACGCGTCTACAAACTGAGCTAGCGGCACCAACAGAAATTGACTGACTGATTTAAGTTGTTATGATAAATTGTACAACTCTTGCTTCATATATCGATATTCTAGTGATATTATGAGATTATACACATTACTTTCTGTAGCTGGATACAATATATGTTTGCTATGTATGTTTATTGGTGTAGATTATCTCCCGTTGGTTGCATTCGATATAATTATTCTGAAAACGAGCCCAAGCTCGGCGAAACCTAGTCGAGTTGTAGGCCCATTCGCATTCGTTGTTTTGAATAAAATTTGATTCATGTGGAACCGTAAGATAACTGCTTGTTCCTCTATGATGACTAGTGTTTGTATTACATCGGAATATTGCACAATAACTCATTCTGACGCTCGTTTTGACCCAAAAGCTATCCTTGTAAACATGCTCAGAATGCATGGAAAGGGTCGGCCTGATGCAAGTGTGTGTCATAAGTGACGTCACGATACCACGTGATCGCCTAGCTCATTAAAATTAAATTTTTCGTGGGAATCGCTTCACAGGCGGGCTTAAAATCGAATTTATGCTACAAATGTATTTTTCTGTATTTGTTTAATGTTGTCAAATGTTACATACAATGTTAAACTTTGTGTACACATAGAAAAAGGATTTTATCTAATGCCTTATTTTTATTTCCTTTAAGGTGACTGGCCAAAGATGTGCATCTATAAAAAATAGTGGCCTGTTTCCCTCGTTTGATTGCAAAAGGCACCGATGTGCCTTCTTGCAGTTGTTGCCAAAGGCCGTTGCTATCATACGCAGCCGGATGTCACATAATCACTAATGGACTGAGTCACTCAATGGAGGCCAACTATGAAACAAGAAATTAAATGCAAATAAACTATATTAAAACAAGTCACACAATAAAATAAACCAAAATGCAAATTTTTCATTGTTAGTTTGTCTACCATATTACCCGTTTAGTTACTAGGTGGTGCATCGCACAGTTACATTTTTTTCATGTTCTACTTTTTATTTTGTATTTATAGTTATTTAGCTAGGGATGCACTTTGAAGCTATTGCCTGTTGGGCGATTTGTGTCCGATATGTTTTTTTATATATCACTGTCAGCATTCTAGGCATTTTCTTGTAACATTATGAAAAATAACAAGGATAATAACTTGTTTCATTTCCATCTTTGTGAAATTGTCTGAATGATGCTGATTCGCAAACAATAATCTGTTACATTTCTATTTTTAAAGGATATAAAAAAAAACATAATTGTTTGCCTGGATCATGTGCCACGAGACCTTAGAAGACACCCACCCCCCAATTCGGACATTTGGAAGTTTACACGAACAGCTTTGGCAATAACCATTGAGAGGCGGATCTAGACGCAAAGAGGGTAGTCTAGGGGAGTCACAAAACCTCCACTGGTGGCCGAAACAAATTATTTAGAAATAGCTTAGATTATCCAGGTGCCGTGAAGTGGCAGCACCCCATCATTAGGCCTAGAATATTAATGCCTTTTCAATGTTCGTCAGTGGTTTTCGGCTTACCCCAAATCCAGGTAGAAATGCTGATTGGCTCTCACCGTTACTTTAAAATAACAACAATTAAATAAAAGCAATTTTGTAGAAATTTATACAATGTTTAAAAATTAGTAAAAATTTAACTTACATTGAAACAGGTCACACCCAAAATAAGCAAAAAAAATTTAAATGTTCATAGTTACTTTTACACCATATCTGCATAGCTGCATTTTAATCACCAGCATAATCACTAGGTGGCAGCTCTCATGGCTGTCAACTATTTCGTATCAATGTTGTTTTGTTTATACTCAGCAGAAACAAAAGACTAGGTGTGAATAAACACAATATAAATACCAAACAAGAACTAATTTAACTAAATAAATTGTATTCTAACTAAAATATGAAGCCGCCAAGTACACCCAAAACAAACTAATCTTGGTGCTAAGTCGGTAGTCTGTCAGACAACTGTTTTTAAGATTCTCGGTTCGAATCCAATACAGTATTTTTGTTTATGTTCATTTAGTTTTAGAGACTTTTCATTTTGTATAATACTATTTCAGGCACTTTTTCATAATTTCATTTCTTTATCAAAAACATATATAATATATAAACAATCTGGAGGATAGAATTAGCAGTGAGCTAACTGGCAGTGAACAGTCAAAAGGCCACTTCAGAACAAGACTCTCTCTTCGGTGAAGTCACGCAGCCGAGCAAGAGTCGGTTAAGCGAGACTAGTGTAGAAAATGTTTCGCTGTGCCACCGTAACTTCAGCTTCTGTCTCTTCTCTGTCTCGGCTTGACTAGTGACATCAGAAGACGGGGGAGCTGTTAAAAAATTTCCGTCGCTGTTTGGCCACCGCATGCGAACATGGGGGCCAGGGGGTTCTAGCCCCCCACTTTTGTATATAGCAAATTGCAGTAAATACTCTAGCTAGTAATGTAGAAGGTGTGCAGTCTGCACACAGGTATCTTTTTCCCTTGAATTGATATATATTGTAAATCTATGACAGTTCATGTGCAGTAAATATGTCTAACAGCATTCAAGGGTTTTTAGTCAATAACTAAGTAGAATGGAAAATTATTATATAAATGTACAAATTGTAGTACATAGCATATGTGGTACATAGATGGGGGGTACCGAGTGGAAGTAACACGTGTCATCATACATACACTGGGGGTGAGGGGGTACCGAGTGGAAGTAACACGTGTCATCATACATTCACTGGGGGTGAGGGGGTACCGAGTGGAATTAACAAGTGTCATCATACATACACTGGGGGTGAGGGGGTACCGAGCGGAAGTAGCACATGTCATCATACATACACTGGGGGTGAGGGGGTACTGAGTGGAAGTAGCACATGTCATCATACATACACTGGGGGTGACGGGGTACCGAGTGGAAGTAGCACGTCATTATACATACACTGGGGTGAGGGGGTACCGAGTGGAAGTAGCACACTAAATACTATTATATATGTGTGTATGTATGTAAAGCGCCTGAGAGCAATTTCAATTGAAAGGGTGCTATATAAGTACTTTTATTAATATTACAGGAAAGTTAGCAGATGGAGCCACCAAATCATCATATTTTGTCATTTATGGGTACATTCCACATATTTTTGTTATAGATCAAAGTAAACCTAATTTAGTGTATTTATTCGGAACTTAATTGCTAGCTGTTTCTTGTAACATTATGAAATAATTTGATTTAATGTGATCTGACATGATATTCTATTTTTAGCAAAATCCTATGTGGCTACAATTTCTCTTCTCTTATAAGTACACAAGCATCACTTCAAAAATAGCTCGTGATCATTGTTGAATAATTCATCTATATTTTGTAATTAATTAATTTTGTTTTAATTAATTTATATTGATTAATTAATTGATAGTGTTCCATCTACACAAAGTGTATATACATACATTGAATATTGCTACTTTCCAAAATTTGGGGCCCCCACTAAAACTTGGGGTCAAACAATTGTGAGTGTGTGGCTAGGCGTATATACTTAGGCCTTTTATGCATTCATGATGTATTGAAGTTTACCATACATTTTTAGCACTAACATGCCACTAAGAAGTGCCGAAAAAATGCGTCGATATCGTCAACGTATACGGGAAGATGCAGAACGACATGATATTTACAAACACCGAGAGAGAGAAAGGTGGAACGAATGGAAGGACCTCGGTAAAACACCCACGATTGAGAGCAAGACAGAAATGAAAAATATTCTCATGGGGTAAAGATGGGGAAAATACCAGAAGGCAGGCATGGCAAAAAAACTAAAACTGGAAGCAAATGTGACTGCCCTGAGTTCTGATCAGGAAGATGTCGGTGAAGTACTGGAATATGGGGCCCAGAATGCTGCACCACCATCACAACTGCCAGTTCTGACACAGCCACGCCGACTCAGTGGACGGAAGAAGGCTGGGAATAGGTCAGAAGGCTACCGGGGAAAGGAGCTGCTAAAGGATCACCGTCGCCAACAGCATTATGTCATAGGTTACTATCTGCAAACTACTAATGCTTGTTGTTGTGCGTGCGTGCGTGCGTGCGTGCGTGTGTGAAATATTTTGTGTTGTGTTAAGTTATGTTGAAGTTTCAAATGAAACATAATTTATATATGGTTTTATGTAAAAAAAAAACTTCCCCATGCTAAGCCGGATCTCTCAGCTAGTAAAATTATGTAGCTGTAAATGGAAAATAACTACTTGCACCTCTGTACTATTTTGGGTGATTTTTTTACGAGTGAAAACGGCATTCTCTAGTATAATTAACTCCTTATATAATATGCGTTAAGTGACGTATGTTCTTCGTTTTAGATATACAACACGTATCACTGGACAAGAACGATAAACATGCCGTCAGTGCAGATATCCAGCTGCAAGCCTCAGACACGACACAAGACAATTCTCGGCTTACTGGATCAGACTTCAACCAAGACAGCATTTCTCCTACAAACAGTACAGTTTTCAGACATTGTTCGGTTCACTGCGTGTTACCAAACATAAAGATTGAAGACGATGAGCAACAAGAATCCATGGAAGAAGATGGTCTGTGCAGTCAACAAGGACATAGAGTTGATGGTTGTGACACCAGCGGGTTCGAAAGTGTGAAGCATGAACAACAGCCACTAGAGTTCAACGAACAAGAACATTTTCTGCGATTCCAAAACGTAGATCTGCTGCTAACATGGACAAACGATGTTGATAAACTCGCCAAAGTGAAACAAGAGAAGATAGACCCTGGTGAATGTGGCAGAGACGGCGAGAAGAAAAGACAGTGGGTCGTGTGTGAGGACGGCCTACTGAGAGAGGTCACACAAGGACACACTCTGAATGTCTCACAGACTTGTGCGGGTGACGATTGCAGTGGTCACGTTGATCAAATGCAACATTGCATTTTTTCGGCACTAACATACCGTTGACATGTGCCGAAAGAATGCATCGATACCGTCAGCTTGTACTGGAAGATGCGGCTCGATGTGATATTTACAAAAATCGAGAGAGAGAAAGATGGAGTGAACGAAAGAACTTCGATAAAATGCCAACACTAGATAGCAAGTCAGAAATGGGAAAACGTCTCATGCGGTCAAGATGGAGAAAAGACCAGAAGGTGCGCAGGGCAAGAAAACTAAATCTGCAAGCAGTTGTGACTCCCCCGGTTGTCTTGACCAAGGATATTTTGGTGAAATAGCAGAACCTGAGGCCCAGAATAATACACAACTCACAGACACTCCGACTCAGTGGACGGAATACGAAGGCCAGGAATAGGTCAAAGGTCTATCGGGGAAATGAGGTGCTAAAGAGTCGTCTTCGCCAACAGCATCGTGTCATAGGTTGCTATCGGTATACTACAGTACTAATGCTTGTTGTTGCTGTTGTGTGTGTGTGTGTGTGTGTGTGTGTGTGTGCGTGTGTGCGTGTGTGCGTGCGCGTATGAATGCGTGCGTGCGAGTTTATACTGACAACTACTTATTTTGCGTGCGTTGTGTTAAGTTGCGTTGACACTCACTCAGCGAGTAAAATTACACAGCTGTAAATGAAAAATAACAACACCCTCCTCTGTACTATATTGGGTGATTTGTTCACATGTGAAAATGATGGATTTTCCAATATCACAAATAATATCTTAATTACCTCCTTATATACTGTGCGTTAAGTGACGTGTGTTCTGCGTTGTAGGTACACAAAACGTTTCAGTGGACAAGGTAGGTAAACACGACGTCACTCATATGTATGGCTCAGACACAACAAGAACACGACCAGAATCCACGAAAGAAGACAGTGTATGCAGTGGACAACAACATAGTGTTGATGATTGTGACACCACATGTTGGAACGTGCGAAGCATGAAGAACAACGACTAGAATGCAATGAACAAGAACATTTTCTGCGATTCCAAAACGTAGATCTGCTGCCAGCATGGATAAATAATGTTAATGAACTCGCCAACGTGAAATAATAGGAATATATCTCTTCATGGATATGGCAGAGACGGCGGGGAGAGGAGACATTGGGTCGTATGTACTGGTGGCGTACTGAAAAAGGTCACACAAGGACACACTCGGGGTGTCTCACAGACTTGTGCGGGCGAAGATTGCAGTGACAACATTGATCAAATGCAACATATCATCTGTAAGAATGATACCAACATCAGCGAAACACAAACAAATGCGAGGCTGAACACGAGTTCTACAGATGAAATGGGTCACACTGGTGTTATGCCGTACACGTGTTCAACGTGTACCCCACACCCATTCATGGAGAGCAGTAGTTTGAGTGTTCATAAACAAACACACGGAGACGAGAAACCATTCTCTTGTGAAACATGTGTGAAAATCACGAACATTCAAGTGGTGTCACACTACACAAAAGAACACACAAAAGTGCAAACCTTTCATTTGTACCAAGTGTGGAAAGTCGTCCAAGCACTCGTGTGATCTTAATGAACACAAAAAGACACGCACAGGTGAAAAAACCGTTCATCTGTGCAACCGTCTGGAAAG
Organism: Paraescarpia echinospica; assembly: GCA_020002185.1. Taxonomy (NCBI): domain Eukaryota; kingdom Metazoa; phylum Annelida; class Polychaeta; order Sabellida; family Siboglinidae; genus Paraescarpia; species Paraescarpia echinospica. Next base: position 9,792,222 of record CM034535.1, read on the forward strand.
TCATTCTCGCCAGCAGATGGTCTTACACGAAAGACACACACACAGACATGTGCAAAGTCATTCTAGAGTCATGTGACCTTACATTCGTGAGGTCACGTGACCTTACGATGCTGGAAAGAACACACTTGGGTGTGAAACCTTTCAGAACGTGTTGTCAATGCAGTTATCAGCGACTGCAGAATGCTGCGATTCGTCTGGTGCCGAGGTGTGCTGGTGAGTGGAGTGCCACGCTCCCATGTGTTTGTTTTCATACGTGTCAGTGGCATCGACGCTGGCGCCCTCTATCGGCGAACTGCTTGTACACTCATCTTCGCCATCATCGTGTTCGGCTTTCAAAATAAAATCGGTGTGATAACGTCAACCCGAACGCATTCGTTAAAGTTAGCGCTGTGTGGCCGTCGTCGGCATATCGCCGACAGTCAGCACCGTACGCAGTCAGCGCCCTGGCTAATTGTCGACACTCTTCTTGATTGTATACTGGCCAACACTTTTACGGAGTCAAGATGCGCATGCTATTTAATCGTGTATTAAAGCTTGTTTAAATTTCTGTGATATTAACTATTGATTCTGACACGATTAAAATAGATCGCCCAGCGGCGTACTGCACCTCTTGTCAACACAGTTCGGTTGAGCACCGTATCCTAGTAATGTCGGGCGATGTCGGTGCAATCACTGTAAGCGGTGTGACAATTTTGTTCAAAGGTATTGTAAACTGTATAGATGCTATGCTATTGTCTATTTTCAAAGAGAAGGAATTGCATAAAAGTTAATGCATTGAATGTACAGTACTACAGTATATGCACAGTTCGCCGTATTAGCGAAAGAAAAGGTTTCATCTCCAGTCAAGATGAAGTTCAAAGCACGTGAACAGCGGCATATGTCTAATGAAGGTGCCACATTCACAACATAAGACGTTCGTCAGACCACCTGATACGTACAACATAAACACTCGATTTAACAACAACAGGGGCTGCTAAAGTTTAGCTACTGTAGCGCAGATCATGTGACAGTCAACAACATATTTTGTATTGTCAGGAGTCGCAATTCGGTCATCAGTGTGGGTGGAGAATTATCCAAGTGCAAAGAACAAGGTTGTGCCTCTTTTTGGGGAGTTGCACTTCGGTGTATAGATATCAAGAATATTTTCGATATCGTTCAATATTAAATAGTACGATTTATTTGTTGTTTAGATGTGGTTCAGAGTAACGCAAAACACACTCTTTACGGGCACCTACGAAAATGTAATTTACGTCTTGCCTAATTAAAAGCGTTGGCCCGGAGAGAGATAACTGACCAACTTGCCTATACCAAAGCAGTTTGCAGAACCCTGGACTAGGTAAAACGCTCCTTGATATGACTTACATAAAACAAATTGCGTCGGTTCTGTTTGGTAAGGCTAAGGAGAAATTAATTAAAATAGCAATTGATACTCAAACCTTCGTAGATCTCCATTTTTGAATGTAGTAATATGGTTTTAGACGTACAAAGCCTGATCGTAAAATGGAGTTGTGTCTCTAAATATTAATCTGCATGATTGTACAGTCAAGAATAGTCAAAAAAAATTATATATGGATGACATTTATGATTTGTTAAGCGAATCAGAAACATTCAGATTAAATACATAATGGTCAGAGTATGTTTTATTGTTGCCAATTAAAACACATTTGGTGGTCAGGGCGTTGGACAGATATAGTTTACACAATATAACATGATTTTATTTTGAAAACAATGATACGTTGAATCTTTAATGGAATCGTTTCTTGTCTTTAAATTACAACATCTTCAGTTCCAGTTGAATGTATCTTCGATAAACGACAGTTGGTCTCAACAGGTTCCGGTCATTAGCGTCGTGCATTTATTTTGGGTCATGTAACAACTGATGGTCATTCTTTCTTGTAAAAAGATACTGCAACAATTGCTGCACTAATTGTATTCCAAGGAAATACGTTTGCAACTAATCTGATGGCTAATACTGTTTAATGTGTGATATATACTCATGCTTTATCAAAACAATTTTTACATGTGAAATGTTCAAATAACTAGCCGTTATTTCCTAAACGCACCATAACACATTATTTCAAACCTATACACTTAACTGTAGTAATAATTATGACAAAACGTCATGACGTGACATACATACACACTTTACAGTAATTCACAAATAAAATATAGAATTCCGTATAACATAGTGATGATCTGATGATCGACGAAACCCATGGAAAAGAGCAGGTGATGTTTGAATAAGTAATGTCCAACCTTGATACGATAATATTACAATACATTGAAATCTAAGTGTTCGCGTTTCTTCCCTAATTGGTGCGCCACATTGCACCCGATTTTTCAAATACTGCCGAAATACTGTTGTCGTTTGTTTCGTCCAGTTGTTGTCGCCTAGCCGTGCACGACCGATGTTCCTGGCCGCCAAGTGTCCAGCAGGGTCGGGTCGGATATCGGTTGTCGCTTGGACATGAGCAGTCTCGGCGGTGACTTTATTCCCACGATCTCTCTCCGCTGGCTGTCGGTCGAACCGGGGCGCATGATCTCGTTGGCCGGACGGTTTGGATCTAGATTTATAATGACACAACAAGGATTTACTATTTGTGTAGATCGATCAGTTATGAAATGTTAGTACGTGGGACGTGGTGAGGAGAGACATGGACGTGGAGGAGGATGTGATGAGAAGAGACGTCGAGGTGGCAGAGGTTATGGATAAGGATGTGATGAGGAGAGACATGGAGGTGGCAGAGGTTATGAATAAGGATGTGATGAGGAGAGACATGGAGGTGGCAGAGGTTATGGAGGAGGATGTGGTGAGGAGAGACATGGAGGTGGCAGAGGTTATGGAGGAGGATGTGATTAGAAGAGACATGGAGATGGCAGAGGTTATGGAGGAGGATGTGGTGAGGAGAAATATGGAGGTGGCAGAGGTTATTGAGGAGGATGTGGTGAGGAGAAACATGGAGCAGAGGTTATGGAGGAGGATGTGATGAGGAGAGACATGGAGGTGGCAGAGGTTATGGAGGATGATGTGGTGAGGAGAGACATGGAGGTAGATGGCAGAGGTTATGGAGGAGGATGTGGTGAGGTGAGACATGGATGTAGGTGGCAGAGGTTATGGAGGAGGAGGAGGTGAGGAGAGACGTGGAGGTGACAGAAATTGTGTAGGAGAATGCAATGGACGAAGATGTGATGAGGGGAGACATGGAGGTAGGTGGCAGAGGTTATGGAGGAGGATGTGGTGAGGAGAGACATGGAGGTTGCAGAGGTTGTGGGGGAGGATGTAGTAAGGAGAGACATGGAGGTAGCACAGGTTGTGGAGGAGGATGTGGTGAGATGAGACATGGAGATGGCAGAGGTTGTGGAAGAAGACACAGTGGACAGGAAATCGTGACGGATGAGGATCCGAGCCACCACTCCCAATACTGGTCAATGCAATACACAGTCGAAAGAAGACGACTCTCGCCATAAAGAACAATATGGGTCCCTCTCAAACGAATATACAATGTTATTTGTGTCTTCGATTCACTTATATCCATGAGTACGCAGCACTATGCAACCCGTAACGGCAATTTAAAGTTATTCCCTTTAAGCGGGCATTCCTTACATTAGGTTATCCATCAGTAAAGTAATAAACGTCAACAAAGTATTACACGTGTGAGCGGAAATCTAAAAACGAACCGGATCCGCCAATCACATTACAGTATAGTCTTGGTGATTGTCACGTGTCTATACTTCAGCAACGATCATAATTATGTTGTGCATGCCAACATTTATAATAGTACAAGAGGAGGTAAATATATATATTATATGGCGCCGCAGTGCGTGAAGATCCAGGGTTTATAGGACACTTCGTCTGCCGTAAGATCCAGGGTTTATGGGACACTTCGTCTGCCGTCAGCGGGTATTGTTTTAATAAGGTTTTCATCGGGCCTATATAGCCATATAGCCACTTACCAAAGAGGTCTTTCTCGTCGTTCGGGTGGTCAAGGTGTTGTGTCGTCGTCATGAAGCTGTCCACTTGCAGTTGCCCGGCCCCAGGTGGGGAGTACGTCGTGTCAAACACCGGAGCCTGGCTCGGTGGTCGGGGAGATGGTCCATCCAGCGACAACCTATTGCAAGTAGAACCGACTGGTCAGCCTGGTGCCACTGAAGTTAAGTTTCAAGCAACTATTGTACATAAGCAACTAAACATTGTTATGTGATTGCATCACGAAGTGAACAGTTGTAAGTGCGCGTGATCATGCATAATGGAATAATAATAATGTAGGTATGTTTTGCGAAAGCAACGATGATAGCCACAACAATATATCTACGATATTCGAAAGTTGTAAAATAAAATGACGGGGGCCTTAGAATGTGTGACGACGTAGTCGTTGATTGGACATCGTGGTTTGGATGATTCGTCACGTTATTTTTGATGCGAATTCCCAAGATATGTGTCTGCAAAGCGCTCAGTCTTATTTTATTGTTGTTCTGTTCAAATAGTTTGTTCAGTAAAGTTTCATATCCCAGTGTAATTGTGCAAACCATACCATTCGCTGTGTTTGGTTAATTTGATAATAATGGATCCTATAAACCAACCGTGTCCCTGTATACGTATATGAAGTAGGGGGCCCAAACTCCGTAAGTACTACTATTAAGTAGGCCTACTAACTAGGTCCAGCATGCCAATACTAGGTGGCTTTCTTTGGTCAGTTGCATTCATTCCTAAGCAATGAATAAGCACACTTCTAAACGCCGCGCTGTTGGTTGAGCTGTTGTGTAAAGCCAACATATACAGCATTAGTATATTTGTAGGCTAACAGTTTCAGTTGAAATCTGTAGTATCAATATTTTCTTCTAAAAAGTGCTGTAGAATCGCATGCATACGATAATATTTGAGGTAGGCAAGTTGTATAATATATGTATATTCGTATTGTACTGGCGCTGCACCAGCAAAGCGTGGCGTACATAGTATTTTATAGTACCTAGTTATTTAAAGTAGGGCCTTTACAATGTGACTATTCATAGAACTATGTTCACACAATACGACATTCTAAATAGAGCACGCGACTACTAGCAATGCTGCTATACTTAGATTTAGGTTTAGAATGAAAACATGTGTAACGTTACAAAATACGCGACGAATGCCAACGAAACACACGCACACACGCACACACGCACACACGCACATGCCGTGAACACACGCTCTCTCTCTCTCTCCCCCCTCACACACACACACACACACACACACACACACACACACACACACACACACACACACACACATGCACGAACGCACGCACACACACACGCACGCACGCACGCACGCACGCACGCACATGCCGTGAACACACGCTCTCTCTCTCTCCCACACACACACACACACATACACACACATACACGCACGCACGCACACACGCACGCACTAACACACGCACAAACAAACACACACATACACAGACAGACACAGACACATAGAGAGAGGGGAGGGTAGGGACGGAAGGACGGAGGAAGGGAGGGAGGGGGTGAAGGGACTGACGAAGGAACGGAGGGAGGGACGGAGGGACGGAGGAAGAGAGTGAGGGAGGGATGGTGGGAATGGTGGGGGAGGGAGAGCGAGAGAGATAGAAAGAGAGGGGAGGGAGACTTTCAATGGCATTTAAACCACTGCCAAAATGAATGATATGAAATATAATTAATTCCAGATTGTTGTCGGCAGAAATCACCAACACCTATGATGATGAACTCACCTGTCTATCCGCGTGATGACGTCCTGTGCCTTGGCGGGCAGCACGTCCCCGGGACTGGGTACGTCACCCCCACTGAGGCTGTTGTGGCGGTCTGCCTCCATCTGGGCCGTGTCTGGCTGCGGCTTGTAGTACTCCTCACGACTCGTCAACGCCGCTCGGATCATGTCCAGCACCATGTTCTTTTCTGTAACGGCGTTAAATAGTACATGCAAATGGTTATTCTCGATTTTGTTACATTCATAATTGATTAGATTGTAAAGGTACCTGCCAGAATCCATGGTTCTGGTTAACGGAGCTTTCGATCAGGACCTTCGTGGTTCCTTCATCAGTGTAAGAATTCGTTGTTCTCTATTGTCTCCGAAAGCTCCGTAGCGCAAAAGCAACGATTCTGTCAGATAATTCCGCAAACTTCTCAATTATGACAAGACTGTTTTGTTTGTCGGTAAAGACGTGAAATCTACTATGTTGGAAGTTCTTATTAATTTTATACATTTACATAGTTTTATCTTTTTATCAAACTGTGTATTATGTCGGATGTTTATACTGTGTTCACTTTCTACTGTGTCGTTGTTGTGCTGTACAGCATCATGTAATACACTTGTATAAATATGATGCTTTATAGAAGTTAATAAATATTTACAAACATTTACAAAACGTGTGTGGGTTTTAGACTTATATGATACTGTTTCACCCGTAATGAGTGTAATAGTTCATGCAGTTTTCCTGAACTAGTTATAGTGGCGGATTCGTGGCGAGTTGAAGTCACATTTTTGTGGAAGCTTTACCGACGTGTTTCCCAACCAGTACAAAAAGTGCTCCCTGCCTTTTCCTTAAAGCCTAACGGAAAACACGATAGTACTATTTATCATTCATTCACCAGATAACAACTTCCAGCGGTAACACACGTCTTTAAATCCATGTGATTTAGGTGACATCACTACACACGACTATACCATATAAGGTCCCACACAGTGGCGACTGGGTGTCGTATTCACCTCTGTCACTGGCCGTGATGAGCCACGTCTGTACGGCGCTGAGATCGTCCGTCTGCAGGATCTGACACAACATCTGCATCACCTGTTGAACAGACAGACGGTCAGAATGACGTAGAGGCTCTGGTTAGATAAAGCAGAGAGAGGTTGTCCTAACTACACAGACGGATCGTGGTCAACGAAGTGTGCCTTTGACTGTTACCCCATGCAAGGTTGTCTACAAACTTACTATCAGGGCTGTCTTTTTTACTATGCACCGTCTTGTTCCATGGTAATTATTACGAAATAATAATTCTGTAATAATAGCAGCGTTGTAAATAATGGTATATCGGAACTTGAGCTCGTTTCTGTTTTCTAAATACACCCAAGAATGTCATATGATAATGCACAAGGTTCACGATGTTTAACAAATAAATCGGTCGGTCGGTCGGTCGGTCGGTCCTGTCATCTGTCACCTACCATGTTCTCTACTTCAGGTTGTTCTCCTGTCGTCTGCTGCCATTGACTGAAGAGCTGTTCGCGCCGTCCCTGGCGCGACGCATGTCGGGACATGGCACGTGATGGCGGCGGAATCAGCCGCCCTGTCTCCGCCGAGTATTCGGTGGTGCGGGGTCGGGTCGGTGTCGGTGGCGCGGCCTGCGGCATTGGCTTCATGATGTCATCCTTCGGGAGGCCGATGGCGTCGGTGAGAGCTCGCAGTTCCTCTCGCCATGCCTCCGCCGCCGACTGACCTACACACGACATGACTTGTTCAATACATGCTGGAATTTCCACCGGGACAATGACCGCGCTGAGACCATGGGAATTGTGAACAGTTGCAAATATAGGGCCTGTGCGAACAAAGTAAACATGCAATGGTACGTCTTGTTGTCTGTACGAGTGTTTAAAATTCACTCTTCATGCACACCATTTCACTCGTGTACTAGCTCGGCTTCTGTTTGAAGCATTTAGCCACGTTGCAGGTATTGCACAACAACTATTTGCTCACACGTTCCACGGTTTCGCAAAGCATACTGTCAAAAGGCTGCAGTACTATTTTATACATTTTGGTAAACAGTGGCATCTACTGAGCGACCGAATGTCGAATAATATTAATATAAAACTGTTGATATAGGCCTCCTCATTTTGGCGTAAAGATATTTAGAAAAAAGGATAAACGGTATCGGTATGAGAGAAGAGACCAGTGTCGTAGGCATTCGGGTGGGTTTCGTACGATGATTGCGGCATTGTTGCGTAACAATTTACACCAGTACAACTTATACGGGAACCATTCATAAATCACATAGCTATTAAACAATAATGCAATTGCACTGCAAGGTCTGGTGTGACACATTTAATAACTTGTTACGGATTTCACCTAACTGAATGTTTGCACAAGGAACCTGCTTAAAGTACCACAGAAATACACATTTTACCTAAACGATTAACGTACCTGTGTGAATTTAGTTCTGCATAATTCTGCTGGTTTACTGTACAAATACGACTATTGTGCGTATTGGGTTTACACTTGTAAATACTGATTCAACAAGTCGCTATCTGTAAGTTCACCCACTGATTGCACAGTAACGAGAGCAGCAAATAAAAGTCACGAAGTATCGCTTATATTTATCGGAAGTAGTGCGAGCATTTATATTACATTTACCAAAAAATTGGGCTGTTGATTTCTACAAATGGTACCAGCTAACCAAATTTAGCGACATGGCATGATTAACTGAGACTGCAACCTTGCACTTGAGACCCCCAACTATATCTCTCCCCTTGAGACTTCAAAAAACATCAAACTGCACCTCCTTGAAACAGTCAACTGCGCCCCTTGAGGCTCCCAAAACATCAAACTGAACCCCCCTTGAGATCAGCAACTGCACGCCCTTGAGACCTCGTACGGAACTCTTTTTGTCTCAGCAGGTGGGGTGCATCCTGCAAGGAAGACACATGGAGTTACCCAAAGAAATTACCGTAGTAACCAACCAGACCGACCTATTCCTATGTGTGGGAGGGCGTTCTCTCGGTAGATGCGCATATTCAGCGGTTTTCCCATGAAGTACTTCAGGCCGTTGATGGTGTCGATGGGCCAGCGCTGCGAGTTGACATTGATGGCGTTGACGGGAACGTTGAAGTACTTGCTGTACGACTTGACGCGTTGCTGGTCGTAGGTGTTGGGCGGGAAGTTGATCGTGTACCGGGGGTTGGCGAAATAGCCGCTGTCGTTGACTGCACAGATCGGTACGTCGAGGAGACCTGCGGGAGAAAGATAACCGCGGGCAATTGTTTGACGCTGGAAAAATACGGTCCTGTTCATAACAAGAAAGAGGAACACAGAACATTCGCTCGCAAATCTGCTTTAATATAATAATGTAAAAACATTTCGCACCGTTAGTTAAAGCTGTCTTTACCTTGTCATTTTGTACCAGTTCAACCTGTAACGGTACAACTTGCAACGGTTTAATTTAGTTGTCTTCAGATAGGCAAACAGTTGCTAGTTATACTGGCACAACACCTTGCTCCACCTCTAGGACAGGTGCAGGTTGCGTGACATGTTGCAAGCACCCATAGAAATGGTCTCTTCACCGGGACTTGTATCGTTGCAAGATGTGCAGGTACAATTGCATGTGTATGGAAAGTTTCTTGCACAGTTGTGGTGTGCATTCGCATTTTGCGAACATTTGTGCGAACATTTATACTACTACTACTAATAATAATAATATGGTAAATCCTCGGAAACCAACCTCAGAGGCAACACATGTGAGAGTCTGAATTAATAATCGACGTCATCTTTGATTTATCTCATCAGACTCACCTTTGATGTGTCTCACCCTGCCCGGGTGCGGGCTGTGGCGGGCGAAGAACGAATTGTAACTGAGCTGCCCGAAGCGCCCACTGCCCTGGGTGGCTGGTCGACTCATGGGCCGCTGAAAAAAGTTCACAGGCGCGGGTCTCGGTGCGGGTGTGACCGGGCCCGTCGGGCCTTGCGCCAAGTTGTTGGGCAGAACGAGCGGACCGTTGGACGGGCGGAACACCTCTGACGAGCTCATGGCGAGTTCCTGCATGAAACAACGCGGGCGTTAGTGGCCGTGGTGTCATAATGATTTTGTTCTTATCAGTCTTACAGCATGAAACGGGACATTTTCAGAGGTGAACAGCTGAGGGTGAGAGTGGCACAGATCATGCGACTTGACCCACATCCCACATGGGATGAAGGGGAATAAGAAATCAGTCCACCCAGTGAAGCCATTGCATACGAGCGAAGCGATCTTACGCAGTTACACAACCGATACGCGTAACGTGATTGTCAAACGACGTAGCATTACGTCATTGCTTCGATGCATTGCCTGGTAAAATGCAACCACGCAACAGAGTGAAGATAAACTTTGTGATAATGACAAATTGCGTCTATACATACTTTGTTTATGCCTATTGGTTTCGGTCAATTAAAATAACGACAACTTTGTTTTAGGCTACGGCAACACTATTCGACATTCCATCAAATATGTAACATTTCAAAAAACAACAAAGAAATTTATGCAGACATCCGAACTTTTGAAAGACTCTTCTGTTGCCATATCAACATGCGGTATCCCTCAGAGAAGTGAAAGCATACGCAATGGTGGCAATAAAAGTTGTACAAAAAATAACGTAAAATAAGTAGGCCTATCATTGCCGTTGTCTCGAAAACATAACATGTCGTTTTGGTTTTCGCAGTGATTACCCGTACAGACGGTTTGCCAGACTGGTATACGTCACCTAATATGTAAACCAGCCGCTTCTCGTTAGGAACACGTGCCGCTGGTTGTAAGGCCGAGCAATTGTTTTCTATTCAGTCTGCTGGTATCGTTTGACCATTTCAGAGCAGAGTGCAGTTCATGCCCTCGTTGAAGGCCATTGAAAGACACGTCAAGGGTGTAGAAAGTACTAGAAACAGATTACTTTAATTCCTTGTCGTCCAGTCATTGTATGACTGACATGCTAGACCACTTTCCCCAACTATGTGTCTCACTAATTACCATCAATATTAAAATGGCTTCCAAATATTAAAATGTATTTGTGTGTGTGTGTGTGTGTGTGTGTGTGTGTGTGTGTGTGTGTGTGTGTGTGTGTGTGTGTGTGTGTGTGTGTGTGTGTGTGTGTGTGTAAGTTAATTATGCTAATTCATGCACAATTAAAATTCACCCTGCAACATTATTTGACAATATGAGGAAACTTATGATCAACGATCCGCAATAGAGACCTTAACTGGGTGATCGCCTTTTCAGTTTTCTATCGGTGGCCAACCCTAACATTACATGTAGCAGAGTGCCCACGGTATAGGAAATCGGGGCACAGTGGTTCGGAATTGTTTTGCAGCACTTCTCTTAGCTTAATGGCAGCACGGTTCATTCATATGGTGGAAATGATAGATGAACTTATTCTCTGAAAAAAGTGTCTTCATATCTTGTCAACTGCCACCATTTGTGGTTGAAGGTGGTTTACATTTAAAAAAAATATTCTAATTTACTGTGCCCCGGTACCGGGGCAGAGAGGACCACCACACGGGGCACATTGAATCAAACATTACATTCTAATTGCTCATTCACGAATATTGTATTAATTTTTTGGAAATAAGCTAATTCGCTGTCACAATATTTAAATATGCGTAAACGCGATGCTCTGCGTTATCATTATTACAATACTATTTTTACAATACATTAGCATACCATATGCTCTGCGTTATCATTATTACAATACTATGTTTACAATACATTAGCATACCGTATGCCTAATTTATGTACGCAAACATCAAAAAACAAATAATTGTATTCAAGAGTTTTAAGCAAACGTACGCAAATTGCAGGATTATAATAAGGATTATAAAATAGAAATATTACAAAGGTAATGTAATTATCATGCCTCGCAAATTGAGCCACTGCTTCCCGATTCATTGTGCCTCGAATGCACTCTACCTTACATAATGCAGGAGGTGTTCTTGTGTCAAACTTGATCGAATTATATAACACATGAGCCGCGAGGTTCTACAATCGAGATAAGTCTACATTAATCAATCTCACAGTATATCTTTGTTACACCGAATTATGTTGGTTTCTTATAGACATGACGCAACTCGATGAATATCAAGTGACGAAGGCATTCATGTACCGTCCGTTAAATTACCGGGGTGTATCTGAAGTGTAGCCGAGCATGTATGCTCTAAGCGTTACATTAGTTCATGTATCAGTGTATTGTCTTTACAATTGACACATCTTCATTTTGTATACGGCATTTGAGACTAAATTAAAGAATACATGTTATTAACCAGAAATCGCCATGCATTGCATTCACACATTCCTAATGAAATGCGTACACATTTTTTAAAATGAAATATTTCATGTACCATTATATATTAACCCCGATTCTGTTTGATGGTTAAACAACTCATCACTATAAATGGTTCTTCTTACATGCAGCGTCTTTGGTTTCAGACAAGAGATCACAACAGCAATTATGCGATGTCGTGTATTATTTATGACCAACGAACACGAATGGGTAATGATCGCAGACAGAGATAGAGGGACGGGAAGGGAGTGGGAGAGAGGGAGGGAGAGAGAGAGAGGGGGAGGGAGAGGGAGGGAGGGAGAGAGAGGGGGAAGGGATTGGGTGGGAGGGATGGAGAGAGAGGGGCGGGAAGGAGGGAGAGAGATGGGGAAGGGAGTGGGAGGGAGGGAGGGAGGGAGGGAGGGAGAGAGAGAGAGAGAGAGAGAGAGAGAGAGAGAGAGAGAGAGAGAGAGAGAGAGAGAGAGAGAAAGGGGGAGGGAGATAGAGGTGGTGAAAAGCAGGACAGGCGCAAGGAAAGGAAATGCCAACCACACATCTTGCGGCAAATATATACGTTAAAATCGCTACTCAAATTAACGGTCTAGATTACTATTACAAGAATTGCGTATTTGGTCTACCCAAAGTCAATTCATTTACGTCGGAACGCTGAGAGTATTCGCGGGCTGATGCTCTCAAAACACATCCAGTTGCACCCTAGGCTCGTCAAACCACATATCTTGAAGCTCTCGAAAAACCTTCAATTGCACCATTCCCCTTGAGGCTCACACAAAAACACACTGAGACTCTCAACAAATCTCCATTTGCACCACGCTCCCTTCAGGCTCACCAAAAAACATTTTGAGACTCTCCAGAAATCTGCACCCCAGACTCTAAAATATATACTCAAGCCCCCACACACCACAGGTTCAGACGCCTATGCTATCAGGAACGACATACAGTGTGAGAGTTGCTGCATCAATTGACATTGGTGTTGGAGAAGAATGTGGGCTAGCACTCGTGACAGGATAGGGCCTAATATTATTATTTTGTCACTTAATTGCACAATAACAATTACCTATTAAGTTAATGTTAATGAAACGTAAAGTCACCTTCTGTACATCTCGTCAGTTCTCGCCCTTCCTTCCTCCCTTTCTCTCTCCCTTCCTTCCATCTTCTCTATGGCCTTTTCTCTCCCTCTACCGCCCTTCTCTCTGACTGCTACACGGAGAGACTTAAGCAGGATATTGTCTCCAAATGATGCGAGTTCCGAAACCATAGAAGTCAACCGATCCTTTTAGTAAATAATTCCGACGCGATATCACCTATTGCATATAGTGAATATATCTTTGCTAATGGGTCATCACGCATTGCTTACGTTTGACCCAAGCAATACTCGCCAAGGCGGAATCGATGTATTCACAGCAACACTAAATCAAATAACTTCAATGAGTTCTGAAGCCATTTACAGTCGCATTATTCATTGAATACAAACAGCGCGTGAACAACACTTAGAGAATATCGACTGCCTAATTAGGCCTACCACCTACTAAATCAGGATTAGTACCTTAACAAATCTTCACGCTAAGCTGCATTCTAAAATGTAGAAAGCTTCGCGACTGTATTAATTATTTAACAATAAAATGACACGTATATTCCTGTTTTATCCAAACGATATCACAATACAGATATCTGCAACGTATTATTTCACCTGTTGAGGTAAACGAGTATGTCGTGTAATATAATAAAAACATTGATCTCTATATCTCTAGAAACCCTCTATATCTCTAGAAACCAATGCATAGAAACAGCAACAGACAATGGAAGGCCAACGTGGCTTGCTTTCTACACAGACACTACAGCGTCAACATCTCTACAGAGATCAATTGTCACAATACGTTGCCTTGTTATTCCAAAGTACTCTCTCACCTTGTGCGCGGCAGTTATTTGGCCTTGGTTAGATACCGCGGCAAGTGATTGTGTAACTGACCTCCTGCCAATATTAGTGTAGTAGAATTCATGTTGTGTTGAACACGATAAATGTGACAACGTTAGGCCTGCTATCCACGAAAACGTGTTTTGTGCACCAAGTTGATTAGGACTGCAGATCTCGGCAGGAAATAATTAAACGGGTAAACTCTTTTCTCGTCCTGGAAATAAATTATATTCTTGCGCAAGCCTATCTGTTTTTCTTGGGCAAGCCTATCGGCTGTACTATTGCGTGATTTAAGTAATTACCGTATTCTCATGCACCATTTTGCTATTTGTAATGGGATATCTGTTGGATGAAAGTCTATATAGGCCTACGGCAACTTATTAAATCATATAAAACTATAAATAAACCGAGGTCAGATGCAGAGTCCAAAAGCTTTTGATTATAAGTGAGTTCCAACAGTTACAAATGATTTCCAACATAAGTGATTTCCAACCCAACATTTGAGCAACGTGAGTATTGAGGTGGCACGTAGAAAGTGCAATAAAACAATTTCGTTTTTCGAACTCTGTGGGAATTAAAACCGTCTTATATCCAAACTGATTTCTCTTCGTTCACCATAGACTATTTTACAATGTAGTTCTGCCAACATATTATTCGTATCCATTCGATATTATATTAGTCTTCGAATGGTCTGCTTGTAAGTAAAGGTGTATAATCACGTACGACAACGCGCTTTGTGTAGCTAATGTATTTAAGTTCTTCTGAGAAATGTGTAGTACGAGATGACGTCACTCCATTATAAATGTATTAATTGTTTTCTCCAAAATATGATAGTATGTACGTGTACTCCTGGCAAAACTCGCACCTGCGAAGTGTTAATATTCATAGTCACCAGCAAAAAGAAGACCATAGTAAGGTGTACAATGTTGTTAACATTTCAGATAATAAGCCCGAACAGCTAGCTTGTTAGCGTGGGTTTAAAGTTCTCTGAATATACCGAATGAATTCAGTATTCGCCATGTAAACGTACAACAACACCACTCAGACACGGCTCTCTCGCTGCCACGGGAAGACAACCAAACCGTTAGACCAACCGTGGCACGCTTCGAGGCGTTGGGTCGGATGATCAATGGGGTACCTACCTTGTCAGTAGTTGACAATCCGTTGTTTGTCGCACTTTTGTCGGACTTGGTAAATAAGTGCGATAGCTCGGCGAAGGTGCTAACCGCGCTAGTGTAAACTTACGACAAGGCAGCTCTGTGTACTTTCCGGCGTGAGTACAATGGCGAGCCTCGATGTGACGTTTCCATGCTACGGACACACGCCGCGGCCTGTCGCAGAGGTTCGGGGGCGGCCGTGCGTGACGGCTCAATGCGCAAGGCCGTGTGAGACGATATGCATCTTGGTCAGTTTATTGAGTTCCGCGAAGACGGTTAGGATTGTGTGTGTGTGTGTGTGTGTGTGTGTGTGTGTGCGTGTGTGTGTGTGTGTGTGTGTGTGTGTGTGTGTGTGTGTGTGTGTGTGTGTGTGTGTGTGTGTGTGTGTGTGTGTGTGTGTGTGTGTGTGTGTGTGCATCCACCTGGCCTTGCGAACGTCATTTCGCTTTAGGTTGTTGGAAAATTAAAAACAGACAACATTCAACAAGTATTGCAGAGCGTGGACTGTGTTTTGGGAACGAAATATCAATGCAACGATAAAAGTAGCAATGTCTAGTTTGATATGTTATGTTAGATTTGTAATGAAAAAGAAATATTTGTTTTTATAGAAACTGACATTTCTTTCTTGACTACCGGACGTCGTGTCTAGTCGGTGTTATGTCGCACAGGTATACATCAACTACCTATATCTGACGGGTGTCATGCACGTTATTTACGGTGACATAGACCCTATGATTATGGGAGGTCGGTTGTTACGTCACAATTTTTATTTTTTATTTTTATATATTTACGGCCTAATTGGGTTTAAGGACGGGTGGATTTCTATGCATATTTACCTCCAAACAGTACCTGAATAAATATATAATTTAACGTGTAAAAGAATAAAGGAAATACAGAGGTAGCGACGTCATGTCGTTGTTATATTTTCTTGACCTAATTGGCTAAAACACTAAATCAAACGTAATTCACGAGTGTGGAAGAGAGGGAGCACGGTGTACGTACTCAACCCGACCCACGGGTGTTTAAGCGGGGTTAGGTGAGCCCGCAGTGGTCCCGAGTATCGATATAACTATGTGTTCTATTTCTTAATTAAATGATGTTTGCTCATCTAATCGACGCACGTACAATTGACCGTATGCTGAAAATCAGCGGTTCGAATCCGCCATCCTGGAATCACTGTTACTACTTTCTGCTCAGGTTATTTTATGTTTAGTTTTTTTATTACCACTTTCGAAATGATGTCAAATAAAGTAATGTCACTCAGCTGAAATAATGAGTATACTTGGTGGAGCTGCAGTAAATGCAATGTACTTTAGTAGCATTTCCAAGAGAAGTCGATTTGACGTTGTATTTAACTGGCCTGCCAAGGGTGACACATTTGAATACATACATATATATATATATATATATATATATATATAAGAGCACCAACATTTGGTGCTTACGTTCTTAGGAAACTTCCTGGAAGTAGTTCACTCGTTTGCGTCAATTGGTGCGTGTGTATGTGTGTGTGTGTGTGTGTGCGTGCGTGCGCGCGTGCGTGCGTGCGTGCGTGTGTTTGTGTGGGGAGGGGCGTCCGTGCGTGTATGTATGCGTGAATGTGTATGCGTATATTTGTGAGCGTCCGATGACGTATGCGTGTAGTTTTATGCGCGTGTGGTGTATGCGTGCATACGTCAACATCTGCATGTGTAATTAAATTGACATGAAATTGCATCGACGATCGCAGTGTTTCATCAACATGGTTTCACAAGCGACCTAGTATGTCATACTGAACTGTGTGATATGTTAATGTGAATTCATCTCCACAACCCACATGCTTGGTTGGAGGTGGCATATTTAATTAGTCAAGCACGGCCACGAAACCATTGTGTAAGTTCACCTTTGTTCTCATACATATCTACCATAAGCAACCCGCAACACGGTAATAATCATCACAATCTGCCTCTGTCCAGCAGTCGATCCGTGTTAAATAAGCAACGCTGCTGGTGTTGAGCGTAGACTCCGTCCTAATCTCCACTCACGTAAATGAAAACGCAAAAACTGACCCGATATGAGCCGTCATTGTGTGTCTACCGTCCGTTGGTCTGTAGCGAGCAGTTCTGCCGTGTTCATTCGTACGGCCGAGTTGATACCGCTTTATTAGTTTCCGGTTATGTCGATTTGAATTAGGTGCACGCAATATTATGTTTCTACAATTGCAACAGTTTAACGGCATGCATTACAAAACGGGCTCTATGCAACGACAGTAAACTGGTGGCACGCTCATGTTTCGAATGCATTCATAGTAAATGACTTTTATTTTGGAATGTTGTAATTTGTTCTGTTTACGTGCCCCCCCCTCCAGTGCAAATGCGGCCCGAGCAGCTACACTTATTGCAGACTGTGTCCACAGGCAACTAGAACGGACTCCTGAAGCACCAGTTTTCATCCTGGGTGATTTTAATCACTGTAAGCTGGAATTCTGCCTTCCAGGCTTCTCACATTATATTGCGTGTGATACTCGAAAAGGCAAAATGCTGGACAAATGCTACGGTAATATACCAGGTGCGTACACGGCTAAGATCAAACCACCTATTGCCAACTCAGACCACGATACTGTTCATCTCATATCCACATACCGACCAGTCGTGAAGAGAAGCAAACCTCTGATGAAAACATTTAATATGTGGTCTGTTGACAACGTGGAGACCCTTAGGGGCTGTTTCATGTGCACAGACTGGGAGGTTTTCACTCGGGACAATCCCGACATCAACACGGCTACAGATGCAGTGACAGACTATATCAAGTTTTGCATCGAGACTGTGATTCCAAAGAAAATTGTGAAATTTGTTCCCAACAACAAACCCTACATCACCAAGGAGATCAAAGACTGCATACATAAGAAGCAAGAGGTCAAACGGGTGCAAAAGGAACTCAACACCAAACTGAGAGAGGAAAAACAACACTACAAATACAAAATGGAGAAACATTTTAATTGCATGAGCAATAGAACATTATGGGATACAATGAAGTCGGCCATAAACATGAACTGTACTAGGAAACCAATACAAATGCACCATAAATGAACAGGCTTTTGTTGATGAAATGAATGATTTCTACAGACGGTTTGATACTCAGGACTCTTCCAATAGATATGATTCTGTGCTCACTGCTCAGTGATATGTTTGTCAGTAATGCCGATAAGTTTGAAATTGATGTAGATGATGTCACCAAAGTCTTCCAACATGTATATAGTAGAAAAGCAACTGGTCCTGATGGCATTTCGGCTTTTTTATTGAAAACATCTGCTGAGGAGCTTACACCGGCTTGGTGTCCCATATTCCAACTTTCTGTTGATAGCCACATGGTACGAATACTCTGGAAAACCTCACATATCACTCCTGTACCAAAGAAACCTTGCCCAAAAGAAAACAATGATTACAGACCTGTTGCACTTACACCAATTGTCATAAAATGTTTGGAACGAATAGTGGTTCGTACACTGCAGCTAGACGTTCAGGACTATCTTGACCCATTCCAATTTGCCTACAGGCATGGCAGAGTAACAGATGACGCTGTCAACACTGTTGTCCATTTAATTTTGAAACACTTAGACAACCCCAAGGCTTATACTAGACTATTGTTCATAGACTTTAGCTCAGCGTTCAATTTGATCCAACCTCACATTCTGTTCACTAAGCTGAAACAAGTGAATGTCAATCCATATATCATCAAGTGGGATCGCTCTTTTTAACAAACAGAGTGCAGCTTGTTAAAGTAAATCAGACTCTTTCCCAAACTGTGGTAACAAATACCGATGCATCCCAAGGTTGTGTCAGTTCGCCGATTTTGTACAAAACAAATGACTGAACCAGCAGCAGTACTAACAACTACATAATCAAATTCTCTGATGACTCGGCTATTCTTGGTCTGTTACATGTTGATTCTGACATAAGTACATACATGTCTGAAATTGAAAGCTTTGTACATTGGTGTGACAACAACCACCACAAACTCAATGTCAACAAGACTCAAGAGATGGTTTTTGATGCTAGATGTATTGTTGCCGATCACTTGCCTGTTGTTATCCATGGTGAAGAAAAAGTCAGTCAGTACAAATACCTAGGTGTCCATCTTGATAACAAACTTTGCTGGAATGTCCATGTTCACAGTGTGTGCTCCAAAGTCCACCAGCGGTTGTACTTTCTCCACAGACAGAGCTTTCGGTGTCGATGAGAAAAAACTTGTTCTTTTTTATCGCTCCATTATTGAAAGCATACTGCGCTATGGGATTACTGCTTGGTTTGGCAATCTGTCTGTTCAGTTAAAATCACAGCTTTCTCGATTGATGAGAACTGCCATGAAAATCACAGGTTCCACATCTCCCTTCAGGAGATTTTTGAACAGACACTAAGAAGACAATCAGTCAAGGTTATTTATTATACTAACATAATGAATTTCAGCTCCTGCCATCTGGCAGACGTTATATAACTCATCGGTGCAGGCTTAATAGATACAAACACTCATTCGTGCCACTGTCTATTAAACTACTTAATTCATGATGCCTGCTGCCACAGTGTCACTTGTCGTTTTAAAATAAGTAATGTGTATGCATGTATTATTTATTATTTATCTGCTGTTTTTATCGAATGGTTTTATGGTTTTATGTACATATGCAGTCATGTGTGTTGTCACCCGAGACAGATTTCTCAACTCCATAGTTGAGACAATAAAGCATTATCTTATCTTATCTTACTAGTGATATTGACGAATGACATTCAGTACAACAGATTGTTTCTAGGACAACGCCGTCTTTTAACAACCGTTTTGGGTCATTCGTGTGAACGAGCAATGATCGCGACTTCGTACGCATCTCTGCTGGAATGGGCACCGACATCCACTTTACTGTAGTGGAATGTTGACAAGATAGCCCTTACAATTGTGGTTAGTTTTTTTTCAGCTGGCTGATAAGAACATTAACAAACATCGTTTTTTAATAGCAAACCCGTATTTACATATAATCCTTTAAAAATGTGTGTGATCTTTGTTTTAGAATGAATAGGCAAACACATTGTAATGTTAATCTGTAACGTCGTCGATAGAACACAAATGGTTGCGTAGGTTTGTGTGTGGAACGCTTTTGAACGGGTCATTAGTTATACGGAAAGGTGATGAGATCTTCATCTAAACTTATACAGTTGTATTCTATCTTTGTTCTCCATTCATAACAAGTGCCTACACTATCCTGTAATTAGAGCAATCATTGCACGTAGCACTGTCCAAATCTCGATTGGCTAGGCCTACATCACTGGGTTTTAATTCCAGTTTTTTTTATCAACTCTTTACTATCAACTGCTACTTTAAAATATCCAACTGTACACTATATAATATTCTCAATTATAACAATCGAAGTTGCCATTGGTCATAATGAAGACATTTAATCAATTCATACATTATGGATGAGTATTTACTGTTCTGCTGTAATTACGTTGTTACAGAAGCCGGCCATTCTACACCTGATAATAGTTGACACGGTCCTTTACGATACTTCTACCGGTCTCTCCGTAGACTATGCAATTCGTTGTGCAATGTAATCATGTGAAGTTCATTTCAAGAACTTTCTTGGAAACACTTCAATTTGAATCACGGTTACGTACCACCAGTGTCCAAAGCCATACAAGCAAATGAACAACACATGTTTCTCAAAAAGTTCTCACTGTATATAAATAGTTAACTTTAACTGAGGGCTAGTTTTCTTGCAGTAATTTACTTTAATAATAGGTTAACTCTTCATAGAGAAGTTGAGTTGATGTCGGAATGGACAAATCTCCCAGGCGTGCGTGCGTGTGTGCGTGCGTGCATGGTTGTGTGTATGTATGTGTATGTGTGTGCGTGTGTGTGTGTGTGTGTGAGTGTGTGTGTGTGGGGGGGGGGTTGCGGGTGTGGAACATTTTGAGTGGGTTTTATACGGGATGTAGTGCCAAACAAGAACTTACTTGTACCATTGTGACCAGCATGGTAACACACGTCTACCATTCAAAACATGTAATTCAAGTAAACAATCACGGAGCAGTTACTGGTTTTATTGCAAGAGTTTAAACAATACAAATGTGTGAGATTGTCGTCTTGGAACAGAGGAACCTTTCAACATATAAATTAATTAATTAACAACAGAGAATCTTTCACTTGCTGAAACAGATCATACAACAGTGGAACAACAAACAATCCATACAAAAGACACGACACCAGTAACAATGCAATATGGGAATCGACGGGCGTACACAACAGATGTACTGCAATATGTATATGTACATATATAACACGAATCACTAGGATACATTTTAATGGTTAAATCAATATTCTAGGATTTATTTAACTATGTTTCTAGGAAGAATAAATAAACACATAAATAAATTAAATCAAACTTCACTGAGACAACAACGTGTGGTATAAAATCCGCTTATAAAAACACCAAAATGTATTACAGAAATATGTAAAGTGTTAAAATAAACAAACAATTAACCATAACTATCCAGTTTCTGGTCATGACCAGTAATCACAAGTGAAGATGTTATTGTCCATATAATATCTAACGAAGAAAGAGGATAACATTTTCACAAACAGTCTTAACCAACCTTCTGTAATGTAACACATACCGGACTCTTTTTCAACAAATTATTCCAAAGCATCTGGTAAATATAAAACTTACTCAAAAGACAATACATTTCTAAAGACCTACATAAAATAAACACCAAAATACAATTAAAAACACAGATATGCAGAGGTTCGAAGTCACAGTTGCCTGTGTGATAAGAAAGAGCGATTTCCATGTGTCCAATCTAATCTATCATCCTAATGTGCATGTGTGCGTTTCTAGACGTTTTGCTAACGAGAGTTACTCTTAATCGGAATCACTATAATCACTAATACGAGTAGCTCCCCCTTATGCGGTTACATACTGACCATTTATTTAAAAACAATTACAATGTTAACGTAATGCATTCCTTGGATATCTGCAGAAATTATTATAAGTATGTCTTACAATATGTTTGCATCAACTGTTTATGAATGCAATATATAAGGCAATGGAGAAACATGCAAAGCAACAAACCGTTTAGGAGCACGCAAACACAGGTCAACCAGCATACAATTGGAGCACTTTGAAGCACAAAATAGTCTGCGGGAGTAAACGTAATTTAAACTGCAGCTAACAATCGTTTATATATACACACAATTCGTCATCAAATTTGAGAATGTCAAGAGAAAATGGAGGTTAAAAAACACTTAAATGACACAAGAAATACCGAGCTGGAGTATTGAGATACCTCGGCGATAACAATGAAGTACAACGTGGTAAACAAAGCATGTACCATCAATGTCAACCCACACGGGTGAGTTAATCGAAACATAAGATTCATGAGTGAAGTGAAACAAGTCGACTTATCACAATAAAGAATCGATAGCTTGAGACAGGTGGTGTCGTTTCTGTTGACTGCTTCGGAGATGCAGAGGTAACGACTGATGGCAAGTCTAGTGGCAAAACTAGCAAGGCCATCATTTTGTGTGACATAATCTGTGTGAGATGATCCCCTACAAGAACAATAGATAATCGTGTGTTGAACTACGCACGCACGCACGCACACACACGCACGCACACACACGCACACACACACACACACACACACACACACACACACACACACACACACACTACCAACAGCTTTGTTCTAACCACAGATACCTTACAATATAGACTACCTGTAATTTGAACGTCACATATATAATAAAAACTTCTCTTTCAGTGGCCGTAATAAGACATTTGTATATTCATCTTGAAATATTAGAAAGAAATAAACAGTTTGCAGAACTAAATTTAGGTTTGGGAAAATGTTCAACAATTTACGTATACGCCTTCGTGTATCTACAACTAAATGACACTAATCAAACCATTCTTGGAAAGTCCCTAAAAGTGTATCTTGAGGTGGAATCACGTAATGAAATATAACGTAATGTTGCCATGGTTTTCATTCTCTGTGGCTCCCTGGCAGGCATACATTTGAGCAGCTACACTAATTGTGTGCCACAAATGGGAATCACAGTTATTGCATTTAATTATAATTGTGTGACGCGAGATGGGAACACAGCTCAAGCTAGGACCTCAAATGCGCCACAGTTTTATTGCAAACAAATATGTTCATACAATATTTATATTGCTATGTGGAGGACAGGGACACGAGTCATAGGTTCCAGTGTTCATCCTGTCAAAGTATTCGCAAGTAACTAACGAAGCATAGATCGACGCAATGCATTATGGGCATGCTAACTGCATATATAAGCTCTGTTGGCAATGTGTAGACAACAATGCACAAAAGCTTATTGAAACGAATTATTAAGAGTGACATAATAATTTGATAGATGAAACATTTAAATTATAGTTTCATTAGTTTATGTTTAGTCTCATAACAGTAAACCCCAGTAGATAGATCGACAGAGCAAGGCCTGACCTGCTTCGAAAAGGTTGTTGGCAAGGTGCTGGGATCTCTCGTCTGTCACTCACAAATCGTCCCCGTCCGGAACGACGCCATCGTCAGACCGCTCTTGATCTTTGCTGCCAGAACATAATAATACTGTCAACATACATGCTACGTGGTCGATAACAAAGTGAAATGAAAGTTCTTATAAAGCGCAGTATCCAGTCCTCAGGACAGCTCAAGGCGCTTTAGATTTTACTCCCTGGCATGCTTGTTCAACAGAACACCATCTCGATTTATCTGGGAAGCATTCAACCGTGCTGCTATTAAAGTGCAAATACTATTAAAAAAGTGTTACGGCGTCCATATCAAAATTAAAATACCAACTGTTCTGTTATTTCTTGTGAAAACAACGTAACACTGAAGCCACAGTATGCCAGAGACACATGGGCTTACATAGAAAATGTGCACATGTACCGAGTGCAGCCTACCTTTCCATGGCACCAATCACTTGCTCGGCTTGGTCCTGGAAGGTATGCATGACGTTATGGGGCGAGTAGAGACCAACGGGACAGTTGTAGCTCTGGGGCATGAAGACACGCACACGAGCGGTGGGGAACTTCCCCGCCTGTTCCTCCTTCATCTTCTCGTAGGCCGCGGACCGAGGCGGCGGCAGACCAAACACTCCCGCTCGAGGTTCTGCAGTGACAACGCACGGGTCAATCATCAAGGTTAAAAGTCGTGATGTTATTCTTCTTCTACACAAGTACAAGTAGACGGCGGCGGTGGCGAGAGTCGAAGGAGAAACATCGCAACAATTTGTAGTGGAAATAGGACTCAGACATGGGAGTGTCTTGAGTCCCCTGCTTTTCAATATGGTTATGAACTCGATCAGTGGAAAGGTCTCGGAACAGGAAGAACGTAAGAAGATATTGTATGCGGGTCACCTAACAGTGGTAGTTGATAACATAGAGGAACTACAGAAAACATTGCAAGAATGCAGTAACACCTTTAGAAAAAATGGCCTCGAAAAGAATTTGGAATAGACCGAAGTAATATGGATAGATGAACAGTACGTGGATCTGCATTTAGTATTCGATGGAAAGACCAATAAACAAGTGAACAGGTCTGTATACTTGGACGGAACAGTGTGTGAGGATATAGGAAGTAGTAAGGAGGTCGATACAATGTCTGAGGATGGAGGACGTAGTAAGGAGGTCGATACAATGTCTGAGGATGGAGGACGTAGTAAGGAGGTCGATACACTGTCTGAGGATGGAGGACGTAGTAAGGAGGTCGATACAATGTCTGAGGATGGAGGACGTAGTAAGGAGATCGATACAATGTCTGAGGATGGAGGACGTAGTAAGGAGGTCGATACAATGTCTGAGGATGGAGGACGTAGTAAGGAGGTCGATACACTCTCTGAGGATGGAGGACGTAGTATGGAGGTCGATACACTGTCTGAGGATGGAGGACGTAGTAAGGAGGTCGATACACTGTCTGAGGATGGAGGACGTAGTAAGGAGGTCGATACACTCTCTGAGGATGGAGGACGTAGTAAGGAGGTCGATACACTCTCTGAGGATGGAGGACGTAGTAAGGAGGTCGATACACTGTCTGAGGATGGAGGACGTAGTAAGGAGGTCGATACAATGTCTGAGGATGGAGGACGTAGTAAGGAGGTCGATACACTCTCTGAGGATGGAGGACGTAGTATGGAGGTCGATACACTCTCTGAGGATGGAGGACGTAGTAAGGAGGTCGATACAATGTCTGAGGATGGAGGACGTAGTAAGGAGGTCGATACAATGTCTGAGGATGGAGGACGTAGTAAGGAGGTCGATACACTCTCTGAGGATGGAGGACGTAGTATGGAGGTCGATACAATGTCTGAGGATGGAGGACGTAGTAAGGAGGTCGATACACTGTCTGAGGATGGAGGACGTAGTAAGGAGGTCGATACACTGTCTGAGGATGGAGGACGTAGTAAGGAGGTTGATACACTGTCTGAGGATGGAGGACGTAGTAAGGAGGTCGATACAATGTGTGGGGATGGAGGACGTAGTAAGGAGGTCGATACAATGTCTGAGGATGGAGGGCATAGTAAGGAGGTACATATGTGAGCGCAAGCGGGAGCACAGAGGAGGGTGGAACGTATTATGTGGGACAGTAAATTGATGAAACTGTTGAAGGGAAAAGTGTTGAAAGGCTAGCTTGTGTATAGTGGGTTTGGAACAATGCCACTCACAGAAGGAGATCCCACAGGTATAAGATAACATCTGGGTCAGAAAAATAATTATTACATGTAACATGACACCAGAAAACACAAGGAAGATGGGGGAATTTAGAAAATGTATTTCATAAAAAATACCCGAGAGTAAGGGTAGCTGGGCAGGACAATATAATGATGTCATGTGTGCAGTTTGTGTGAGTGAAGACAGACACAGAGAGCACAGAAAACAGAAGAGGTTGGTGTGAGAAAAGGAAGACCGAAATTAAGATGGAGACAACATCAATATACATCTCGAAAGCGGATCAACATCCGAGAGTGGGAGAAAGTTGCGGAAGGTCGGGATGGGTGAAAAAGTATCGTTGAGAGGGCGGAACGGAATGGGTGGTGTTGCTGCCACCCCGCTAGTGATCAAGGAAACAAGAATACGATCTAAGATTAGAGCACGGAAATCCTTTCATCGTTGAGTAAAGGTTATGAAGCATTTGGACAGGTGAATAACTTTGAGGAAAATTCTGAAAAATAGATTATATATATAATATATACACACGCACGCACGCACGCACACACGCACGCACACACACACACACACAGGTTAGTGAATGCGTTCTGGTGCGAGTACGTTACCAACAAGGAGATTTGTCAAAAGTTAAAACGAAGTGATGTGCGGTTGACACTATTCTCTTTGTCAGTCACCTATCACTTCAGTGTGTGACGATGGAGGAAGTAGTGAGGATGTAGGCCTACAGATGTCTTTTCCATATCATGGAAAGAAGAAGACGAGGGTATCATACGACTACATTAAATGACGGAGGGTGAATTGTATGAAAATATATATCCAGAAGAGGCATGAGTGGTGAACAGAAAGAGGAAGAGTTGCTGAGTGAAACGGTTGTCATATTAGAAACATTTATACACGACAGAAGAAGACACAAATTGTACTGTGTTATGTTCACATTCATATTAAACTGTATGCCCGTTTTATCGCCGATTTTTTTTTCTTCAGTCTCACGAATGTTTTTATTGAGGAGTGTCTTGTTTGAATTACTAGAAAAATGTATACACAATGACAAGTAAATATATCACCAACACAACGACTATCCTTATTGGGATTTTCACCTCAGATTGCCATTTTGTATTGTGTTACGATATTCGCCAGAGGGCAGCACATATCAGATTCATAATTTTTTAACCTACAGGCAATACATAGGTAGTGTATATCGAGGGAAAATGCACACCGTTGCAATTAATGAAACAACAAGAATTTTAGTAATCATGCAATTGCTACTTACCCATGTTTCCACAACACTCAGTGCACGCAGTGAAAATATACATTAGTTGCCTTGTGAAGTCCCTGTAATTACGTTTGAGCATGGAATGCCTGCTGTGACTTATTAAATATATAGTGGGACCGCACTGTTAAGGTCAATGTCAGGACTAGGCTAATTTGACAGGAATAGAGAGACGGCCATATTAAGGGGACTCATTTTCTATGCTTTGCTGTTATAGAAACAATTTGGGACTGTCCTAGGATGACCTTTATTGCAATGTGGCTGATTACCAAGGTGGTCGTTAAGCAGGGTTCTACTGTACTACATTTCCAGGATTATTTTCCCCATATTTTTTTATTCAATGGCCACCTCCTATAATAGCAACTATTTGACCAGTAAAGAAACAATCTCTGCAATAGGACAGTGACAGAACACTGATAATTAAAAGTAAAAATTTCCATTCATTTTGTAAAGGCAAGATAATTTTTTTCAGCTAACTACATATTATTATCACCTGCCAATGCCTACTAATTATTGTTGAGAGCATTCAAGAAAAATACTTGGTGTACTGTTTGCTTTATAAATTCCAGATGTGCATTTACATCACCCTTAAGCAGAGTAGTAACTGTAATTATCCAAGCAGCTGTAAATAAATACAATCTATATACAGTTGTATATATATATATATGATTTGCATTGGGGCATTGTAAAAAGCATGTAGCCAGTCCTTAGGATTGTTCAAAGAGCTTTACATTTTACTCCCTGGACGGCCTGTTTAATTGAACACAATCTTGACTTTTATGGGAAGCATTCAGCTATGCTGAAAATACTGCAGAAACTATTGAATATACTGACTAATGCCCATGGCATAAATTCAGACTTTAACTCGCTTCAAATAAAATAATTTTATTGGCGGCTTGACCACATACAAAAAAATTGAAATTATAATCAAATTTCTGTATTGTATATCAAACAATAATCATATTTAGCCAGTGAAATCACAATAAAATATTTTGTGCTGTAATCATGTATATATATATATGATTTTGTAATCAAATGCATCTGTAGAATAAATACTTGTAAAATCTACACACTGTATTGCTAGCAATATTATATTTATAAGGCATACATGTGTATAAAATACTGGTACAATACGGAGACACATACTTTTTTTAGGAAAACAAATATTTTCAGGTTGATATTTGAGAATAGAAATAAAAGCATACAAGTAGTGTTACTTTAGTTTTGAAATTGTGATCTACAGTGACTACTTCAAATAATTATACGTCATTTACGACATTAGTCCGTGCTTGCCACAAGGTTTCAAGTGTTCCTGCAGCTTTATGCAGTGATCCCTAAAAAGAAATGTATTTTCGATTAACTAATCCTCCCAATAACGTATGACTGTATCAATAATTGCAGTTAAAAGGTCACGTGTGACTGTTAAAGACTTAACTATGTAATGATTCCAGATGAGAAAATACGATGCTCTTAAAGTCAGTCAGGATTTCAAGAGGTTTGTATTATGTTCCACAGGTGTTACTGACGCAAGAGTCTCTTTTAAATTCATCTGATTGTGCCACAAAATCATCAGCACCATTTCTTGTCTCTACACTTTGAGGAGAAATGTAGTAATCTGATTGGCTGGCGCACTGTTGCTCCCGTTCTTTCTTTTCTTGAAGTTCGCGTGCGTCGTCAATAGCTGTGCTGCCACCAAATGGCGCAAACTGGCGAGCGTATGCTTTGTACGACATAGACGCCTGGGAGAAGGGGTTTTCCACATTCCTCGTTTCAGGTCTATGGTGCCCCAGGACGTTATATTTTGGTGGTTTTCCTGACTTGACTCTCTTGTCTTCCTCGTCCATCTCTTTCACCATCTGCATCACACTCGAGTTGAGATACGGCTTAGGTTCGTCGTCGTCGCTGGTGAGGAAACAGTGGTGGGTTAGGGCAAACGACATGCAGCGTTATGACGACACAAAACACATGCAAGCCACAACACGCAGATAGCACACTACAATCAAATAATGTTCACAAAATGTTAATATTCAGCACAAGGTATGTTTGTTCAGTTTCTGAACACTGACATGACGTTACGCAGTAGCGCTATTAATACCATGTTATCAAACAAATAAAAACACACACATGCAGTCAAACCTTTGTATATGATCACCTCGGTAATACGGCCACCTCACAATTAAGGTCACCTTAGGATAGTCCCAAATTTGTTCAATATACAGTAAAGTAGAGGACATCAGTCCAGCTAATACAGTCACCTCGATTATCATTGTCAGTTTTGCCCAGTCCCAATGGTGACCTTAATAGGGAGATTCCACTGTATATACCTAATATTTGTATATAGTATACAATTATATTATACATTACTTATAAATAATATATTACATATAATATGTATATATAAAAATTGAATGCAAATGTTTTTCCCATTTCGTTTCTGATGATACACTATGTTTCTAATGGCAACCTAAGTCACCTTATGAGTTTATAAACCATATTTAAAATATAAATATGACATAAAATTTGATTATTCGTTAACTACAGCTGTACCGGGTATAGGTAAACTCCATAGTGTAAAACTCTTGTACAGTGCAAGATGTATATTTCAACAGTTTTTAAAAATATTTTAGTATCTAGAAACTTAGATGGTGATTAATCAGACACCCATTATATATTGGAATTTCATATTAGCCCCATTTTGTGTGCGTAATTAATTTCCACTGATGGAAGTTCTGCATCAACCTCCCTTTGTTATCCTGATATACTTACTATTTATACAGTACAAATACTTATAAGCGTTGTACTAAAATATCCTGCCAGTTTCATAAAATGGTTATTATATTTATAACTACCCGTCATGGTCGTTGAGCGACATCCCGTCTATGTTGACGGAATCACAGATGCTCTTCTGTGAGTAGAGTGTTATGGGTGTGTTGTACTGTTTGTGAACAACAGATGGCGCTGGTGGCTGGTCGTCATGGTTACTCGACATGGCCGCCGGGGTGTAGCCGGGTGTGAGAGCACAGGGGGGTGCGTCGTCTGTAAACAAACCATGTGGTATGCACACAGCATGCTACACTCACATGCAGCCGGTTAGTTCTTGGTTACATGCACATTTATAATCATATAATTGAAGGTAATCTCCCAATAACCTAAACAAGAGGCACAGAAGATAATGAGATATTTCTATTACCACCATCGAATCTAATAATTATTTGGTATCTGTCAGAATAACAAGTGGAGAACATTTTGAAGAGGAATATAAAATAAATGACACATCATTCACAAGATGGCACCACTGTCACATGCCTGGCATCTGAAGAGGTCACATGTTTGGACCAGAATGGAAACCTCCTGTGACCTTATTAGTTATGGATGTGAAGTGACAGAACCGACCTATATCTGCATCCATTGTTCATGCATTATATCATGTGTAGATGGAGTGAAAAACTATTATCCTTCATCGCAGTGATATCATTACAGACCAAGGGCCTGGTGCATGCATGTTATTACAACACCTGTAGACGGTTATCACATTGGCAAACCAAACAACAACAACCACACAAAAGCAACAACAACAACAACAACGACCATGGTGAGCATGGTGTGACTGACACTATCCATGCAACAGTAATCTGGAGCGAGTTATCTATCCATTCACCTGATTGAGTTTGTATTGAAGACGGCTGTAACTCGATCATAATGGTAGCCTGCATGGCATGGACCCTCATATATACGAGCCTTGTGGATACAGGGTGTTGTGAATATTGTTCATTTGTGAACACCAGTTACACTTAACAACAAACTTTTTTATATACGATTATGCAAACACCAGTGCAATGTAGGAGACTTAGGAGCAGATACACTGCACACCCATTTCTGTAATTGACAGACACAACTTGAAACCTATTCTCTTTACATTATAATCTGACATAGATGGTCCAAAAAGCAAGGCTGTACATAACAATACTATACACATCATAACAATACTACTGTATATCACTGTCAAAACCTTTAATCATTCAACAGATTCTTCTCAGTTTGTCTAGTCCTTTCTTAGTGCAGAACTACGACATAAAACATTTAAATCTTATATCAACTGTACTTGTTATGTCACAAAATTGTGATACTACATTTAAGGCAAAAATTTAAAACAAACACGCAGATTTATGACCAAATCACAATGGCTTTATAAGGCTTAGCTACAGCAAGATATTGCTGGTGTCACACCTGAAATAAGTTACCTTCATTTTCCATGAGTCCCTGCAATATCTTGAAGGTGCGAGACTGTGTCTGGGATCCTGGACTGTCCGGTTGGTCGTAATCATTCCCTTGTGGTTGGTATGCCATTGGGGGAGGACTGAAATAGAGTAAAAGAGGTAAAGGTAAGTTCTTATATAGCGCAGTATCCAGTCCTTAGCGCTTTACACTTTACTCCCTGGCAGACCAGTTCAATCGAACACCATCTCGACTTCTCTAGGAAGCATTCAGTCATGGTGCAATTGATGCGTGAGTGTCATTTTAACAACATTTAAGAAGATTTAACTTATTATTTAACGCCACTACCTTACATATCCATCCATGGCGCAACAAACTAATGGCATCAGTTAATAATCCCCATTACAGTATTTTGATGTTGAAATCAGTCCTCCATCCACATGATTACCAATTACAGCATACCAGTAAAGTAAACATAAAGCCGGATAGTTATTTACCCAATTACCATTTCCAGTTTCCAGATTTCTCTGGCAGTAAAGAACTCTAAAATAACCACCAATGTATTTGTTAGTAACATCCAGTTGGTGGATGAGAGGCCAATGATGCAAGGATGCGAACGAACACAGAAAGAGGTGAGCAGACCTTGGCACTTCAGAGGAGATGCAGTTTCAATGATCCTAAGTTAGCGTATTAATACACAGAACTGCTAGTTGGCATCTTGATAAAACAGTCCTGCAGCAGGTGGTTAAATGTAAGATAGATCTAAGTTTGTACACATAGAATGGCATTGCTAATGCATCTTTTGCAACCTTCTAGTATACAAAACCTTTATAGTTGAATAATAAGAAAGCAAGGAATACATTTGTAACACACCATGTAGAAAATTATGTTACCTTGTGTAAGATGATGAGACAGGTTTATTAGGAGGGACTTCAAATGGTCGCGCTTTCACCGTCTCAAACCTATAATCATGCTGCAACAGACAATAAACAATATCAGCAAACAAGGCACACAACATGTAATATAAACTTATCAATTGAACAGAGCACACGTCCAATCAAAATAACCATACTTCCAATAGCAGTCCACCTAAAGCCGTGTAGAATGAAATACACCTGTAAGAATGAGAATACAAATCTGTGCAAAAGCTACACGCATCCTGACAAGAATTTTCAATGGGACTGAACCTATTCCTTTGAACTATTCTCCCCCCCAGACAGTTAAGACTGCCTGGGGACTTCCTCCCTGTAAATCATAAGTGAAGCAGCTTGTAAATTTCCCCTCGGGCTGAGGAAACCTGCTTTTGATATTCCACTGTTATATTCCACCTGTTCTTGCAAGGGGTAACTAAGTTATACTGGGGTTGGTGGAAAGGAGACTTAGGTGGGAGATTGAAACCAGATAAACAGACCAGGCACTGTTCTGTCAACTTCCAACTGCTTCAAAGATTAGTATTTCACTAGAGCATGTGTACATGCATGCAGAGTATAAAACATGTCCAGATAAGTAGGTCTATCCAGGAGTCTGATGAACAATTTGTACATCACTTTTATGTAACAGATGTGACAGTCAGTCAGAGAGGTGGTTGGGTCTTACAGCCTTACATAAAACAATGTGCTCTATCAACTTAAAACATTGAACATAATCTAGCTATTATAACCTAAATTTGATGTGGGGTGTATGGCACTGGTCTCAGGACCCCTGGTCTCAACCCCCATCTCGCACCATTTTGGGGCCGAACTTTCACCTTCCACCAGTTTTGAGAGGAAAGCACCCATCGTCCACCTCCCAACAATTCCAATTTTCAGGTCTGACTTCCCCCTTTCCACTTCTTGCCACCTCCATTAATGTCCACAATTAGAAATTTTAAAATACAAAAACATATAACAACAATTAAGGAATATGAAATGATGGTCTTATATATTTTGTAATAGTCATCAAGCATTAAAACCACATAACAATTAATACTGACTGACAAATAAAATACTTAATTGTCTTTATTAAACATGTGAAATTAACAACTACGCCATTTCATCTGACACAGATCAGTGAGGTAACTGAAGAGGTGTTAACTGGATCCTACTCCACTGAAGCAACATACATCAAAATGTAGCACAAGTCGCAGAAAAACATCATGTTTGTTGCCAACTCTCAGCCCCTGGTTCATGGGCTTCCCTGCTCACTTTACGTCCATTTGTTGCCTGGATTTTCACGTGGCCTATTGCCGACTTCACTCGCAACGTTGTTGTCTAGGCTTTGGTCTGGTTCAGTGGTGGTTTAGGCTCTTGCCCGGAGGGAGGTCTTGCTCATGCACAGTTGCTTAATTTGGTTGTGTACAGCCATGTAGATTTGTACAATGATCCGTGGGCTAAAATTGCAATGTCTCTTTTGTTTCTGGTGTGTTGTTTGGTTGTCCAATGTGCACTGTCTGTCAGTTTGACTTGGTAGCTTCGATGCATTTGTCATGTGAACTTTGCACTGCTGCCAAAATGTAGAATATCTGCCCATATACTACTGGAATGTCACTCAGTTGTTCTTGCGAAGGATGCACACCCAGCCATCTGTAGTGGAGTATTTCAACAATATCACTAGGATCTGGAAATTAAGTGGGTGTCTAAAGAGTGTTTTAAACATATTGAATGGTTATGAGTATATACCTGTAACAGTAACACAATGGTTGCTTGCTACAAAGGGCGCCTGCTATCAGGAACATATAAGAAAGTTTTACCAAGTGCCTAAATGTTCCCTATAGAGAGAGTTTACTGTAGTTGTTCAACACTCTCGGTAGGAACTGGCGAACTAGAGGGTATTAAGCAAGTCTGATAAAAGGACAACAGTTTTGTTTAAAGACAGTACACATTCTCATAAAAATGTTTCATTGGAAGAATCTCCTTGTGGATAGTGGAAAAGGTGGCAATGAAAACATATTAAATGAACAATTGAATACAAAAATTGTATGACAGATATCTACCAACGACTTGGCACTCTATATAAACCACCGGCCTCCTTGTTTCTTTTCTTAAAAGTCTGTTATATTGATTGGTAATCTTGTTCATGCAAAATATATTTATATTCAACGTGTTTTGGTCTGGTCACTGCCTGAAGTCGGCCTTACAGCTGAACTTGTACATAACTTGTAGCTGATGTATGCATCACGTGCGGTGCGATAGAACACTGCCAACATTACAGCCATTATATGTCACCTCTGATGCAGCTCCACACTTTATACAACACCACAATAAACACATTTCTGTACTGAGCATCTATTTACGGTACATGTTTTAGCATGTGCGGATTTTCACAAGATTGTCTTTTACGAAAAAAACATCAATGACAGGCTCTCCTGTCACTGAAGCACCGGCTTGCTATTCATTCATCTCCCAGGCCACACAGATCTACTGGTCTTATGTGATTCACAGGCCAACAGATGGGATTCGTATCACCCAGGGATACAATACCTTTGTAGGGCTGGTGAATCACTCTAAGAAATTGAATCCCAGCTTAACAGTCCTGGCTATGTGAATCAAAGACAAATATGCATGGAATCCTGTGTACTGATAAACGTACACTGCCATTCAATACAAACAAACAGTTGTGAAGAATTAAAGGAATGTGATGTTGCCCAAAATATCTATTTTCCAAACAAAAACAATCAGCACGTCCAAACAATTGAATATTTTACGCAGAACAATCACTGTTGTTTGTCGGTTGTCCCATCTGCAAATATAAAGGGTCAGTCCACAGTTAGTTTTCCCATTGGTTGCCATGTTAGCATTTTGTATGATTATAAGAAAACGTGACCTACAAAAATCTTAAACTTCTTACCTGCTGTTATCATCATCTCATTGACACGCTGGTCGAGTTTAATCAAAATTTAATATTTCTAGCTCTCGTAAAATGCCTGTATGTATGACACCCGTCAATATTTATGAATGGATGCATCCAGTACTCCGGCTAAAGGGTCAAATAGCCCAATTGCTGCCAAATATCCTTCTGCTTAGTAAAATCAGCTAAAAAATTGTTAAAATACATCATTTTACTGTCAACAGTTTCTACAATCACACCTGGAAATCTGACTACTCAAATGCACTTATGTCAGAATTGTGAATTTTGTAAAAAAAATCATTTCTCAAAAATACACTGCCCTTTTTTTCGTCTGTAACAAAACAGGAAGTCTAACTGGGGCATGACCCCATAATTAGCTCGGGGTGTATTAATATCACAAAAGTTGTGTACTCTACAATGTCTGTTAACACAAAAGTCGTAAAGCAGAATTCTACACAACTTGTTTGTATATTCCTGTTCACATGTGTTATTTACCAAACAGTTCCATGAAAATATTTCCAAATATAGATATGTATGTTCAATCAAACAAACTGAGATAATTCCAGTCTACTATCCAATTGACGTGGTTTCAAATGAAGAATCTGAGGAAGCTCCAAGAATTACAAACATGGTGAAACATTCCACATCTTGGGCCTTCTTGGTCAAACTATTCCATGCTAGACAAGCTAGCCAGGCCCTGCAGATCTCTATCAGCTTAGAGTGAGCAACCTTGAGCCTGCAAGTCAGGTGTGACCAACCAGGGAAAAGTGGTAGTGTTGTTGATCAGGCAGGTTTGTATAGATAACAGGATTAATTACAGGTGGGAAAGGTTGCTGAGTTTAACAAGATTTACAAGATTGTCAGAGTTAATTTGCACCACAGATGTAATCAGCTAGATGATCTCAATGTTGTACTGTTTACCTTTAGTTACAGATTCAGAATTCTTCCTTTCAGAATGATGTCTATTTCCGGTTATTCAACTGAGCTAATATGAATATTCTAGCCAGTTGTAGATGTCCTTATGACACGTCAAAGGAAACACATAATTTATCTGTGACACTGCATAACTAACTGCAAAGAAACAAATTAAATCTTTGTTGCCCAAATAAATGTACTTCTTATATTGGTCTAGAGACACAAAAGTGCATGCTTACATGTGCATACCCATGCAAGATGTCATGCATGCATGCATTTCTTTGTCTCTAGACCAATAAAAAAAACTATTTCTGCTATCTTGACAGGTACCACAAATACATGTTATATTTATACCAGATTACATCTTAATTATACACATAATGTATCACGAGAAGCCTACTGGAGTATACCTCCATAACAGACTTCATAGACCCCCAATGAATGACACCTCAGAATCAAGATCTGGAGACCAAGATGGGACAAGCAAAACTCCTTCATCAGAACCTGCAGAGGACTTCCCCCATCAGCTGTGATAAAGCCTACTCCTTTGTAGAAG
The DNA here is from genome assembly GCA_020002185.1 of Paraescarpia echinospica. NCBI lineage: Eukaryota > Metazoa > Annelida > Polychaeta > Sabellida > Siboglinidae > Paraescarpia > Paraescarpia echinospica. The sequence continues at coordinate 9,828,811 of CM034535.1, forward strand.
ACCCCAGCTAGTCCTTATCACTGACAACTCCTTATCAGTGAAGGTGTCATCACCTGTGGTTCATCCAAAGCTTTCTGTGGTCTGGTGCCAGCATGTGGGAGGTGATAACAGCCTTCTGGGACCCTTTGGGGGAAGACAACCACAAGTCATCCAGGGGCCAAGGTCATCAGGGAGTCATTCTCCAGGATGGATATGGGAGTAGACCACAAGAGTACTTTTGTATTAAGTATAGCCAAATAAAATATCAGTGATTTTAAGTTGGTACCCCCTTTCTAGGATTTTTTGCATCTGGAAAACTAGCCATTAACAGGGAAATTGGCATACAAGGTACTACAAGTTAAAAAAATCATCTTGTTTGTTTTGTTGTAAAGCCTGACAGGAAGTATCTCTCATGTTGATTTTCTTGAGAACAAATTTGACGAAAGTTCTACATCCATTCAATGAGAGTACTAGCAACAACATTTGTCATTGCGATAACACACAAAAAATTATTTTGTGTACACTACAACATTAACACGGTTAAAAAAAAGAAATACTGATCTGCCCCACTTCTTTTACATATGTTCAAAATACAATTCACATAAATTTTACAGACATATGGAGGAGGTTATGGAAAAATCGTGTTTTTAAGTGTTTATATTTACTATTGTCATGCTCCGTGTGGGAACATTATGAAATACCGTAAACATGTCCTCCAGAAGATTTACATGAGTGCACCCCACTGTATATATTACCCAAAACAACTACGGCTCATCTACAAGAGCAAGGATTGCTGCCAAGACCATCACACCAGACAACCACAAGAAGGGTAGGTATACATACACAGTGTATCTTATTCCTCAAATATGAAACTAGCACCAGCAGAATGTACGCCTGGCTGACGAACATGCAAAAATTATGGTTTTGGGCCTCTTCCAGGTTGTGCCAGACGGATAGCGTACCCCGGAACTGTATCCAGAATAACTATCTACTCAGGTACATGCCAGCCTATCATCTCATCTAGAATCTTCATGTCATGGCTGTATTTTAAATGTCATATGTATAATAAATATAGCTGACTGATGTAATCTTTACTCGTTAAATTAAACTGGAATGCCTGTGTGGTGTTATCGTTATACTTTAACCTAAGTAAGAATATCTTTGTCCAGTTTGTGAAATGGTGGCACTGCCAGAACAACAACAGACACTGCAAGTTTAACGAGAACAATTTGGTCCAGAGAACTACAAGGGTAACTGGATGAATAGAGAGAGAATGAACAACCTGAAGACACTGAAATGCATCTTAATGGGAAGAATGATAAGCTGGATGACTATTATGAAAGAGGGCAGAGATGGTGTGACAGTTAGCCCGCTTGAGACGGAGGCAGACCACAATTAAGACGGGAGGACTTCAGTGTTATGAGAGATATAAGAAAGGCAGTTTAGGGAGGGGGAATGTTGTGGATGGGAAAGGATACGAGTCAGGGCTGTGCAGTAATAGAAGAACTAGCCTCACCCCTTTAAAGAGAGACACAGAGGAAGACCATAGTAGATTGCACATTATCATATGTAAGACAAATAGTTTATTTATTATAGGTCTAACAATGTGTCATCGGTAGAGGAGAACATACTATCTGATAACCTTGTATACCTACTCCACATTATACTTGTATCTACTTTACATTATACTTGTATCTACTCCACATTATACTTGTACCTACTCTACATTATACTTGTATCTACTCTACATTACACTTGTGCCTACTCTACATTACATTTGTACCTACTCTACATTACACTTGTACCTACTCTACATTACACTTGTACCTACTCTACATTACACTTGTGCCTACTCTACATTACACTTGTACCTACTGTACATTACACTTGTACCTACTCTACATTACACTTGTGCCTACTCTACATTACACTTGTGCCTACTCTACATTACACTTGTACCTACTGTACATTACACTTGTACCTACTCTACATTATACTTGTACCTACTCTACATTATACTTGTACCTACTCTACATTACACTTGTATCTACTCTACATTACACTTGTACCTACTCTACATTATACTTGTACCTACTCTACATTATACTTGTACCTATTCTACATTATACTTGTACCTACTCTACATTATACTTGTACCTATTCTACATTATACTTGTACCTACTCTACATTATACTTGTATCGACTCTACATTACACTTGTATCTACTCTACATTACACTTGTACCTACTCTACATTACACTTGTACCTACTGTACATTACACTTGTGCCTACTCTACATTACACTTATACCTACTGTACATTACACTTGTACCTACTCTACATTATACTTGTACCTACTGTACATTACACTTGTACCTACTCTACATTATACTTGTACCTACTCTACATTACACTTGTACCTACTGTACATTACACTTGTACATACTCTACATTACACATGTACCTACTGTACATTACACTTGTACCTACTCTACATTATACTTGTACCTACTCTACATTACACTTGTACCTACTCTACATTACACTTGTACCTACTGTACATTATACTTGTACCTACTCTACATTACACTTGTACCTACTGTACATTACACTTGTACCTACTCTACATTACACTTGTACCTACTGTACATTACACTTGTACCTACTGTACATTATACTTGTACCTACTCTACATTATACTTGTACCTACTCTACATTACACTTGTACCTACTGTACATTACACTTGTACCTACTCTACATTACACTTGTACCTACTCTACATTATACTTGTACCTACTCTACATTACACTTGTACCTACTGTACATTACACTTGTACCTACTCTACATTATACTTGTACCTACTCTACATTACACTTGTACCTACTGTACATTACACTTGTACCTACTCTACATTATACTTGTACCTACTCTACATTATACTTGTACCTACTCTACATTACACTTGTACCTACTCTACATTATACTTGTACCTACTCTACATTACACTTGTACCTACTCTACATTATACTTGTATCTACTCTACATTATACTTATACCTACTCTACATTATACTTGTATCTACTCTACATTACATTTGTACCTACTGTACATTATACTTGTACCTACTCTACATTACATTTGTACCTACTCTACATTATACTTGTACCTACTCTACATTATACTTGTATCTACTCTACATTATACTTATACCTACTGTACATTATACTTGTATCTACTCTACATTACATTTGTACCTACTGTACATTATACTTGTACCTACTCTACATTACATTTGTACCTACTCTACATTATACTTGTACCTACTCTACATTATACTTGTACCTACTGTACATTACACTTGTACCTACTCTACGTTACATTTGTACCTACTCTACATTATACTTGTACCTACTCTACATTATACTTGTATCTACTCTACATTATACTTGTATCTACTCTACATTACACTTGTACCTACTCTACATTATACTTATACCTACTGTACATTATACTTGTATCTACTCTACATTACATTTGTACCTACAGTACATTATACTTGTACCTACTCTACATTACATTTGTACCTACTCTACATTATACTTGTACCTACAGTACATTATACTTGTACCTACTCTACATTACATTTGTACCTACTCTACATTATACTTGTACCTACTCTACATTATACTTGTACCTACTGTACATTACACTTGTACCTACTCTACATTATACTTGTACCTACTCTACATTATACTTGTACCTACTGTACATTACACTTGTACCTACTCTACATTATACTTGTATCTACTCTACATTATACTTGTATCTACTCTACATTATCCTTGTATCTACTCTATGTTATCCTTGTACCTACTCTACATTATCCTTGTACCTACTCTACATTATACTTATACCTACTGTACATTATACTTGTATCTACTCTACATTATACTTGTATCTACTCTACATTATACTTATACCTACTCTACATTATACTTGTACCTACTCTACATTATACTTGTACCTACTCTACATTATACTTGTACCTACTCTACATTATACTTGTATCTACTCTACATTATACTTATACCTACTCTACATTATACTTGCACCTACTCTACATTATACTTGTACCTAGTTTATATTATACTTGTACCTACTCTACATTATACTTGTATCTACTCTACATTATACTTATACCTACTCTACATTATACTTGCACCTACTCTACATTATACTTGTACCTAGTTTATATTATACTTGTACCTACTCTACATTATACCTGCACCTACAATATCCTACCCATGCATGAGATTCTAGAGTTGCCAAACATTGTTCCATTCATAAATAACTACACACCAATTTATACGACTTATTTAACTATTAAACACCAGTCACATACCAGACAATTTACATTCCGAGTAATGAATATAGCCAGAGTGCAAATAAGTGAACTGTGTAATTTGGTATTTGACCCAAACACCAGTTGCCCTTACACTTGATATGTGGGCATATAGAAACACCAGACTTCACTCCCCACCCACTAGCATTTTGGTACATTTGATCAACTGTCAAGTTACATCTTCCAATTCCTGCATTTACATTTTTCACCATCACATTGAAACAAGAAATTGATACACTGATGTCGCTACTATCGCAGCATGTATAACTATAAAATCAAATTGATCCTAACCTAATGCAGCTGATATAAATTCACAATATGTATTATAAAAATAACGCACCATGTTTACGAATCAGTAAGTGTCAATATATATATTTTTCCATCATATTAACCAGCACAATTCTGAACTAATCATAACCTAATCCATGAATAAATAAATACATGTGTACTCTAACTCGGCGTGCGTGATGCGACAACTCCACTGGTTGCCTGTCCAACAACGGAATACCCACAAAATAGCAGAACTTACATATAAGGCATAAAATGCTGGACTCTTGCCACCATATACGCAGACACTTGTTTCAGTTTACAAACCAGCAAGACATCTTCGTTGGGCTGAGGGTGACAATCTTGTTGTTGTGAGAGCCCGAACCAAAGCTGGTGAAAGTGCATTTGTTCATGCTGACCCTACAATATGGAATGGTCTACCAACTACTGTTACTTCTAAAATTTCTCTGCAATCTTTCAAGGCAGCCTTCAAAACCCACCTTTTTATTATCGCGTACATTGCTTGAATGACCACAGACACATTTTTTTTCTTATTCATATTTTTTATCTTGATCATTTTAACAGCTGAAAGAACATTTTAAGTACTTATTTTACCATGAGAATTGTTTTCTTTTTAATCTACTGATGTTTACACAGCATTAGTATCTTAATTTGTTTATTTTTATATTTAAATTTATAACATTTTTAGTATTTATATTTTAGTTTTACGTAAAGCGCTATGAACGTTATGGATATGGCGCTATATAAATAAAGATTATTTATTTAATACACAGATGGAAGATTATATAAAAAAATTATTTACATTTACAATTCTGTCACTTGTTAGTATGGAACCCATATTGGGTTTTTGGGTTCAAACCCAAGTGAACACCACCCAGTCATTCCAAATAAACCCCCGGGGGGAGAGAAAGATAAAATACCTGGCTTTGGGATCAGGCACTATAAGTGCTAGTCCCTTCTACCAAACGTCCACACCCATGGGGAGTGTACTGCCCCACCCACACTGGGGTAAAATGCAAGCCTTTCTCTTCAACCAACAGTGATGTTATTGTAACCCTAGTTGAATCAACCCTTAAAACGTGGGACTAAACCTGGTTGTGCTTTTCTCTGGATTCTTGGAAGCTAAAACAATAAACAGTCAAAGCAACACCGGATCAATGACAACATTTTGCCATTATTAAGATAAATTTGAATTGTTACTTTTTATTTTAGCTCTGGTTAGATTTTTCGTTTATATCTTGGGACTGTTTCAAGTATTTTGCATTTCATCCCTGGCAGATCTATTCATCCCAAGTAGCATCACTACATTCCTCTGGGACGCACTTAGCTATGTTGTCATTATAGCATAAAAGTTGCTGATAATTCCACCACTGTCCGAATAGCCAAATACGCCTTTATGCAGCTGAGTGAACTTGGGCAATGTGGAAGTAACTAAATTTTGGAGACTTATCACTGCAGCAGGAGCATTCAGATCCAGTCCAACCTTCTAATAATTACAATGTGATAACTCCTGCATAATATACAGAATATAACCGTGTGCAAATGTATACTAAATAGTGATCTGGCCCCAACTGACTACAAACCATTGGTATTTGATACGTACAATTTATATGGTGTAACAATTAAAATAACGTGATACAAAGGAGGAAGTAAAAGACTACCAGTGTGCATGAGTCTAACTTATGACTACGAGAGACTCTATTAGCCATGGATGGCCAAGACAAAGCTCATATAGACATCTGACTAAAATACCTGGCTAACATTTGTGTGATGGCCAATGTTGCTAAGGTGTGTTGGGGGACCATCTTGGCTAATGCAGGGGTGGGCGAGTCTGACCTTCTTGGCTTTCAATGTCTAGTACATTAATATTAGGCTAGTAATCATCTCTAATATCAACATTATTGACCCGAGTGCCTAAACCATGTGTTTAAATGTCCTTAGCATTTGTTAGTATAACAATTCTTTGTTTAGCTCACTGGTTTTCCAGGAATGGTTGCAGAGACTTTGTTGAGAAATAAAATATGGGGAACTACAGTGGAGATGGAATGACTTGGGTGTACACTATATAGATAGCATTTTTTCACAATGCATAAATTTGTAGAATTAAAAATAAAATTAGTCTGGTTTCATCTACTCATCAACATAAAGACATGTGAACATTCAGCAGACATGTCCACACATTACTACACCCATACAGATCTTTAAAAAATCACCAATGTATTTATTTTTCATGATGTGTATAATTTTGAAACTATCGCACTAGCCCTGTATGTACTTACATTAAAAATAATTTTAATGTAAACACAAGTTATTTAAACATAAAAACAACATCAAAAACATAACTGGGACAACAATAAAGATAGTGGGATTTCTTTTATTCAGTCTGGTATGAGAATACACCCAGCCAACAATGGTTAAATGTTTGAGACAACCCCCGCCGCAGTCAGTGAGGGGTGTATGGCCCAAGTACCCACAATTGGTGGGAGCATGCAGGAACTGCTGCAGTGGCTGGTAACTAGAGAAGTCTGGCCTAAAAAGGTGCCTAGGCTACAGCGCCTCTCTCACCAAACAACCTGTGGGCTCACTCCCTCCTTCCCTCCAGGAATACATCCAAGACCCATTCCCTCCCTCTGCTCCCTGGCTGCTCCCAAGGCAGCAACAAATGGGATACGTCCATCCGCAGAGATCCCAATGCAATCGGGCCATGGTTCATTCAATATTTCTTACAAGAAAGGTGTCTCATGTAACCACCGGACAGGCTGGCCATGGTGGCTGGTGTGTGTGTGCGTGTGCACGTGTGTACTGTGTGTGCGCACGTGTGTGCGTGCATGCGTGCGTGTGAGTGAAGACCATCTTGGCTAATGTATTAGGGCAATATTTGCTAACCTTTGTGTGATGGCCAATGTTGCTAATGCGTGTGTGGGCCACTTGGCTAATGCACGGGTGGGCAAGACTGACCTTCTTGGCTTTCAATGCCTAGTACATTAGTACCAGGCTAGCAATTATCTCTAATACTGTTACAGTATTGGCATGAATGCCTACGCCATGTGTTTAAATGCCCATAGCATTTGTTAGTACAAAAATTCTTTGTTTAGCTCACTGGTTTCCCAGGAATGGATGCTGAGACATTGTTGACAATTACCCAGGGCCACAGAGTACACAAACAGTCACTGCTCAAACAATGTGATTACTTGCCACATGTTTCCTAAGATCACGAACGACACTCCCAGACACCCACTTACTTCACAGTTACAAGTGACTATAATGATATTTACAAGGTCCCATGGTATATTGTAAAACACATTAGTAAAAAAATAGATTTTACAATAAATAAAGAAAACACATATAATATGATAATGATGATATGAACAACTTATCACAAGTAAGGTTCTAGTCATTGCAAAATATTGCAAATCATCAATACAAATGAGTAAATAACATAATAATTGTTATTGAAAACATGATGTATGCTATGAACAGTTCATTTATTACACGTAAAATTGGCTGTTCTGATGTGAAATATGAAGTTGGAAATGTTTAATAACGCCCACACATTATCAAAACATGTGAAGCATTACAGTATGATGACAGCATGACAATTTAAATTAAATTCATATAACTGTTTCAGTACATTGTTCAAACATTAAAGCATTGTCGTAAGCTTTGTTATGAGGGACAATGAAGTCCTTCTAGTAATATGCTAATAGATATACTCAATGATTCTATTATTTACAGCTTTGAACAAAAACAATCAGTTTGGCAGTAACACTAGTGACATGAAAAACTATCTTAAAATTCTAATGAATAGCATGGCTCAGTATTTGAAACAATTGGTACATGTACAACCCGGTACATGTACAACCCGGTACATGTAATCTAATCGTAGCTGACAATGTTACTGTAACTTCAGTTTAGCATAATACAAAACAGAAAATACATCATAGTTATATTAAACCAAAGTATTAGTCTAGCGTAAAGAAAAAAAACAAAGCATAAACCTATTAATAATGTGCTATGGAAAACACTATGCAAATTGCAAACATGAAAACAAAATAGCATTACGAAAAACAAATTTTATTTTTCAAACTGCCTGATTCAATAAATGTGTCCACCTTGCATTTGTAACTCGATCAAAAAGGATTAAATAGACCAAACAAACCAAACTTAAGATTTTCTTAGAAATGCAAGCAAACTTCTCTTGATTGTGAAGTGGAGTTGTTAATGATTATCCTGGGTGGTGTGGCCGTGTGGGTGATGTACATTTTCAGATATGTAAGTTATCAATATAGCAGTCCATTGTAATGGTTGTTTGGATTAAGTTTGTGCAATCCTGGCATTTCAAGTTGTTACCAGACTGACAACCCTCTTATGGAGTAATGCTATGCTTGAACATAAACCATTACATGGCTGACATCGGGCACAGAAGATCTTCTTCTTCAAGTTCCACTTACGCTAGTATAAATAAACCCAGACAAGGTGCAGAAAAACCTGAGTGGTTAGAGACAAACAAAAACGAGACAATATCAACAATCATGGCCAATACATAATTATATTTATGCATGCCATGGCAGAACACTTAAAAAATTGGCGGTATGTTTGATTGGGCTGCAAAAAAAGGACAAATGTTAGTTAAAAAAATGCACAATGTTTTCCACAGGAAGTCAGAAAGAAGACAATTTCAACAAACATGGCAGCTGCATATATTCATGCATGCCATGAACCCACAAAGCAGAGGAACATCTCAAAAACAGGCAACGCATTGGATGCGGAAAAAACAAACAAATGATAAACAAAACATAACGCATAATGTTTATCACATAATGATTTCACCCCAGGCGTCGCCCTTAAGCAGAACATCTCAAAACCGGGCAAAGCCTTTACTGAAAAGACTGCAGAGAAAAGAACAAATGATAAACAGAAATAAAACGCACAACGTTTTCAACAGGATGCCTCTGTGCGATCGCACCCCAGGCATTGCTGGAAACTCCAACAAAGAGTAACATCCTCCGTGCACGAGTGGGATAAGTGGAACATGCCAGGAACCAGACCATACCTTTGGTGCAGAGGGAGAGATGGCCCGAGGACCATTCAGGTCATAGGTCTGGTAAATCGCGGGCCGGGCTGGCCGTTGTTGGTGTGGAGGTTTAGGGTAGGTAAAGGAAGGGCTAAAACTGTGCTGGCTGTCCGCAGGACTGGAGCAGGAAGGGGAACGATAAAAGCCTGGCTGTCGGGAGAAAAGAGGAAAAGTGTTTAAGAATCGTTGCTGAACCGTTTCAAACAAATGATCTTCAAACATTCTGCGGTTTGTTTTCTATATTTACACTGATTTCCTGATAATAATAATGATAATTTTTGTTAATTAAATATATATAATGAAAAACTACTAGATACTGCAATGAACATTTTAAAGAAAGACTAATTGATAATATTATGTTGGTGCTGCTAAACGTATTTTGTAACGATGTCATTCTGAATCTGTACAATTTGGTATGATAAAGAATATGAACAAGATAGATTACCTGACAATATTAAACAATTTCCACATCAACATAAATGTAATTCTAGTGCGATTACAATATTTTAATATCCCCTGGCCTTGACTTGTCCAACTATGCACATAGACGATTGCAATAACATAAAAAGTGATATTTGGGGACACTGTCTTTCAACCGCTTTATTTTACAGTTTTTCAGCCAAGTTGCACATAAAACATGTCAGTTTTCAACAGCTGACTAAACAGAACAGAACTTTGCATTTACTGAAAAGCTTTGTAAATAAATACAGACTGTCTCAGTAAACAAAGCTGAGATGTTTGTGTAAACAAGTACAGCTGCACACGTTTGCATCCATTACATATTGTCTTTGTAAAGATTACACTTTAGAAAAGTTGCAAAACACATCAATAACATTACACTATTCTTAGCTGTAGTTCAGCTACACCATGCATGACATATTAGCCTACAGCAAAACACTGTCTACGACTGGCTATTTTTAAAACTCAACAAGGCAGCATCGTTTGATGGAATTGTGTTCCGCCACCTCACAAAGGTGTGTTTTCAGCAGAACTTTGCCAGATAACTGGTGTTGGTCTCAGCTTCTCTATCACTAACCTCCTTATAATTTGGAACAATTAACAAAAGATGGATTAGTTTTAATAAACTCAACTGGATGGATGCAGACACCCAGTGGGCTGATTTTATGTACACATAAAAAGAAACGTTATTTGATTATTTATATGTAGAGGTCGCATAACTAGTCTAATAGACAACATTAAACATTTCAAATATTTGAAAGTAGAGGGTAGATGGACCTACCTGGGCGACAGGACGTTGGGTCCCACCAGACATGTTGTATGTTTGGTAGTTCTTTATCGGTGCGGCATTCTCTGGACCATGGAGAACAGGGTTTATCGGAACACTTCCTCTCGCTTTCCTGTGGCAGGAAAACAGCACTGTCAGACATCTTATCATTTGTGTGTACGCAATGTAATACTGTATGTATAAATGTTGTAATTTATTTATACATACCGTGTAATAATGTACATGTATCAGACTACAGCAATGGGTCTATCTGTCGGTCTGTCTGTCTGTCTCTCTTTGTTTGTTGGCATGTCTGTCTTTCTATCTGTCCTCAGGTCTGTCTCTCAGTCTATAACAGACTAAAGACATTTCTTTCACGATTCCAGTGGACATGTTAAAATGTGATCTGCTTTTACTTAGTTAGAAATAAAATAAATAGTTACTGTTATTGCATAATCATAAGTGGTGTTTAAGACAGGTCTGTGTGATGCGCCCAGGGCTGTAGTGTAGTGTGTAGTTTGCGCTTCATACTCTTGCTTTCAGCTACAGACGCCAGATAGCTCCTCTGGGTGAAAAAGGAGCCGAGTGTGTAAGTCTCCCCTGCTGGTACACAGCTTCTCCATAGACAAGACTCTAGCACAACCTCCTTGTGGTACACTGCGGATACTGGGCATCTTGCAGCCCTAGGCTAATGCGCTATGGATCTTGGAGCAGGTTGGAGCCTTAAAGGTGCAGTGTGCAGGGCCCACCAGTGTGTGGACACATCCCGATGCTGTACCATTCCAACGCCCAACTATGGGCAAATAGTACTGAGCAGATCTCGCTCATTAGCCATGTTAGCTAGTTGATCTAGGAGAAGGAAAACTCTGACATAAAACCGCACTCGTAGGTCAGCTAGGGCAGTGCTGCTGAGTGGCTATGATGTCCCAAATCATATGATGGTACAAGTAATGGTGAATGAGAGGGCTATGTGTCCGGGGCAACCGACGCGCTGTCTACCTTGGCAGCGGCAAGAAGACAACAAAATCCAAGAGGATCATCTGGCCGGCATCGATCCAAATGTGAAGTCCGGTTAGACAGTTTGAATGTCGGTTCAATGAGTAGGAAAGCAGTTGAGGTGGAGCTGATAGAGAGAAGGTGATTGGCAGTGCAATACAGGAAAGGGGGATAGAGTGAGAATGCTGATCGGTGGATCGAAGCTCTGCATGCAGGAGGAGATGGGAGAAGTAATGGAGTTGGAGTCATTGTATCAGAAGAGATCAGTAAGATGGTGGTTTGAATGGAGAGATGGAAGGGACACAAAGTGATGGCATGGCTGATGATTAGAAAACAGCTGGTGTATGTTATGTTGGTATATGGGCCACAGACGGGAAGATTGCAGGCAGAGAAAGAAGAGTTCAGGGATACTTTGGAGAGGATGTTGGGATTGGTGGAGCTGGAAGTGATGTTGTGTATTGTGGGAGACTTCAATGCACATGTTGGAGTAGCGGAACCAGGTGAAGAGGAGAGTGCTGGCAGACACGGGTGAGGAGTGAGGAATAGAGTCGAGCTGTGGTGGAACTGATGGCTAGAAATGGCTTAGCAGTGGCTAACTCTTTCTCTCAGAAGAAACAAACTATGACTGTGGGCCGCAGGACTATTAAATGGTGGAGGTGCAAAGACGATGTCGCTGTTGAATACAAGGAGCAGGTGACAGTTAAATATGAAAAGCTCAGTGAAGAAGTTGGCTGGAGGAAGAATAGAAAAGTACAAAGATGCATTTGTGGGCGGAATGTCTAGAAGTAGTAACCAAGGATGGTGGACAAACAAAGTTGCAGAAGCAGTGCGTGAAAGGAAGGAAGCATGGAAAGAAATAGAGAAGACCAAGGAGAGGGGAAATTAACCAGATGCAAGGCTGTTACACATATATGGACAGAAAATGAGAGCAGCAAAGAGAGCTGCTGATAAGGCAAGGAGTGACATGGATGCATATGTGTACAGCAAGCTAGATGAAGATGGTGGAAAGAAGATGATATACAGAATGGCCCGAGACAAGGATGAGAATAGTAAGGACGAGAAAGGTGGGACGGTGATCAAGGATAGAAATGTGAAGTTAGTGGCAGAACATGAAGCAGTGTTGAAGGTCTGGAAAAACTACTTCAAGGAGCTTCTGAACCAGGAAGAAAATAACAATGACTTGGACTTACCATCTTATGTAGAAGGGAAAGTGGTGTCAGCCAATCTTACTGATACAGAGTTGCAAACTGGGTTAAAAGGGATGAAAAATGGGAGAGCACCAGGTATCGATGAAATGCGTGTTGAGATGATAATGGCAGCAGGGGAGAGTGGAATCAGCTGGACAAAGAGGCTGCTGAATACATGTATGAGGCAAGGTAAAGTACCAGAAGAGTGGTTGACAGGGCCAATCGTCCAAATATGGAAGAGGAAGGAAGATGTGCAAGACCCAGGGAAATGCAGAGGCATCACACTTCTAAGTCACACCCTGAAGTTGCTAGAGAGGATTCTGAATGGGAGGATTCAAAAGAGAGTAGAGCAGCAATTAGGTGAAGAACAACAGGGATTCAGAAAGGGCAGAGGGACAACAGGATATGTTTGCATTGAAACAGCTGGTGGAGAAGAGATTGGAGATACAAGGGAGAATGGCTGTGCGACTTGAGATGGTGATGGCAACAGTGAGATGGATGGGAGCGCCAGAAGCAGAAGCCAGGATGGTGGGAGCAACATATGAAAGAACAACAGGAAGAGGTGTGGCTGGATCTGGGATGTCGGAAGAGTTTCCCGTTAACATCGGATTGAGGCAAGGAAGTGCCCTAAGCCCATTACTATTTATCATGGTGATGGAACTAATCAGCACGAAGTTCAGCATAAAGGATGTTCTCAGAAAGATTATATATGCAGACGATCTGGCCATAGTAGCAGAAAGCAACCAAGAGCTACAAGACAAGTTGGAGGAATGGAACAGGGTGTTCAAGAAACACGGACTGAGAATGAGTTTGAAGAAGACAGAAATGATGGGGGTTGGACAACAAAGAGAGGAATTGGACATCAGGTTGGATGGAAAGGAAATTAAGCAGTGAATGGCTTTGGGTACCTTGGAGGAATGGTTGGAGGATGTGCTTTCAGATGTGGAGATGTGATGCCGAATACAAGCAGGAGCGAATGCTTGGAGAAAGGTAGAGAGAGTCATGGTGGACAGAAAAATGTTCAAACAGTGGCACTGACAGAACAACAAAAGCTGCAAGTTTGTGAGAACAACTGAGTTAGAAGAATAACTAGAACAAAGAGGGTAGGCAGAAGAAGGATAAATGACCTGAGAAAAGAGGTGGAATGCAATGCAGTGTAACAGGAGGATTATTGAGAAGCCGGATGTGATGGGCAGGCCACTTGGCAAGGATGGATGCCGGAAAAAATAATGAAGAGTACAGAGGCAGAACAACACAAATGACACAGGAAAAGAGTGGTTCAGCTATACTGTACCTGACCCCCTCCGCTGTACATCAGGGAACAAGGAGGAGACACAGAGTGGTTCAGCTTTACTGTACCTGACCCTCACCCCTGTACATCAGGGAACAAGGAGGAGACACAGAGTGGTTCAGCTATACTGTACCTGACCCCCACCCCTGTACATCAGGGAACAAGGAGGAGACACATAGATTGGTTCAGCTTTACTGAACCTGACCCTCACCCCTGTACTGCAGGAAACAAGGAGGAGACACAGAGAGTGGTTCAGCTTTACTGTACCTGACTCTCACCCCTGTACTGCAGGGAACAAGGAGGAGACACAGAGAGTGGTTCAGCTTTACTGTACCTGACCCTCACCCCTGTACAGCAGGGAACAAGGAGGAGACACAAAGAGTGGTTCAGCTTTACTGTACCTGACCCTCACCCCTGTACAGCAGGGAACAAGGAGGAGACACAGAGAGTGGTTCAGCTTTACTGTACCTGACCCTCACCCCTGTACAGCAGGGAACAAGGAGGAGACACAGAGATTGGTTCAGCTTTACTGTACCTGACCCTCACCCCTGTACTGCAGGGAACAAGGAGGAGACACAGGTTCAGCTTTACTGAACACCTGCACCACAGAGAGTGGTACTGTACCTGAGTACAGCAGGGAACAAGGAGGAGACACAGAGAGTGGTTCAGCTTTACTGTACCTGACCCTCACCCCTGTACAGCAGGGAACAAGGAGGAGACACAGAGAGTGGTTCAGCTTACTGTACCTGACCCTCACCCCTGTACAGCAGGGAACAAGGAGGAGACACAGAGAGTGGTTCAGCTTACTGTACCTGACCCTCACCCCTGTACAGCAGGGAACAAGGAGGAGACACAGAGAGTGGTTCAGCTTTACTGTACCTGACCCTCACCCCTGTACAGCAGGGAACAAGGAGGAGACACAGAGAGTGGTTCAGCTTACTGTACCTGACCCTCACCCCTGTACAGCAGGGAACAAGGAGGAGACACAGAGAGTGGTTCAGCTTTACTGTACCTGACCCTCACCCCTGTACAGCAGGGAACAAGGAGGAGACACAGAGTGGTTCAGCTTACTGTACCTGACCCTCACCCCTGTACAGCAGGGAACAAGGAGGACACAGAGAGTGGTTCAGCTTTACTGTACCTGACCCTCACCCCTGTACAGCAGGGAACAAGGAGGAGACACAGAGAGTGGTTCAGCTTTACTGTACCTGACCCTCACCCCTGTACAGCAGGGAACAAGGAGGAGACACAGAGAGTGGTTCAGCTATACTGTACCTGACCTGTACCTGACCCTCACCCCTGTACAGCAGGGAACAAGGAGACACAGAGAGTGGTTCAACTTTACTGTACCTGACCCTCACCCCTGTACAGCAGGGAACAAGGAGGAGACACAGAGAGTGGTTCAACTTTACTGTACCTGACCCTCACCCCTGTACAGCAGGGAACAAGGAGGAGACACAGAGATTGGTTCAACTTTACTGTACCTGACCCTCACCCCTGTACAGCAGGGAACAAGGAGGAGACACAGAGAGTGGTTCAACTTTACTGTACCTGACCCTCACCCCTGTACAGCAGGGAACAAGGAGGAGACACAGAGAGTGGTTCAACTTTACTGTACCTGACCCTCACCCCTGTACAGCAGGGAACAAGGAGGTGAGCAGCATAATCATAACTGGCCATCTTTCACACCTCCTTGTGATAAACATTAAACAGGTACGAGAATACCACAAGACTCCGAATTAACCTATATATTTACATATATGTCCACTGGTTTTTTCCACATTGGTACAGGTAACTCAATGGTATGAACGAGTACCTGGCTATAGACAGTGGTGGATATTTGTGTATGAATAGCTTTTGCGCAACAGTTGCAGCATAACTAAATGCTTCCCAGAGAAGTCGAGATGGGGGTTTGACTGAACAGGTCTGCTGGGGGGAGGGGGGGGGGTGATGTGTATAATATATAATAGGCAGGTTATATAGTATATAAGAACTTACTTTTACCTTTATCTTTTGGGTGGCCACACATGCCTAAAACAAGCTCATCGGGCAAACTAGAATATAGTTATTTTGGTGTTCTGTTTTTTTAATATAATCGTGGCCTTAACCGACACCATTTGACTAATGCATATCCCATAAATAGTCGATAACGCAATTTGTTTTATTAAAACACCCAAAATCATAAAAAGTAGGCACATATGAGTAGCACTGTCTGTTTGTACTGTCATTGACCCTTCTTGAGTATCCTCTATGAGCCTGGCCGCAATTACAAAATAAACCCAACGGATGCTACACGGACTGAGTTATGACCGCCTGCATATATATAGCAATATCCAGGCCATCTCTCATGTACAAATGTTAGTAGGAGACTACGTGGAGCACACGTACACGTACACGTACACGTAGTCGAGTCACGTG
This sequence comes from Paraescarpia echinospica, assembly GCA_020002185.1. Lineage (NCBI taxonomy): Eukaryota > Metazoa > Annelida > Polychaeta > Sabellida > Siboglinidae > Paraescarpia > Paraescarpia echinospica. Next base: position 9,845,674 of record CM034535.1, read on the forward strand.
AAACAACTGATAATGTCTACACTGCACAGTCCTCTAGTACAATGTTTAGGTAATGACACTGCTTGTTTGCAAATTTTTTGTCGTCATGAAAACTTAGATTTCAGCAGATCACAACTGCTCGATAGTGTGGACCCTTGACAGACCAGGTCTGTGCCTTATCTGTGTTGATGATCATGAAGGGTATATAAAACACATTAAGTGACTCATCTGCAGAAATCAGGTGATGTGCAAGTGCAGATTTAACACAGCTTCTGAGCAGGTCATCTGTTCCAAATCCAAGCAGTGTAGTTGTATAACATGATATACTAATCCTTGAATTCACCTGTAAAAGATCATCAAGTGTGCTATCACTGAAATTATATGGTATGTCTAATTTTATAGCTCCTGTATCTGGCCTGTTGCTAGTAAAAGTTGACTTCAATGTGGGTCAACACACTAACATTTTAATGACATGAAACACATCTCAAGCCGTTAAATGACCACAATAATTTGTTACACAAAAAAGTGTTGATGTATTTATGAGCCAGTTGGACTACCGATATGTGATGACTGCCACATATTTTATAAAGAACAAGATAGTCCTGCAAAATGTCATCTGTGTAACCCTTTATCTTTTGTGTTTACATTTGACCTAGATGACATTGTATTAGTTGCTGGAACTGGGTAGGGTAAATTTGTATCTGGTGACATGCAGAAACTGGATATATGTAGGCAAGTAAAATAAGCCATTATTATCATATGACAGCAGTGGTATTTCTAACGGGGTGTGTTTATAGAAACAAGTCACATCTGCCAAAAATGTCATTTGCTAAATAATTTCACCACAAATGTTTTAAAATGTACAATTGAGCTAGCTAATCATAGTGGATATATTATTTGTGTGAAATGACGTTGAATTTAAAATGGGATAAGTGACAATTATGAATTATAAACTTGGGATATTTAATATTTTAGGCTATTCGGTGGTCGTATTAGGTTGTGCGACTGATTCCAGACATCCACCGTAATATTGGACTGTTAAAATCACAAGAGGAGGAAAGGTTATACAGACATGTATTTGTCCCAAATCAACATTCTGATACTGGTTTTTAATGTCATTGCTACTATCGGGTATTTGTGGGTTAATGTTTCATGGCTTTATTTGTTGTATATGATAACAAGGTTGTGGTGCTCTTGCAGAGGTCACAAGAGCAGTGTCTATCTAGGAAGCAGAAAAGGGCACAAACTGAATAAGAAGGAGACTCAATTATGCCACAACTTGCCTGCAAATCTTCGTCATAGCCAGTTGCAGCTGTCCATGGAACTAAGGGATCAATGCACATGCTTGCAATGTCCCAACACACATGTAGCATTGTGTATTTGTGGGAGCTGGTTTAAACGGTTGTCATCAAACTTTTAAACCATAGCTAATGGACCACTATGTTATAGTTATTAGACGCTAATCGAACTATACCACATGGACAACTTAAGTTATTTCACAATGGAACTGCATTGGATGCCAAACTGAGACAAATGTTTTGATCTTATCTGTATGTATAATTTGATTGGCAAAATGTCCTATGGACACATCACAGTGCGCAGCATGGTGGCACAGTTGGCTTAAGTTTTTAAATGTCGGATGAGATTACCCTGAAATTAATTCAGTTACTTACAGAAACAATGCTTGGAAGTAGAGAATTCTACTCTATGATTGTCATTGGGAAGAAACTATTTCCAAATATGTTTGATGATTGCCTGATTTGCAGATACTGATCACCGTGTTTGCATGAGCTTCCAGTCTATTATAGTTACAACATTATCATCAAAGTTAGAATCAACTGTTGCCAGTTAATATGTTGTGTTTGTTAATTGTTTCATACAAATTATGCTTCCATTCAACTAGTTTGCCATCTACCTGTATAAATCAAGAAAAATGAAAGGATAATGATAATTTTAATAGTGCCAACAGCAGTGAAATACAACATATTATTCAGATATACATACAACTATTTAAACATCAAATATACAATGCAAATATAAAATCAACAGAAGATATATCTTGCAAAAAAATGTCTGTGAGACTCCTACTAAGATCAAAATTGATCACTATCATAGGAGCCACTGTAAAGAAAAATAATTTGTTCTTTATGTATCTAATCCTCAGTTTTATATAGAAAACAAATAATGATTACGTTAAAACTTAAAAATTATCTTTCTCATATGTACTGTGTGTGATGATTGTTTTGTTGATGTGTTTTGTGTGCTGTGTATGCATGTGTATGCATGTGTATGCTTGTGTATGCTTGTGTATGCATGTGCTCATGTAACTATGTATATACAGACTGAAACAGTTGCAGGCTCTACTTGCAGTGACATTTCTAGTGGGGGTGTGAAACTGAAGCAGCCAGGTCACTGCCAAGTGTAAACATGAGCTAATCTTACTGATCACCTCCACTTAGGAATGATGGATTAGCCCTACAGTCAATACACAATGATCTGAACCATCTCTCACTATGGACTACCTTTGATGCCAAGCTGTGCAAATCAACTTAATTGGTCTAGGAAGTCCTGTATTAACACCAGTGACTGTTGTACTAAGTAAACTTTACAGGAGCTGTTAGAAGCAAAGGGGATGGGTTAAAATAACAGAGATTATCACCTAACTACTGGCTATCATATAACTAATATAAACGTAATTGTGCGTGTGTGCGTGTGTGCGTGTGTGTGCCTGTGTGTGCCTGTGTGTGCCTGTGTGTGCCTGTGTGTGCCTGTGTGTGTGCGTGCGCGCGTGTGTGCGTGCGTGTGTGTGTGACTGTGTGACTCTGTGTGTACACATTTGGCTGCTTGTGGATACCTTGAGAGAATAGTAATCATGTGTGCACTTGTGTATGTGTGTGTGTGTGCGTGTATGTGTGTGTGTACATGCATGCATGCATGCATGCATACAAGCACATGTGAGTGCACGTGTGTACATCTAATTTGCCTGCTTCATGGGAAGTTGAAAATATATTTACAGGTGCATGCAAACATGCCTGCAACCATATGTGTGCACCATGCGCAAGTGTGTATTTTGCCTGCTTCACGAGACCTTGCCTGGTTCCGCCAAATTTTTTTAAATGCAGTAAATAAAAACAAACAATAAGGAATGCCATTAATGTAAGAAACTGGATTCATCACAGCCACATAGCCACTGTATTTACATGACAATAACGTTCGCCATTCTTTATTTATTCACCACACAAACTGTACTGCTTTCGCTACTGGCAAGCCATTGAAATAAATTTGTAAACGTTGACGTAATTACCACATGGGGATAGTGCGGAAAAAACACTCTGCCCAATAAAAAGTGACGCCTACATTATCACTTTTTGCAACAGCAAAGTAAAGCAGACAATTGTTGTGTCTTTGCACCGAATAACTACTCCATGCCAAGACAGTTGTGTGGTGAATTGGTTAGTGTCACTGTGCCTTGTGATCTAGTTTAATTCAGTACCTAGATTTAATAAAAGACGGCACATAACCCTGGATCTCATGTTGTGCTGGCCATGCATTCGTCTTTCAAAAGAAGTTATATAAAAGTTTATATAGTGAAGTTATTGATTGAAACAATCATCAACCTGACTGGTGAGATACCAGCTAATATATAGACAAAAGTCACAAACAGCAATCGTTTTAATTTTCTGACACTGCGGTTATCTGTTGATGACATGATGATAGTTGTTTTTTTCATATCTGAGCATATCTAAACATCATTCAAACCAATGAAAAACTCTGGTTTGTTTCCCTTACTAAACTATGTATTGCTGTAACATGAATTAAAGAAGTATGTGTAAATTTCTCACAACTCAGTCATGACACAAACAATGAAAACTAAATAAAATATCACAGACAACTTTGGTTTGCTGTTAGATATATATATATTGTGATATTGTTGTTAGAAACAAAGTTATGTTTTGTCAACCAATAATACTCAAGTCATAATAAATCGACTGTTAGAATTTGGCACAGCATGTTTCTGCTGCTTGGTGACTTGGTCTATACTTGCCGCCACCGAGTACCCTGTGGCAGTCTGGTGTCTGCTTGGTGACTTGGTCTATACTTGCCACCACCAAGTACCCTGTGGCAGTCTGGTGTCTACTTGGTGACTTGGTCTATACTTGCCACCACCAAGTACCCTGTGGCAGTCTGGTGTCTACTTGGTGACTTGGTCTATACTTGCTGCCACCGAGTACCCTGTGGCAGTCTGGTGCCTACTTGGTGACTTGGTCTATACTTGCTGCCACCAAGTACCCTGTGGCAGTCTGGTGTCTACTTGGTGACTTGTTCTATACTTGCCGCCACCGAGTACCCTGTGGCAGTCTGGTGTCTGCTTGGTGACTTGGTCTATACTTGCCGCCACCAAGTACCCTGTGGCAGTCTTGTGTCTACTTGGTGACTTGGTCTATACTTGCCACCACCGAATACCCTGTGGCAGTCTGATGGCTGCTTGGTGACTTGGTCTATACTTGCCGCCACCAAGTACCCTGTGGCAGTCTGGTGTCTACTTGGTGACTTGGTCTATACTTGCCGCCACCGAGTACCCTGTGGCAGTCTGGTGCCTACTTGGTGACTTGGTCTATACTTGCCGCCACCGAGTACCCTGTGGCAGTCTGGTGTCTACTTGGTGACTTGGTCTATACTTGCCGCCACCAAGTACCCTGTGGCAGTCTGGTGTCTACTTGGTGACTTGGTCTATACTTGCCGCCACCGAGTACCCTGTGGCAGTCTGGTGTCTACTTGGTGACTTGGTCTATACTTGCCGCCACCAAGTACCCTGTGGCAGTCTGGTGTCTACTTGTGCAACTATGAAAGACGTCATGACATGATCTCACGGACACTGTGAGCAGCTAGCAATGGAATTCTTAATGAATGTTATCACACTCAAGACATGGCCTGTCATTAAGATGGATTTGAATTTGAACACTGGCAACCGAGGAAGATCAAATAGAAATTAGCGATTGTGTGAAATATCAATTTGCAGATTACTGTAATACATGTACGTGTATACCACTTGACAAGATTTAACAACACGACCACCCAAAGCAAACAACCCAGTTAGAAAATGAACAAGGAGACATCAAGAGTCCAACAAACTGTCATCAACAGCTCAACCAAGACCCAACATGATTCTTTACCATATCGGGCAGCACAGAGAATACTAGAGACGCATAATGTCCCTGGTGCACTCTGCCCAACTGTTGTCAGTTTTGTTGCATGGGTCAGATCATAAATTATTTGGTATTTCTTGAAAACTGACACCCAGTAACAAAAATCTGGTTGAATTGCATTGGATCATGGTGTGTATTCTGGTTAATCACTTCAAGAGTGTTTCCTGCAGCACATGATGTAGTTCTGTACTATCGCACAACAAAACAGCATTGACTTTTTTGACAATGGGAAATATTCACCTTTTGAATTTCATCCTTTGTCTACTCATCCTTACTCTTTTAGTTCTATGGACCCGGTTGTTCCAGCAAACTTGCAGCTTCTGTCGTTATTCTGTAGGAACCACCATTTCACGGTCTGACCATAACAATCACGCCTTGACAGCTTTAAATAACATACGGAATAGAAAGTGCAGAAGATATTATTAGTAAATTGCACAAGTGTACCAAACCTCAAAACCACCTGAAGATGTTAAAACATCTCTCTCTCTCTCCCTTTGCAATTCAACTCAATTTATAGTACAGTTACTCAGCGATTATTAATGGTTGTATTGTCAGTGTTCCTTACAGCATTGAGTTATGGTTAGTCATAATATCATATAGAACACCTGACAGTATGAAATGGTAGACTAAGGTCAAATGTATAAAGTGGCTGCAGATATTGTATTCTACCTATTGTCAAGAGGCATCTATGTCAAAATGATCATTATCGTTTTCTTATTGGTATCACTGGCGGTGCTTGAAAGATAACTGTCAAAATAACTGTTGTCATACTGTAGCCTTTGTATTCGAGACTGATACCTACATACAGTGTATATACAATGGCACTAGGGTCAATTGCAACACAGAGGTCATGGTCAGACATTAAAGATCATGACCAGTCCAAAATTGTGTATTTCATTACGTTCAGCATTTCGTAGAAGGTAAAGACTCCATCCATTGTCAGAAAAAGTTCACAGCACCTTTTGAGATCGAATGCAGTGAACAAAGTCAACATAATTTTCTTCAGAAATGTACTGATTATTTTGGAAATACAACAATTCACATAAAAACCATGCTGAATTCAAGATAAATGTCAAAATGTCACATTTTAGTAAACAAATTAAACTACTTGGTACTCTACAATGGAGTGTTTGCAGTATTTGTCATGTAACTTCATAAATATACAAATAACTCACAATAACTTCATTTTTGTGTTTTTCATACATCACCAATTGGTAGATTGAAGGCTTATGGTCCAGGGAAGCGAATACCATAAAAAGAGGGGAGTGGAACTCGACGCTCTGGAAGACATACATTTACCATATTCCAAAGTTAGCATATTAATATGCTAAAACCTTTTGACCCTGTGATGTTTATGTAGCTTAGCAGACACAGAGCTGCAGCAGTTGAAGATATCAGGGTATAGCCCTTGAGAAGTTATGACCTACGACCTTCCTGCACCTTAACATAAAACAGGAGGTCGACCAGAATTCCTGTCATCTGTTTGTCAAATTTTATGAATGTATCTTGTAGTAAGAAAGTGCACTATTAAGGAGCAAGGTTGGCTGGTCTGATAAGTTCACTTTTGACGGGACGAGGGGCAAAGATGTGTTTCCGCTTTGATGCTGTAAGTACATGTGTTATGTTTTCTAAAACACACTTATGGAGGCGTGATAATATTATGCAGAGAAAATAAACATTAATGCATATATGAAACAAAATTAAAAGGGTTATTGATATTATATGACTTTAACAAAGAATACTGGGTTGCTTTGTTGATGTTTGTGCATTGCTAAAATGTTTATCAATTATTGTGGTGATTGTTTAGCTATAACTATCGGGAACATTAAAATGATCAAGTGGAAAAAGAAATACAGTATATTGATCTTTCCCCTGTGCGCAGCTGTTTGATGACTTTTGAATAAGATGCATTATCTATTCTGTCCGAGCTCTGAAAGAACTGGACATTCTATTTATAATATGGTAGATAGATCACTGAAGGTTTCTGGGTCAAACAGGACACTGCAAAAAGTGCAGGTCCTTCTGAATTCTACTGATCACAAATATTTACCAAACTTACTGAGTTTACTCATTCCCAGTTTCACAAGATAGTGCAACTGTGTTATCCATTAAATTGTATAATATGGTATAATAATAATAAAGATAACAATAATATACATTATGGTATAACAAACAACAATGTGAAATGTTCATGGGGTGTCATGTTAAATGTACAAATTGGATATGGGAGATTCCTGTTGAGACATAAATGTCGCTCTCATTGGTGATTGGTTGGTTAACTCTCATGACATTTTGATGCTGTGATCTGTGCATTCAGACAATTTATGTTCCGATTACATTATCGCAGCAGATTTTATGTAAGCTGCGCAAGCTTCGAAACAGCATTTGCTACAGGGCAAACATAACATTACCCAAAGCAAAGATACCCTAGTCATACAACTACACAACATGGATGAAAAATAAATTGTTGAGTTGTTATTACCGTCAAAGGCTTTGTCAGTTCGTTCAAATCGATCATCGATGTATCCTTAGGCATATATAAACACAGCATAAGTATTTGTTCTTTCCATGGATTCACAGGGCTGTGCGATTGGCATATTGAAATCTTAATCAACATTTCATAGGACATGATTTGAATCTTCGTCATTGCACCTTGACCTACTTAACGTAGTTGTTTAAGTGTCTTAGTGATTACTGGCACTTCTCCAAATGGGGTTAATCTGTGACACATTGACACAGTATCTGGGGAATCTAAATCCGCTTGCATAAAGGAAATAGGGATTAAGCAGTGTACATCACTGACAATTTTAATAATCTTACTCACTGCTACTACTACCTCACGTCTGGTTTTTGTTCAGCCGCACTGAAATTAATTTACTAATTTGTTCAATGATTTCCACAAAACTAAATAGTGCATCTGAACAAACAAATGGTCCTGGTAATTGTTGTGCTTAAACTGGTATAATATGGGATGAATGAAACACGTGAAGTACGGATGCATGTTTAAGTTTAACCTGTGGGATATTGTATTTGTATTGTATTTATTCAGATTCCAACAGGTCCACTGGATCCAGTAACAGGATTGATAACTGAAATTATACGTATAAATAATCAACAGTAAAACTACATCATCCGGAAGAAGAAGCTGAACTGACCTTTCGACCGTGAGTATGAGAGAGAGGCCATACTGAGCGAGGGCATCAAGAGCCTCCTGTTGTGTGAGATTGGTGGTTGGCAGGTCTCCGATCTCTGTGATCATATCTCCTGCCTTTAGCCCTATCCTTGCGGCTGGGCTGCGGGGAGTAACCTGCAAAAAGGAAAACAAATTAAGTCTGGGAGGATCCTCAAACCATCCATTTATTTATTCATTAATTTTTTCTTTCGGCCATTCATTAAACTACATATCTATATTCAAAATAAGGGTTTAAAAATGCCAATATCAGAAGTGATTAAAATAATCAAAATGAGATTTTGAAACAATTGAATGCACACACAAATTTTTTATTGGGGTAAATATTTCAAGTTCAATGTGTTTCATCGAAGACATTTAAAAGAATTTCACTAATTAATATCAGGGTTTCCCCCAGAAAAAATACAGGGATAGTGAATGCTTAGACTGTGGAACTGGCAGGTGAAGCTGTAGGCGCCCCTCGGCGAAGCAATTTCCCAGCATTTGGAGTCAGAAATCCCGCCCAGCTCATGGTGATCATTTCCATGTTTTGTAGGAGAATGAATGACAAATGTAACAATCAGCAGAAAAATTTCAAACTTGCCTTCACATTTTAGAATAAATAGTCCAATTCATGATGTAGTAGAGACCTGCCAACCCTCATGGGTTAGCCATGAGTCGGGGTTTTAAAGATTTTACAGGCTCACGGGCATGTACACAAATGCTCATGGATGCAATTTTTTAACACTTTAATTATGTTTTTGCATATGAGTTTTGTTTAGAATGCCTTATTGAGCGGCCCAGTGCACGCTTCATTGAACTATACAATAACTACATGGAACAGACATGACCTATCCAAACATCTGAGTCTCTGAGGCTTTATGGCCACCAATAAATCAATTTCCGTTTAAAAAATAACACAATATACCATACTACATTGTAGTATGGTATCTTGTGTTATTTTTCTTCACCAAGAAACAATTAATTCTCGAAAACGTCGCGAAAAATGTACAGCCATGACAGCACACTGTATTCTTTGCACTAGGCCTACCACTATACCGGCACACCATGTTCTATCCTGAGGTGAAGGCTTCAATCCCGCAGTGAATACCACAATGAATGCCAATCACAGAATAGCTAGCATAAACGTGTGGGCACGGGCTCATTCTTCACCATTAAAAACGCCATCAAGTATGAGTTTCATTGCACAGAATGCGCATGTGCATTACGTGAAGAAATTTTAAAATTTGGATTTATTTTGGGTACGTATCTGTACCCTAGAATTATTTTTGGGTACGTAATTTTACCCTTTTACCCTGCTAGCGGAAACTCTGAATAGGTATATCAGAAATATGTGTCCACGTGTATGTTTAGATTGATCTGAAACTGCTTTGTTTTAGAATTGTTTGTGTTTTGAGAAAATAGTAATCACCTTGCAGAATCCCTGTGTATGGTATGGTATTTTATCAAATTGAATGTCACAAAACTGACATGCCAACATTTTCAACATGCATTAACTTAAAGTTCTTTGACTGGGCATAAGTGATCTGGGTGGTGAGGTGACTGTGTCAGCAGGACTAATTTCATATACTTGGCTGTCACAGAAATTATTTGGGACTGTCGTAGGGTGACCTTAATTACGAGGTGGCTGTATTAACCAGTTGACAGTAAAGCAAGGTTTGGCAGTATAGTACAAATGCAAGCTGCATAAAAATAGGCAAAATGTGAAAATTTACCAGTTTGGGGGGCCCTGGGGGTAGAATGATTTAATCAAATACAGATTTCTCGTGCATAGTGGCAGTACCCTAAGATTATGTCTGTGCAAAATTAGAGAAAAAGTTGCTGAATGGTTTGTGAGATATGACAGCTAACGGCGCACGGTGCACGCGGAGTGATGGCGAAAGTTCGTTGGACCTTCGGCCCAAAGGACTAATAAAACTACAAGAGTGACACTTACAAACACAAGTGCGTCTGAACCCGTCTGCTCTATATTTAATGAAACATGGCCTGAGAGTTCTACAAATATCCTGGTTACACTAGTCCATGGAACTGGAAGTATGGTTTCTTCCTGCTGCATTCTCCTTGCATTTCATAAGCACTAGAGTCAATTACAAGGTCTCATACACTACCACGACCTGATCAGTTCCATGATTATATGCCTCTGCAAGCATAATTACAGGCCAAAAGTATGGTGTTCCATAGAAGTCATCCAACCGACGTCATGTGTTAGTGTGGCTAGAGTGTCAGACTCTCACTTGAGAGAACCCGGGTTTGAACCAAGTTTGTTCAATCTACGCTGCCCTCAACGTTTGCTGTTTTTGTTTGTTTCTATTTTGGAAGTAGGTTGTGTATGTATTTTATTCAAGTTCCCAATAAATACAAAAGCAACAACATAATGAGTGGAGAATTATAGATTTCATATAAACTTTGAGATATACAAAATTAATCAAAATTATGTCAAACTTTCTAAACAAAAACATCGCTTAATTTCCTCTCCTGTGCTAAAATGTAATGTAAATCAACATTTTTTTTTGCAGTGTTATCCAAATAAAATAATATCATTGGTTTACTTATTAGCATGGGCACTAATAGAACCAAGCTACAAAGATCAAAGACTAAGCACCGCAGCAAGATTCTTATAGAATAACGGCTTCAAAAAGAGGTTGACTAGATTGTGGTTATGATTCCAGTGCCTAATTGCCTACCATATATTATTTTATACACTTGAACAGTACAATGTCCTAAATTGCAGCATGTTATTGTCTACAACTCTGGGACATGTCTTGAACTTGAAGGGCCTTAACCATTTAGACCCCACGGTGATTTAATGAAATACATTTTGACTTCCCACAATGCTTATATATTCAGAAGTATAACTAGTAGAAGGGTCTAACTATCTGAATCACATTATTGTATGCATATATACTGCGACATTACTGGATGGGTTTATAAATCTACCTTACTATTGTCTACACTGGGCATGAATAGAACAGCCTAAATATCTACCATATTATTATCTACATGAAGTCTTTGAATGGCCGATAGATCCTCTGTACTATATATTAATGGGACATGACTGGAAGGTATTAAAGGTCCTCCATTTGAATATTTACAATGGGACATTGGTAGAAGGGACTAAAGATTCTTCATATTACTAACTACACTGCCACATGAATAGAAAGGTCTAAAGATCCATATTATTACCCACTAGCCCACTGGGACAGAGCATATAAAGATCCGCCAATTTTAAAAGTTGAACTCTGGAAACCAACCCATCTAAATGCCATACAAATGGACACACTTTGAAGATACACACTGCAATCAACACTCGATGACTACAGAATTTACAATAAACAAAAATATAATACAACCTCAGTTAAGGCAAGATTGTTTCGCCTGAACTACCACAGTCAGGTAATATTTGTTCAGCGTCCACTAGACTACTGACCTAGTGGACCCAGTGACAGACTTCCATTTCGAGGACACTACCAAAGTGTTACTAGAGAAACCACGGATATATACTGGCTGTATTTATAATTACATGCTGGAAGGTGAACAGAAATAGACTGCCCCCTCTGGTGGCCAGACACAGTCTACTGCAATGCTACAAACTAAACGATACCCTGATGTTGGCAATGCATATCACGTATTACACGTGGGAAGACGCTCTATTTGTTATCAGGCAGTAGTGTTATCATATATAAGACAGTTCAATTAAATTCATGTTTTATTATGTTTGCTATAATCGGTTAAACATCATTAGATATTTTATAGATATGTGGCAAACATGTTAAGGTTGAAACTGTAGGCATGCTTACAAAAAACTCAGCCTTACATACACCACTGGATCTGAATAGTAACACGAGAGAAATGGTACAACAAGTATATATATATATATAATAATCTAGGCATACCAACCATGAAGGGTGTGTTTTATCAGCTGGATGCAAAATTATAACAATGAGTCGATTTGGAATAAATGGTAATGAAATCCAGAAAAAGTGTCATTGTATGGTGTAATAAAAAAGCAAGTGTTTTTCAGCATGTATGAATCGTGAATTCTTCTGAACCTTAAAATTATACATATAATAATAATAATATTTAATACAAGAACTTCTATCATGTCTAAATTCTCAGAAACATGGGCGCTGAGGCATGGGTGGACCTGTCAAATTCAAGAATGTGCAATTGGCACCATCAGTCCAACTTGGACATCTAATGATAGTGACAAGGCATATGCAAGAAGAATGAAATGTTCAGGCAATCTCAAAACAGGCATATTGTTGAAGTTATCAATAGATTGATGAATATATCAGGGAGATAAGGAGAGTAACTGTGGTTATAAAGATAGACAGCTGAACTGTAGGCGCAGTCCTATACATATATTAATGTTTACGTTCTTTCACCCCCACACACATAACACAAGTAAGTATGCATAGAATGTGTAGAACTTTACGAAAGACGTGTGTATCACCAGTAGGTGATAGACTGGGAATATTTAAACTACGAGCACAGGTTAACAATGGAAGAGGAACAAACTATACATGCAGAGTTGACCATAGTTCTTCAGTTATTACCACACAATGGTCATTACACACCAAAAGCCGCCACAAAAATGTAGATTGCTGGCTTGTATGATTGTTTAGAACAGTTTTATGTGACAAGTGCGTCAAGTTAAAGGTGGTTCCACAGTTTCATTATTTAACTTATCACATCTATGATTAAATTATTTTGCAAATAAATGAATCTATCTAAACTTGCTAGTACATTTATACAAATGCAAATTTGTTATACAGTTCTAATGAAATTATAAGAAAAATACAAATCTATTTTGATTTTGAAACACTGGCAAGAGTTGTTTGGTTGTATATAAGGCTATGCACCCTAATGAGTATGGACATGAGTCAATCTTTTTAAAAGTACCTGTTCTTACACTAAAAACAACTTACTTAAACTGTTTACACACTCCGACTATAGATTTGAACATCAACAAACCCTGGGCTACGTCTGGGGGGGGGGGAGATTTAATGTGTGTTTGTATTGTGTCATTAAAGCCTTCAGGCAATGAACAGTTGTTGATGGATCACTTGTGAACAGAATCAACAATCAGGAAGGACCATCAACCCTAACATGTCAACACTTTAAATCACTCACTACTGTGGTCAAACTTGAGGTGTGAAGTAACGAAAACATAGCAATCAACCTAAGTCTGTATAGTGAATTAATGACATCATGGTGTGTGTGTGCATGCTTGCATGCGTGCGTGTGTGCAGTAGCACCTACCTACATGTATAGATGTGTTAAACTGTCACAGCAACATAACACGTTTGCCCTATATAACATAGCTATCTATGTCACAACGTCTGGTAAATATTACCTTGAACAGTAGTAAAACATACCAATTATTTATTTAATCAATATATTCAAAGATTTAGCTACACAGTTTATGTTGGTGTAAAAACTGTTGTTAGATCAACAGCAATAGCTGTGCGGCCTGACAGACATCAGCCAACACCTTTAATGATCTAAGCCATCAAGTAGATCAACAAGTCAAGTGAAAAAGGGTTTGCAGATCCAAACGCAAACACATCTTCAAGGACAAAATGTATCCAGCTCACATCAATGCAGCAGTTATTTTTACAGACTAGGTAATTCCATCCCTAGGGTTAAGGGGTATGGGTGACAGGGCTCATTTAGTGCAAACAATTGCAGACAAAGTTGACCGACCTCTCAAAAAGACATCAGTGATTTCTATAAATTGCTTGAACTTATTTCACTAGATACAGGGTGGCAACTTTTATATATTATGGTGTAAAACTATCAATAACATGATATGTATTCGACAGCTGTCAGGAAAACCAGATGGTTATGATGGCAGTGTATTTTAATCATGTAGCCTGCGGTAGAAAACTAGAAATACACACACCACCAACTTACTAGTCCTAGTAGACCTAATGCACGCTGGTACACCTGTAGGGATTTCTACGAACACTATATTGTGGTAGAATTAATATTTAAGTAAATATCACCACAATGACACACAATCCAATACAAACCGTCAACATCCGAAGGGGGGAGTCCGTATCCACGCCCCCTTGGAGGGTAAAACCCCACGACTCGGCAAGATCTTGCCGGACAATCTGTGCTTTTAGTACGTCCACTGTCCCCATATTGACGACCGCAACTCTCGGACCTGTGCGGGACCGATTACTCCCCCAATACTACACTTCTACTCCAGCCAGAAGTTCCTGGCCTAGCCTCCACAGCACCAGCGACTGAACGTGATCTAGGTCGACTCAGCCGCTGCCCAGAGCCCTGTTCTACCATTAGCCCAAGTCGCTGCTGCTATTTATGCTCACAGCACCTGTCAATCATCACGTTATTGCAGGTAAATGTTTCCACATTTATATCCCAAAATATTACGTCTTACAAAGAAATCTGTAGAAGAAAGCAATTAGGTTTGCGTTGCTGTTGGGTCGCTTTAGTGCGTGGCATGCTATATGATAGCGTTACGATGTCTTTTGCAGGTGAGATATATTTCTAGGAACATGGTTATTTCCAGGATGATGCTGCATCAGACAGTGCTGCCATCTGAGGAGTGATATGGTATTACATAAGGAGCTGCACGTGAACACACAAATATTATAATGTAACAAATGCTACGTTTACATTTGGGATCTCAGTTGTAGAATATAAATAATATATGCAAATTTTGTGAGAAGAAACATGACAGAGGAGCAAGACTTGAAGAAGCAGTGCGTGTGCATCAAGTTTTGCTTCAAACTCTGCAAAACCGCATCAGAGACTGACAAAATGTTTAAATAAGCATTTGGTGATGATGCCATGGGCAGAAGCCAGACTTTTGAGTGGTTCTCGAGGTTCAAACGTGGGCAAATGTCGGTTGAGGATTCCGAATGTTCTGGCCATCCCTCAACCAGCAGAACCGACAAAAATGTTGAAAAAATGTGTCAGACCATCCACAAGGACCGTCGGTGAACGATTAACGAGATTTGCAGCATTGTTTGTCTATCATTTGATTCATGCCAATTCTCATGGAGGAACTCAACATGAGGCAGATCGCTGCCAAATTTGTGCCCCATTTGCTTACCCAGGACCAAAAGCAACGCCGGCTCACTGTGTACAGGGACCTCCAGGAACAGGTCAGAAATGATGTAAACTTCCTTTCCAAGGTCATCACTGGTGATGAAAGCTGGGTTTATGGTTACGACTCAGAAATCATGCAGCTGTCATCCCAGTGGAAGAGTCCATCTTCTCCGCAACCGAAGAAAGCGAGGCAGGTCAAGAGCAACGTGAAGAGCAAGCTGATCTGTTTCTTTGACATGGAGGGAATCTTTGACATGAAGGAGTTCATTCGTGAAGGTTCGACAGTGAATCAGCACTTTTGTATCGAGATCCTGAGGTGTTTGAAGGAGGTTGTGAGGAGGAAATGTCCGGACAAGTAGCCCGCACAGAACTGGCTGTTGCAACACGACAACACGCCGGCACGCCGGCCCACACCGCTCTGTCTGTGCAGCAGTTTTTTTGGCCAAAAACAACATGGCAGTGGTCCGCCACCCTCCCTACTCTCACACCCTCCCTACTCCCCCACCCTCCCTACTCCCCCACCCTGGCCCCCTGTGACTTCTTCCTTTTCCCCAAGATGAAGATCCGGCTGAAGGGACAACGATTTGACTACACCATAGAGATTCAGGCGGAATCGCATGAGGTGCTGAAGAGCATACCCATAATGCAGTTCCAGAAGTGCTTCCAACAATGGGAACAGCCCTGGGCCAGCTGTATCAACTCCCAAGGGGACTATTTCGAAGGGGACAGCAGTGATTAGAAGCTAAGGTGGGCCTAAATTTGTTTATTGGTACAGTCTGGGAACTTTTGGATCACACCTCGCATATACCCCTCGGTGAAATTTGGTACACAAGTTTCTTGACAACAATTTTTTTTAAATGAAAATTAATTCAGAACAATGAAGTTTCCATAATCATATACTCGGTAGTTTATAGAAGGGAGTAAAACATATTTCAGAATGATAAATGTAATTTCAATTAAATGTATGTTTATGCAAGCAGAAAGTGTTTATAAAGCATAATGTTTTGTTTGTATAGCATACTTGGTAGTGACAATCTTTGTACTCAAACGTGTATTAGTGATGGGTCACTGTGAAACAAGTTACGTATAACCACTTATTATCACAGACCTAGTATGATTATAGGATGTTTGCTTACAATGAAAGCATAGCCTGGTTCTGGAAACACTGTTTGTCAATTCAGTGCAAACTGGAGGTAAGCTGGCTATTGCGTCTTGAACATTATTTACAGCAATTATAGTTTATAGACTGAAAATGCATCACTATTACAACACTGCCAAACCGAACAATTAAATAAATAGACTTTCTTATTAAATATGCCATCAAACCTCACTGATGTGTGAGGCAAATTTCTTCTTTACCGCTGTTTCAGAATAATAATGATAATCCTAATCAGAATTAGAGTCATACATTGATTTAGCTAGAAATGCTAAACGTAGCATGACTGGTGTAGCATTGTGACTTGTCAATTTATGTTACATCTTCAGCATTGTGTATTTTAAAATGTTGCAATTTTACAAAGGACTCAACTATAATGATATTGTATACTCACCAACCTGTCCAGCACATGTTCAATCCAATAGCACCTAGACATCTATTTCATTGGCAGCTTTCCCAGATAGAGGTGATAGCAGAATCATAATTAAATTGCCATAATAAAATCAATCTCTTGGATCTATAATTGTAGTTGATATAAAGGTTCTATAATCACTTCTAAACTTGATGAAATGAACGCAATATGTGGGGGAAATATGGAGGTGGATGACTACAAATCAGTAAACTCAATACTTATGATAATAATTGTAATGACTTATGACCAGTTATGGTTGCCAATATCCCAGCAGTGCTTACTAGTGTGTAGCCCATGTGTCAAACGCGTAGATCACCATAAATCGTGATCTAACACATTTTTTTTCCTGAGGGTAGAATATAATACAGTGATGTACAAATGGCTCATTTGATACAAACCAGATGTTATGAAATAACTACGAACAACACACATTTAGCATTTGATGAATATATTTATGTAGATAGTCTTGAGCCATAAGTCAGATAATTGCCGAGTTTCTGTGATGAGCCATCCATGGTTTAATACCTGACCTCGTTCTGCTCAATGCAAACTGATCAGATCTTATCTAGCCACCAACTTCTACTGTGTCTAGTTAATGATAATGACTCATCAAATGACAAACATTTATATATCAGATCGCATTAATCAAAGCAGAATGACATGGCATACTGTTAAGTACGCAAATAGAATACGTTCGAAGATCTCACTGCCACCACTAGGTGATGTAAGGTAGAAGATGCAATTAGTTGGAACAAAGTTGGTTATTATGATGCACTAAATAACATTTATATATCCACTTTCCAGCTGTCAGGCTTTTAAAACCCATTTCTGTACTAAAAGTAAAACAGGTAAATTCCATGAATGCACCAGTCATGTCTAATCATGCGAGTGTTATGCATTGCTGAACAACCATGAGTCCTGTACCGCATATCTTTTGAATTTTTCAATGGCATGTGACAGTGCCACAGGTTATGTGGTTTGCATGAAACACAACTGCCCCAAACAATCTTGCATATCCTGATTTGAAACTAATGATCTTTGTAAAAATATGAAACCCAAAGAATGGTAAATGCCACAAGAATGTGCATTTGTATCAACCTGTGACAACTGCTGAATATGCAGGTATACTGATCAATGTTATACAATATGACAAAAATTGGCAACAACCCAGAGAGAGAGCGAGAGAGCGAGAGCGAGAGAGAGAGAGAGAGAGCGAGAGAGAGAGAGCGAGAGAGCGAGAGAGAGAGAGAGAGAGAGAGAGCGAGAGAGACATTCAGCCACACTGCAATTAATGCTTAATGCACAAAGACTGTAGTCGTACACAAATTAATAACCACTACTGTCTATAGCCAGTTACTTGTTCATACAAATGAGTGAACTGGAGCAATGTAGAGTGAATGAACTTGCCCAAGGTTTGAAACGGCAGCTCAGGATATGAACACTGGTTCTCTCAATTAAGAGTCCACGGCACTCCACATTATAGGTACAAAAAACCTACAGCTTTGGCAATTGTTCACATCCAACAGACCCATGGATACTTCCCACTTGCCAGGTGCTTGGTGTGTTCTGCATGTTGTACCCAGTTTTTCATGAAATGGCTGGGTTGGCCTTCAGCCTGGGGCCCGAACCAAGCACTTCCTGATACCAAACAACAACTGAAATATCAACAAAATATATATCTGGGCCTATGGCTATGGCATGCAGCCATAGGTGTACTCATGCCACTGTTTAGAAGAATTCCCAAGTTATGCAGGACACACTATGTTTTCACAACGTTTGTATGGAGATACTTGAATGTCATTTTGCTTGGCACAGCCACACCCGAATCTGGAAACCGGGATAAGCAGTTTCAATAGACAGTCATTAATCACTAGCCAAGCCGGCTGCTTAGCTGCCACCCATACAGGATGACCCATATGATATGTTGATGTGTGAACTGTTCACAAATATTTGCGATCTCTCCAAACAGTTATATTTGCCTATAAGTGATCACAAAGGGCCACTAAATAGCAATACCCTACACTGCTATTCACGCTGAAAGTAACCACGCAACGTTCTTGAAGAGAGATTAAACTGTCTACCTACCCTAGTGATGGCCAGGGGCTGGCAAAAATCGATTCCACCCTTCAACTGGAACCCCCATGGCGGGTAACTTTCATCCCTCTCGAGTAAAGCTTCGAGGACGTCCACAGCGCCCGTCTCGCATTCAGCCATCGTGACGACTGGACCCGTACAGTAGCCGGCGTCGATTGCAGACACGATGCGAGCGAGCAGCGCTTACGTGAGATCGACTCGTTAATTGGCGCTGACCGGTTTTGATCCAGGCCGTTAGGAATAGCGAAATGCTCTCAGTGAGCGGCTGGTGTGAACGCGACACTATCGGTCGGAATGTGGTGCGGTGCAGGTGTCTGCCACGCGAGGCAGCGAGCACGCGTATTGAGCGCGACCAGCCAGCCGTGTCGACGACTCCAGTGGCGAGTCGAGTGCAGTTCCGCGCCGCTGCAAAACGGGATATCACCCTCGTGTTGTGTAAACGCTGTCAAACGTCATTTATTACCCCGCGAGGGTCGCTGAGGCGAACGGTCGCGAACACCACAGGCGACACCTGCTGATTAAAATGCAAGTTAAAACGATGCTGCGCTTTTCACTAACCTAGCTGTGAATGGCAAACTACCGTAACTCATCACTTTGTAACCAGCCATAATATATTTGTGTCACCAAACGTCATTGCCCTTAGCTATGGAAACTTCAAATGTATCGTTTCTGTATCACTACGAATCCCACACGGCACTACGTGATATTTTAGGCAAACATTAAGTATTACTGCAACTACGTCGGCTGGCCATTTATAAGTAATTATATAGGTGAATGGTATTGCTAGCTGTGTATGGTTCCACATTCGTGGTCTCTTCGTTCTTGGATATAGACGATACCTGGTCGAATGTCCACGGATTGTAAAATTCGTTTGCGCGCAGACGCCGTCTCAGACTACCAACAGCGGTTGGCTTAGTATTTGTGCTGCCACCTGTTGATCAACAATAAAGACAAAACAAACGAGCACAAGGAGACAGGAGTATTCTGCACTCACAATTAATGAAATAACTACCAAAACAGAGCTAATTGGATGTATGTTTCTTCGCAAATTTCGAAATTTAGTAACTGAACCGTGGTGGAACTGAACTTTGCAATGGAGATAAACAATCAAATTCACAAATTATAGTTTATAGAGTCTGAGGTGTCATGGATTTATCTGTCAAAACCGAACTTTAGATGACCACATCACTATAAAACATTATTATATATTTGGGGACGACCAAACTGGCGGGCCGGGGAACTCACTAGTTTTCATCATACCTACCCTCTGGAAGAATAGACTGTCCAAACGCTGAAGCCCGTTGTCCAATTCCAGAACCAATTATTTGGATGTTAGCCAATCGTGGCAGATGCTACAAGCTGCTGGCACGTGTGAATGACCATTCAGGATTATTTGGAGTCCTTTGATGTTGGACACGAGCGTTCAGAATGTGACAGTCGCGACCATCAGAGTTAATTACTATAGTACGTAAGTACAACTGATTTAGCTAAATTCCATACAATTGCGTAGGATCTTCCAGTGGTAGTGTAACTAAGTACCACCCCTGGCTTGCACGAATGGGGTGACCGACACCTATGAATTAATATAACGTGTCTGTGATTATACTGTGTAGGCCACTATACTTAATTTGATTGTCTACTCTTTTACACTGACGCTAGGTATTCGATATCTTGAATCGCAATATAATATTCCATTCGATGATCACAAGAGGGCAGCAGTGCTTCGTGCTACCCCCTCCACGTACAGTTGGCGCTCCACCGTTCGATAGGTGGCGTTCTTTACTATTGACGTCAGAGATTCGCGTGTACCTTCTTCATCTCATAAATAGGCATCGCCGTTCACCAATGTGTGTTTACATCACATGACTGAAACACCCAGCATACATGCCTGGATCACGGTTTGAATTGTAGATTAGTTAATAGTATGTCTTAATTTTGGATATCTGTACCTGTATCTAATGTAATTCTAGTTTTGTAGTAGTAAGATACATTTAAAAAACATAAACATTAAAATGGAGTGGTAAAACAATTAGATGATCAAGTGTAATTACACACAAGATAAGAAATGTCAGTTACATCAACGTTAGCAATATATATGTATATATATATACGTATATATATATAGTGTGTGTGTGTGTGTGTGAATATGATTGTTTAATTAAATCATGGTATAATATGTGTGTGTGTTTAAGTTAACTATATGAAAAATACATGTACTACAATAAATTAAAATAGTTAACTGGTTAAATACCTTAACGTATTTGTTATAATTAAATAAGTAGCATACATTTATTTTAAAATGCATTATAAATATTTAAACAGAATGTCCAACAATGTTGTTAAAAGATGTGTTGAGTATGCTAATGTTATTGCTTGTTCTACTAGCCTATTACGTATGTAACCGAGTCTTTAATGCTCTGGGTGCAATTAGCTAGAGGAGGGTGCAGGGGGTATTTTCGTGATCACTGATTAGCAAAATTATTTCCTCTTGAAACGTGAAAGCTCTTTTTTATCTCTGTGATTCGTGATCAGGTGCAACAGCGTGAAGCGTGATTGGAAATATATTTTTCTTGTGAACCGTGATTGAGGTATCACTTTCTGCGTGAAATTTACGACAGGTGACTAAAATAATATTTTCTTCGTTAAACAAGAAATGGTATTTTTCAGTGTGAAATGTGAAAACCCAAATATTTTCTCTGTGAAATGTGATCCAGGACCCCCCCCCCCGTTCCCCCTCTAGCTATGATTATGTGTTGATGTCAGGAGCCTCGACAATGTCATTATATAACAGGACACACACTGGTGTGGCAATGTTTACATTTAATTAACATGAACTGTGATTAAACGTAGCATAGATGACAGACACAATTGGTAAAGTTTGGGAGTCCTAAATTATGTACCCAGCATGAGCACAACTCCATCTACGTGGACATGGGATTTCAAATTATTGTGCAAGGTGTGTCTCATATGCGTCACTTTTCAGCTTAACGCGCAAATGCCACTTTTAAACCGTACGTCATGTCCAGTTCCACACTTATCACACATGAAAGGTTTCCTCACTAGGGATAGTGTGAATATGATTGTTTAATTAAATCATGGCAATTATAACAATCTTCATTATTATATAATTAAGGCTTCTCTATTGGTACAACATTGTGCATCACTATATAAGTGTTACATTTATATGATTTCTTGTTGGTTCGAATACACAAATGTGGCTTCAAGATACCATTCTCTGCAAACTGTGCTCCCAATAAGTGTTACACATGTATGCACATGGTTTATCATCAGCGTGATTATAACTGTGTTCATGCATTTCCCTACTAGTGACACACATGTACGTCTTCTCATCAGTGAAGATTATCACTGTGTTGAAGTGTGTTCATACATTCCCTATAAGTGTCACACAAGTACAATTTCCCACCAGCGAGTGTGCACATGTTCACGGTGATTGACCCTACAAGTGTCACGTTTAGGGTTTCTCCTCAGCGTGCTTCACGTTGTTTGTCAATGTCAGCCATGTCTAACAAGTTGTCAACTGAAATCAAATGAAAGCAATGTTATTGTAAATTAATTGCCATTGTTTTAGTTGTACAGGTAATTAATGAAGTGTTCGGATTGTAGGCATGGCACAATTGGGGCAAGTTACAGTATGTTGATATTACTTTGAATTAACAACTGTGGTTTTTGTATGAAATCAAATCAGACATGACACAAGCAAAACAAATGTATTGTAATCTTCCGCAAATGCTCTAATTTAATTTGTTATGTATGTATATATGTGTGTGTAAGTACGTATGTTCCATATGACCATATGTATGTATTGATGTATGCATAACAAATATATGTATGTGTATGTGTATGTGTATGTGTATGTGTATGCACATACAATATTTATAAAACATAAAATTATACATATATGACAATGAAAACTTTATTATCCTTGTGGGGGAATTTGTGTGGAGGGTCACAACATAAAAAAACAAAATTAGTTTAAAAGCACAAATGCAGAAGCAGTATAAAATATATAATCAAATATGTTTGTACGTGCATGCGCAAACACGAGTGTGTGCACATAATGAGGCAGTGCACCACACTACAAATCGTCACCATCACAAAAACATAATCAAATCATCATAAAAAATCATCTCAAGTCAAATATATCACGTGTTCAGTGTCAGACTATCAGAGAGAATTGCAGAGATGGAGGAAACGAATATATATAATACATATGTATGTTTATATTTACAGAGAGGTTCTACCTGTAATCGTTGCTGGTTTCTGTTTCCTCTGCCCAGTCAGCACTTCTGTTCCCTTTCTCCTGTAGGCGCGCTGTATGTCTGCAGTTGTGCCGACCCTGCCAGCATGCTTTGGTCTGACCTTTATCTTTGGGAGACTCTTGATCCGTTGGGTTGTCGCAATGTACGTCATTGGTCCTGCGTCTAGTGTAAGTGAACCATCATGTTTTGCAAGGTGCAAAAACCAGCCCTTTCCATGTACAAGCTCATTTGCCGCCTTCTTTAGAATGTCAGCATCGTTACATTGATAGGCACTGTCAAGGAGAAGGATTAGCAGGACTTGTGGTGGGTCAGATGTACAAGTAGAGACATTGTTGTCAGAGGATGCGTTGCTAATTGGCAAACAATGTGGATCTAAAGTGAGAAATGGGTGATTCCTGTAGGTTGAAGGTACTTTTTTTCCCAGCTTGATATAATGTGGTGGAAGATTTACATCAGGTTTTTACATGACAGATGGTTGCGTTGCCAGTCAATGCAATCGCAGTGTGGCATGCCACTGACATCCAGGTTGACATTGTACTGTGTTGTTGCATTTGTTTGGCTGGTAACGATGAATGCAGTGTCTGTTTGTTTGGTGATGTGTGTTTCTGGAATGGCCATTCCCTGGTGCCATCTTTGCATGCAGTACCCAAGCACGTTCTCCGGACGGTCATGCAGAAACGCTGGGACAGAGACTTCGTATACTTTGACAAGGCCTGATGATTTCACATTTGCTCATGCATAACTGAAATATGGAACAACATATAAAAAATAATGTCACTGTAAAAAACATAATTATTTCACTGGAGGGTGTATGTTAAACAAACAGCATACCAAATTGGAGGTTATTGGCACTCAATTGTGACACTTCTTCATACTCTACCACCAGTCTAAGTATAACATGCATTAAGATGTGTTATTATATACGTTAAAATTACATATGTAACCAGTTGATTCTCGTTGTAAAAACTTGTTATTTCTGACAAACACTGACGAACATCCATTTAAAAAGAACCACAAATAAATGCCCGTTATGATTGTGCATGCATGCATACACTTATAGAAAGATATGAAGTTACATTTTACCTCTGGTACATGTCAGGCAAGAACTTCTGACTGTTCAAGGGCTTCCGCGATAGATTCATTAGTTGGGACGCATAGGAAGAAAAGGGGCAGTTTGTTCTTCGTTGTACGGTAGGTGGCATCCACCAGACACAGCTCATTTCCATAACGCTCCAGAAGACGTTTCTACCACTTTGACTGGTGAACAAACATAAATCCTCTTGCTGCTGCCCTTTCTTTATTTGGTATGCCTATGGTGATGCCACAGTCATCATCAACAGTACGACTGTCAACTTAAACAAATAACACATAATAAAAGATTAATCACAATTTTGCACTGTGGGAGAGAACAAATGAAGACACTATTGAATATGAAATTATAAGAAGGAAATGAACATGTACTCTCAGGAAACCAACATATTATGTGACAAAATTAAACACTGATGGCCAATACACACCAGATGCAGGTAAACAGAGAAAACCGAAGCTGTATATATATATATGTAGATTGAAACGATTAAAAAAAACAGCTTAAAACCATGTCCAGAAGAAAGAAGTTGTTAATGATCTACGTTCTGCCAAGGAGTGAAAAAACAAAGATACGTTCTTTGGCATTTACTCCTTGGCAGACCTGTTCAATCGAACACCACCTTAACTTCAACAGGAGGGGGCAGAAAGTGTGTGCCAAATCGTTTTTTGACGTTTTAGCACAACCCTTATCAAAATGAATTACTTACGAAAATATCATACTCTTATTGTTCATTGGACTCTGGACGTCAACTCAAACTCAAAGCGACAAAGCTAGTAATGGCCATCACAAATGATTTGTCATTTGTATAAGCTGGAGTTTTGTTGCGTCGCGAAATTCGAGTATTGACTCTATTCTATTTCGTTCGTTTTCTCACTGCGTAAAACATATGTCATAATTACATTAATTACATGTTTACGGATATACATGTCATCGCCTGGTTCGTACACGTTTTCATGTTCAAGTTCTTCCCCTTCCATCGTTGCATATGGTATTTATGAGATGGAAGAAGGTGCACGCGAATCTCTGACGTCAGTAGTAAAGGTAGCACCACCTATCGAACGGTGGAGCGCCAACGCTCTCCGTTGTAGTCTGCATAATGTTATGCATCATAATTGGTCATCAACACCATCGCCACCGCCACCGTCACCACCATCGTAATCTCATTGCGGCCACGCTTGAACAATTCTATTGGATTCAGCCTTCTTTCCCAGTTGTTCTCTGCTTTACGAAATCCACTGGAAACTATGTATCGTACACACAATGCGGTCCTCATTAAGACATTAAAAACGAATGTCTTGTTTCGTGACCTACAATGCTCTATGTTCGGGTGCTGTTGATAACATTTATTTTACGATCTGTCTCATGGCGGTGGTGGTAATGTTCTGACGCTCGCTATTTTCGGTGTTCTATTGAACCTTTGTCAAGGTCGACCTGGTAATTTTCGTTTTGGTCACTAACCAAAACTGTTTTATTAATATATAATTAATCAGTTTAGAGGGATAACTATAACGGCCAGAATCGTGGCGTGCTTTTGTCTCTGCCGCAGGATGACACTATTATTTTACAGTGACGTGACCGCATTATAGAATTACGATACTTCAAAGTTTGTGTAGAAAGAAAACTATATTAACGGCCGACCTAAATCATCCACTCTATGGCTGAGAGCAATCAGGCGTGTCACTTCAATGTCCAGCTTGTCACTTCACTGGCCAGTGAGTCACATCACTGACCGGAGTGTCACACCACTGACCAGAGTTTCACTTCACTGATCCGTGTGTCACATCACTGACCAGAGTGTCACTTCAGACCAGAGTGTCATTTTATTGACCCTTGTGTCACACCATTAACCAGAGTGTCACTTCACTGACGAGTGTGTCACACCACTAACAAGAGTGTCACATCACTGACCAGTGTGTCACATCATTGACCAGTGTGTCATGTTACTGACCCGTGTATCACATCACTGACCAGAGTGTCACTTCACTGACACGTGTGTCACTTCACTGACCAGAGTGTCACTTCACTGACCAGAGTATCACATTACTGACCATGCAGAGTGTCACAATACTGATAAGTTTATATTGGACAACGTGATATGTCATTATTCACTAACATTCACTCTCAAAAAATCGTTTAGATTTTACACTCCCTGAAATAAACAATGATGTGATAAAACTACCCCACAAGACAGCCAGATCGGTATATAGTACGGTGACTAAGGGATATGATTGTGTACTTTTCGACAAAAGCTTGTCACTTCACTGGCCAGTGTATCACATCACTGACCGGAGTGTTACACCACTGACCAGAGTGTCACTTCACTGACCCGTGTGTCACATCATTGACCAGAGTGTCACTTCACTGACCAGCGTATCACATCACTGAACAGGGTGTCACACCACTGACCAGAGTGTCATTTTATTGACCCTTGTGTCACACCATTGACCAGAGTGTCACTTCACTGACGAGTGTGTCACGCCACTAACAAGAGTGTCACATCACTGACCAGTGTGTCATATCACTGACCAGAGTGTCACACCACTGACCAGAGTGTCACATCACTGACCAGAGTGTCACTTCACTGACCAGCATGTCACATCATTGACCAGTGTGTCATCTTACTGACCCGTGTATCACATCACTGACCAGTGTCACTTCACTGACGCGTGTGTCACTTCACTGACCAGAGTGTCACTTCACTGACCCGTGTGTCACATCACTGACCAGAGTGTCACTTCACTGACCAGCGTATCACATCACTGACCATGCAGAGTGTCACAATACTGATTAGTTTATATTGGACAACGTGATAACATTCACTCTCAAAAAATCGTTTAGATTTTACACTCCCTGAAATAAACAATGATGTGATATAACTGCCCCACAAGACAGCCAGAACGGTTTATAGTACAGCGGCTAAGGGATATGATTGTGTACTTTTTGATAAAGGCATGAAACATGTAGTTTATGATGTATATATTCATATAAAGCTAGGTACCCATCGCCATCGACATGGTATCTAGCCGCCATCTTGATTAACAAAATGGCCACCATTTCTGGAATTCATTTCTGCCACATTCCGTATCCTCAGATGACCGCCATATTGGAATTCAAGATGGCCGCCATGGAAATCTATTAATCACGTTGCTCAGCTTCTAAGCAACATATAAACACGTTCTTGGTATCTAAAATATCATGTTCAGGGTCAAGGAATTCATTCCTGCCACAGGCCGTATCCTCAGATGACCGCCATACTGGAATTCAGGATGGCCGCCATGGAAATTTATTAATAATGTCGCTCAACTTCTAAGCAACATATAAACATGTTCTTGGTGTTTATACCATCATTTTCAGGGTTAAGGAATCCATTTCTACCACATGCCATATCCTCAGATGACCGTCATATTGAAATTCAAGATGGCCGCCATGGAAATCTATTAACCAATTCGCTCAACTTTTATGCAACATAGAAACATGAATTGTTTGCGTCTAAACCAACATTGTCAGGGTCAAGGAATTAATTCCTGCCACATACTGTATCCTCCGATGATGGCCATAATAAAATTCAAGATGGCCGGTATGCAAAATTCAATATGTCTAGTTTGCTTTATAAAAAGATGTTAACAATTGAAGTCATAGGCAACCCATTCCTTGAAGATAGCGATGATATGCTGACACTTGATACAAAGGTCGTCATGAACAAATACGTAGTGCAAACAGTCTACACAGCTGAGAATATCGGGAATAGACAATACAAAAGCTATGCGGGGGACAGATTAAAAGGCACATCTAACAAACCACTCAGTGAGGTTATTTAGTACGCCTCGTGCAAAGCAAACATCAAGTAGCAAAGAGCAATTTGAAGACAAACTGCAATCTGAACACAAACTGCAATCTGTTTGCAAGGCTTTACATAGCTTGCCAGATCAGACAACTGTCAGTAGGGTCGACATTGTATGGGATAGGTATTTTGCTGACAGTCTCAAACAATCAACAAGGGAACGCCGAGTGCATAACAGAACAACATAACTGCAGAGAGTTTTGCAGGAACCCATATTCCAGCAAACTGGGAGAGTTTCCTGAGGATTGAGCAGAAAAAAGATGAGCTATTTCGTTATTTGTCAGAATGTATCAGGTCATACGATGCCGGTGGAAAGATACCTATCAGCACAAAAGATGACACACTCGTGGCACACAGGCGGAAACGCGCATAGTACCCCATGTGGCACATTACGTGAAACAAGGACTTTCCAAAGTGGCCATCCGGACTGTGGATACAGATGTGGTTGTTTTGGTGGTAGGCCATTTCCAAGCTCTTGTGATTGATGAACTATGGGACAACTTCGGCGTTTGTACTCATTTCGTCGTATTGCAATTCATGCTATTGCAAACAAATTAGGTGTGTTGAAATCTAGAGCATCAATGCTGTTTCATGTCCCGAACGGGTGTGACACTGTCTCCTGCTTCCTCGGCCGAGGGAAGACGTCAGCATGGTTGGTATGGTTGGCATGGACGGCATGTCCGTCTGTAACAGATGCCTTCCTCACATTTTCATCACAACCGGAAGAAGTCGACACACCTACTCTAGATGAGCTCGAAAGGTTCATCGTCGTCATGTACAGCAGGACGTGTACACTTAGTAACGTGGACGAGGCAAGAAAGCACCTCTTCGCCCAGGAATCCCGTACCATTGAGAATGTCCCGCCAACCAAACCTGCATTGTTCCAGCCTGTCAGACGGACTGTGCACCTGGCCGGATATGTGTGGTCACAAGCTCTTGTGCCAGCTCCCTACCTGCCAAGTCAAATTGGATTTCTTGACCCTGAAAATGATGGTTTAGACACCAAGAACATGTTTCTACGTTGCTTAGAAGTTGAGCGACTTGGTTAATAAATTTTCATGGCGGCCATCTTGAATTCCAATATGGCGGTCATCTGAGGGTACGGAATGTGGCAGAAATGAATTCATTAACTATAAAAATGATAGTTAATACACCAAGACCGTGTTTCTATGTTGTTTAGATGCCAAGAAACTTGGGTAATGGATTTCCATGGCGGCCATTTTAAAACTCAAAATGGCGGCTAGATACCTTGTCGATGGCGATGGGTATCTAGCTTTATATGCATATATAGATTATAAACTACATGTGAGCCAATTTTCATGCTTTTGTCAAAAAGTGCACAATTCGTCAAATTTGTGGCTCTTAGCCGCTGTACTATTACCGTCATAATATATTACATTTACTCGCGTAGTGCTGCGCGTTGTAACTATTGTTTGAAGAGCATGACCATTGAAAATCCGTTACCCAGGACCACGTTTGCAGTAATTTCGAGATCCTTGCCCTACACAAATGGTGGCTGTGTCGTTACGCACGCACGCACGCACACACACACACGCACGCAAGCACGCACGCGCACACACACGGTTAGATTACGCAAACAATCTTCGCAAGATATTTTTTGTGGGGGATTCTGACTAACGCAACATGTCAATGTGCTACAAGGAAGGAGGAAGTTCTCTTTAGAACTTGACTCACGTGGGTTGAATGTGGCACAAAAACATGTGTGCAGCCAATCATGGCGTCTAGACAAGACCACTTGGCCTGCCAGTGTATAGACTGTGTGTCTTGTTCTTTCAACGTCTAGCCTACTTGAGCTCACGCACATACGGACTAGGTGTGCTAATGCTGCGTTCCAATCACTTCGTGTAAGTCGTGAATACGACTTGGCGAACTAGAAAGTTCACGGGCTCCTCGAGTTTACCACTTGTATTTATGCAACTGGGTCAAGTAGGGGTTACGAAGTCGCTCCTCGAGTTTACCACCTGTACATTTATGCAACTGGGTCAAGTAGGGGTTACGAAGTCGTATTCATGACATACACGAGGTGATTGGAACGCAGCATAAGAAGCGATTTCACAGCGATAACTAATTGTGTTCTTTCGTATTGTCTGAATATTCATCTATGGCAGCCTAGCAGGACTTCATGTCGACATTAGATTTGTGGCGGACGTTTATAGTCACAATCTATCTGCAGTACACTCAGTATCATGATGCTGCTTGTAACCGAAGCACACCTGCTGCTGGTTGCACTCTGTATGGTCTGTCAACAAACCCGGGGACTTACGTATGGTACGTTTTACGGTTTAACATCAATTTCATACGGTGAAAACATTTTGAGAAGTGATAAGCTAAAACCGTGTTACATGCGTGCCAAACGGTGAAACATACAAGATTTTCTATATTTACTAGAACACGTGAACGAGTTTACGCAACAATAGAACACTATTGACAGGAAACCATTGATGTAGCGTTCTGTAGGCCTACAACAAGCGAAATGTCGACGTGCATCAGCTGCACGTATGATGCGTCAGAGGCGGTACACCATTTACTTCCTTGTTGAAAACGTGTTTAGATAACATATTCTTTATTAGAATGCATGTAACCGTTCGTTGCTGTCCTGCAATAACTCTTCATTTTTGCAGTAAATTCGGTTGGATGCATATACGAAAATTCGCGTAACTTCCATCTGCGGTGCAACAATTCACAAGTTATTCACGTTCTGAGAGCAACAGTGGGATGTAGTTCAATGCAGTGCCGGAATAAGGAAATATGCTGTCCGGAATCTTCTGATGACGTCATTGCAGGAACTGCAGATAATGTACAATACTTAAAGGACGCATGTGATGGACGACAGAAATGTGATCTAATGGTTCCGAAGTTTGATTCCATTGGCAGAACAAAATATGACTATTATTCAGTTAACTACATTTGTAGCAATACTCTCATAGGTAAGCCAACATATCATACCGTTTAGTTATCAACTATAATTTATTCTCATTTTCATGACAATGCAATATCGTGCTGATATGTATGGTGCAGTGTTCTATCGGGTGATCTAGTGCTGTGGTGATCAAAACAAACTCATTACGTCATTTCTATAGTGTTGAATACAAGACGTAAACAACTGTTGATTAAAATAATGATACTAATGATAATAATGATAATGATAATAATTATAATAATTATAATAATAATAATCCGAGAAATCGTTTTACAGTGTCTTAAACCTGAACGCTAAAACGTTGATATAAGCCTATGATGATGTAAATCCAATAGTAAGTACACAAAAGATCAATTAGAAACCATGTTGATTTTAATATCATGTTTACCTTTGCCTTGTGCATTTTATGTGTATGACTGGCTGCCTTCCTATGTATGTCTGCATGTCTGTCACACTGTCTGTTTGACTATACTTATGTGTGCATGTTCGTTTGTTTGTCTATCGCTCTGACTATCAGACGGCATTTTCTTTCTATTTGCAGTCAATTCTACAGCCTGCCAATATACAGAAAACGCTTTTGTCAAGATCCACTGTCAACGGCATCAACATATCTACATCTTTAATGCAATCTTGGAAAAACATTCTCTGTTTCGTCAGCATCAGGCGACATCCCCATTAAGACGTACTTGTGCAGTGTTTCCATCTACACAAGACGTGCAAGATATGAAGGACACGTGTGATGGACAACAAAGGTGTCACGTCGCTGTGGGCAAGGGGCGATGCAATTATCATTCCTGGACGTACACTAACTGTGAAACAGTTCAGTATTTTTGTGTCAACAAAACTCAAGGCAAGTAATTATTACATTGCTTCAACTTAACTAAAGCATTCTTGTGGCAAAAAGAGCAAATATGACAGCTAAAGAGGTGGGAGAGAGAGAGAGGCTTGGGGAGAGGGCAGAGCGGAAAAAGGAAGGGGAGGGGAGAGGGAGGGGAGAGGGAGAGAGAAGGAGTGACTGGAGAGAGCAGGGGGGGATAGAGGCTGATAAGGCACAATAAAATTAATTATATTAAAACCGTGATATTGATTGGCCATTGGTTCAAGTACTAACTATAATAATATGTTTAATATCTATAATATGTAATAAAAATATCATATAATTACATTATTTGGAACACTAACGTAATCGATTTATAATGTTTTTTTTTAAATTACCTGCATTACCAATTTTACTGCCTCAACCACAGCAGCAGTGCCAACGACCACAGCAGGCTCTTCAACTACTACAACAACCTTGGCCACAATATCGACTTCAACCAACACAGCATCGACCACAACCACGGTAATCGCATTAACTACAACAGCAAACTTGCAAACTGCTGAATACAGTGGAAACAACGGCAGACGTCAATCAACAGAGAGCAGTCAACCGAATGTGGGTACGTAACAATAAAATAATTTATAGATCAAAATGGTCACACTACTGAACTACATTACTATGACCAGCGTCCATTCTTCCGTAAAATTCAAACAATATAATTTAGCATCAATTGAATTTATTCTAAACGTGATATCATAATGTACGTTTCTCTTCCGGTTGGCCGTGATTATATCTATTAAAAACTGGAAATAACATGTTTATTATGATATGCTACAAAATATGCAAATTCGATGTTGTCACAGAATATGAATTTAGTGTCACTGTGTTGTTGTAGGTCTTATAGCGGGGGTGACGACAGCCGTGTGTGTTTTGGTCGTCGTCGCTGTCTTAGTCATCGTTATCATCTGCAAGAGGTATACGTAATGTACCATTATATAGTAATTGAAGCACCGGGGATAATAACATATATTTGTTTTTTATAATGGTTTACAATATTAACAGTTATATCATATTACGCGACCAATCTTCAGAATTGAATGTAAGTGAAATAATACAGACAACGGAAGATTGAGAAAGGATGTTAGAGAACAATGTATCAAATTAATGATGATTGCAATCTAAATATAATAGATTAATTGTACCAATTGCAAAAATACATTTCCATACAAGGACGGCTCAACGAATAGGTTTTAGATCGTTGTCATAATAATAATTAGTATTATTATTATGCAATTAGAACGCCGACGACGCATGGGATGAACCGTTGATTGAAGATAGATACAAGAATGTGATACGATCTACGGTGTATAATATTATAGTTGTTCCCAATTCTGCCAAGATTCATGAACCCATATACAACTTCATTTTTCCTCGCGTGTTAACATTCCTTTTACAAGGACATTAGAAAACAGTATGAAGAAAGTTATAGTGTGTGCAAAATTATTCACAAAATTTGAACCATCATTATATGTCTGATATTGCCTATTTAAATCCTCATTATTGAAACGACAAATACGTCTACGAAACTATTTATAACGGCATTGTTTGAGTACTCTGAGCTGTGTTCACAGATAGTTAAATCGAATAATAAACCGGATAAATTTTACGTATACGAAAATCACGTAGTTTGGAACAGTTGTAGATAGGACTCCTGGCATTGCGAGCAAGAGACAATTGAACAACCAATCAAACGTTAATCAGGTTAAACGTTTCTGTATGAACACGACATAAAGAAGGTGACACTGCTCGTTTTATCTGATGTTCAATAGAAGCTGGCTTGTATACTGGTCCTACGTGTTTTATCTATCACAGACGCAGTGTCCTTGTCATCTTCTTCAACCCCAGCCCTCACTCTCGATCCCCTCCGACCACAGTGCTGCTAAATCTTTTTTCACACAGTCCTTCAACCTCATCCGTTGTCTACTTCTTCTCCTTCTTCCCTCCACTCAGAGGACACATGTTCTCTTTGCTAGCCTATTCCACGCGTCTAGTTTACCTTAACATACTCGCTGCAACATCTTCTCCCAGCTCCTACATCCTTCGCTTACCCACAGTCAGGTTCACTATGTCCAGAATTTAACTTTCGTTCAAATTTTGTGGAGATTTACAAACCTATACATTTTTAGAAACTACATAGAATAACCAGTCAGAAAAGAGATGTGGTCATTTTCCCAGATGTCAATATGGCTGTCATCTTGGATTTTTTTTAATGGCGACCTCAAAATGGGGATTTCCCAATATCTCAGCTTCTAGATGACCTAGAGTCATGACTCTGGAGGCTAACCTACACTTTCAGGAGCAAGGAATCCAATGGTGCTAATTAGAGGAAGGTATAGATTATTAAAGTCATAGTTTATGACACCCATCTTGAATTTTGAAGTGCGGAGAATGGAAATACGCCTTTTAAAATCTGTAATGTTCTATATGATTCTGATTCCAAAAGCCAAATTCACATTTACAGGGCCAATGGATCAAACGTTCTTTAAACGAGATGAGACACACCCTAACCATGTTAATTCTGAAATCTTTTTTTCAGGGATTTCATGCATTTGAGGTGTAATTCTTCTTGGAAAATCTATTATAGATTAAAATAATATCATACCACAATGTAAATTTTAAACAACCATTTATCATGCAACATAATCATGATAATCATCTTTAAATTTACAAACATAATCTCTGAAGTTCTTCAAAGTTAACTAAATACCAGTACCAGCAGAACCATCTTTAAATAAAGAAGTTTGACACATTAGTTAACACGACATAACACAAAGAGACCATTTATCAGTTCCCTTAAACATAATCATCACTGGTATCCACCAGTATGATGTCTGAAGTCTGTCACTCAACTTTACACATCATCATCTTCATCACTGTCAGTGATCATGATATTCTGGGTGTCCTCATACTGGCAGTCTGTGCTGCACAGACACAAGTCTGTACATGCCATGTCCTTTCCTTTGCATGAGCACCTGGCTCTTGCACAATCTGTTTTACACTGACATCTAACCATCTCTATGATGGCCTCTGGTGCTGGGAGGACCTCAGTGGTTACGGGTTTGACGTGTCCATCCTTGTCCTTGTAGAAGCCACTCTGCGGGGGATCCGGGATGTCCTGTTGAGCTGTTGCTGCTTGTGCCCACACTCTAGCCTGGACTTGAGCTCTCAAGATGTGCTGCTTTAGAGCACCAAGTGTTGGTAGCAGTTTGTCGCCCACTGCCATGTGTTTGCAGAACAGAGCCAACGTAGTTCAGGGTGCTCTTAATTTGGATGCCCTTTGGCATGTATATACAAACCTACCTAAGGTGGACAGCAGACCCTTTCTCACGCCAGTGGCATACGAAAGCATCTGCAGGGTAGTGACTGCCTCCTCATCTGCTTTGAGGTACATCTGCAGCCAGGTTGCTTTGCCAATACGAGATAATCTTCCGATGTTGTCTTCCCCTATGAATGCATGAAATGCTGACAAAGCCTTCGCTCGTGGTGCACCAAGAGCCAACCATATTGGCTCCACTTTGACAACTCCAGACATCATGGAAACGGATCTATTT
The DNA here is from genome assembly GCA_020002185.1 of Paraescarpia echinospica. Classification (NCBI taxonomy): domain Eukaryota; kingdom Metazoa; phylum Annelida; class Polychaeta; order Sabellida; family Siboglinidae; genus Paraescarpia; species Paraescarpia echinospica. The sequence continues at coordinate 9,881,378 of CM034535.1, forward strand.
CTAAGGAGGAGCTCATAGTTGGCTATGGCTAGCACTAGTACATATGTGTCTGGTGAGAAGAACATTAGATCTGCATCAGGCGGGTTTCGTCTTGATGCTAGGATGGCCTGGTTGATCAGCTAGCAATGTATCTGCTTCTCTGTGGTTGTTGTCTTCGAGGCACGGCTCACTGTTTCTCTTGGTGTGTCCTGAGGCGGAGACAATGACAAGCTTGGGCAAGTCTTTATTATATTCGAGTTTCTTTTCTTAAAGATACTTGGTCAGATCATCTTTAGTCTGCTCGTGTGACAGAAATCGGCTAATTGGAATGTTTTTGATGTATGTTTCATCTTTGATCTGATACTGGACAGGATCCTTTCCTTGTCTCCTTTTCTCTCTTATAGTGCTCTTCAGAGAGTCACCCTTGTAGGTGTCAAAGACCAAAATGATCTCATCATACTCTCTTGCAAGGGAGAAGAGTCTGTCATTGAACCATTCACTAAGATTCTCGACACTCGCTACTGTTGCTGGTTTGTTTGTCAGCTTCTGGACAAATACCATGCCATCCACTAATGCAATTTTGTGACAGCGGTGACCACCTTTCCCTGGGCGTGGAGTCCAAAAGTTCTGTGTCCATTGTATCTTCCTGTGGGGTGTCTTGCCTTGACAACTTCTCCAGAAGGAGGATTAACTTTGACTTGTCTGTGCATGGCAGCATTGTTCCATCAAGGGCAAAAAGTGTTCTTGGTGTCAGAGTGAACTCTTGTTTGCCGATAGCTTGCTTCTGGTCAATTTGTCGGCTGGACTTTGAAAGAACCACCAGCCTGCCGCACAGATCCTTGGTCTCCTTCAGATCTAGTCTTGTCTCGTATATTCACTGTGGATTTCTTATTGCAAGACATGAACATTTTATTGTTCTCTTTCTTCACTTGTGCCCACACGCTGAAATTCCCATTGATTCTCTCTGACACCTAATCCTTATATAACGTCTGGCCAATGATGTCAACTTCCATGATCTGAGAGACATACTCCTCTTGGATGTAGGCGTGTGCGATTATGTTGTAGATTTTGTTACCTTCAGCAGCCAGTGGGTTGCCATGTCTCAGTATGGCAGCTTTGGATTTGTCGATTGTGTCATGATCCCTCTTGATCTGACTAGGCATAAGATCGTGATGCTCTGAGCCTTGGCCAGTTCCAATGTTAAATTGACTCTTGAACTCTCTTGACAGGCATGCCAGTTGTGGTGTGGCCAGGAAGAATCTCTGTTGAGCATTGGCATTATTAGAAATGCCAACCAATCCAGAGCGAACCTTCATCAGTTTGTTTAGGTGTTCGCATGCATGGTCGGCACCAGTGGATACAAATGGAATGCCACTCTTGGTGACTGACTAATTGCCTGCTTCTAGTTCTCTCCTGGTCTCAGGATGATTGGTTCTCATGTCATACATGTCTGCGATATATCGAGGCCAGAGTCTCGTATACTTGATCAGGTCTGTAGCAAAGAACAGCTGGCTAAGTGCTTTTCCAGCTTGGAGATGAAGCTCCATGACAGCATTTTTGTTCTTCCCACTCTCTGAAGGCCTTCACCACTTTAGCACTAGTCAGGGCTTCAAGAAATGCGTTATTAGCTTGCTTCATGGATTCATCCTTTCTGGATTTGTTTCCATTGGAACAAGCTGTTTCTACTCTGTCTGTGGCTTCACGGCAAATATCTTTCAGGTGTGGGTTGTCCTTGAAGAACTCATCCAGTGTCATTTCAAAGAGTGCTACATATGAATATATGTGGGCACTGAGAGAACGTTTGTCGTGTGCACACTTGAGGATTTGCCTGGTCGTGGTCGCCCCATAGACATCAGCTTCTATCCAGGCATAATCTATGCCTGAGTTCTGTATGGAGGCTCCAAGAGCTCTCAGTATTTTGTTTTTTTGGTTTGCTTTGGTTTGGGCTTATCACAGTGTATAGCATCTACATGGTATGGAGTGACTGAGAGATTCTGTGCATCACCAATGGTCAGCGATGGTGCAGTTGGTTTGCCGGGAACATCGGCTTTCTGGTATACTGCAATGATAGTTCCACGAGTGGTTCCTTTGCTGTATCAATGTAGCGTTAGTTGCACCAGCGTAGCAGCTGCGATGCCAGGTTTTATTCTGTTGGCATAATGTTTTTTGTGTGCTGTCATTAAGCCGTTGCTGATCATGCAGACTTGCTCTATCTTGCACTGCTCGCAGCAAATTTGGGTATGTATCTAGAATCGGCAGTAAGACCAAGGGTCCTTTCTTGGGATCATCAGACAGGTAGATTATGCACTGCTTCCAGTTTGTTGTTTCCTGGGCACCTCCCTCCCCCCGTAGTTGACTAAGCTCTGGTATATTGCTCATGGTGCTCGATTACCTGTAAAAACAACGAAGGGAACCAGCAAACATAGCAGAATCGGCCCAATACTGGCAATATACTGGCAAGTACCGTTAACGGTACTGTCGATTCTGAGCCAGTATAACGCACATACCACAATTAAATTGATCTTACAAGCCCAGTATTGGTCCAATACTAGCCAGTATATAGCAGTGCCACCTATGGAATGCAATTTAGGCTGTATGGATCCAGCATTGGGCAAGTACAGCATGCCTGTACATGGCCAGTACTGCACAAACACACAACGCCAGCACAGGGCCACTACTGTTCCAGAATGATGCCAGCATTGGGTCAGTACATTATGCTACTACTGGCCCAATGTACAGCCTGTTTGCAATACATAATTGGACCAGTACCGTTTCTATTTATTGGGCCAACACGGCGTTAGTTATTGGACCGGTACAGGCCCATTATACTCATGTTGACAGGGTATCTATCCTGTTCTCTCCCGTAACTCTTGTATTCTTCCCTACAGACGAGGACAACCAGCAAAACCTAAGCACGAAACGAATCTGACTGAGATGCCATGCTCCAACCAATCAACACATCCAGAAACAAGTCATTATGATACCGCCCCAGATGACATCGCGACACAACCATCTGACGATGCTCACGTCTACAGTATCTACGACATGAGGCAGACAGAGGCACCATCTGACGGCACACATCTGTACTACAACGAGTGGCCTGTGGCGCGAGGGGCGAACAACAACCACCAGATTTCCTCCGACGTCTCACTCGAGGCGTTGTACAGCAAACCGAACAAGCAGAAGAAACGTGTAGATGTCGCACAAGACTACGAATACGTGTACGGACGCGAGACAGTTGGGACGAATCGAGGGGCAGAGGAAGGGGTGACGGGGGTAGGAAACCAGGATCTAGATTATGTAGACATTAGTCACAGTGTGACACCAGGCGCATTGTCAGTAGGTGTTAGCCCCAGGCCACCAGGGGTAATTTACGCTGAAGTCCAGCGCAGGAGGAAGGGCACGGACACTGTCCAGCAGGTGGACAATGGAGATACACATGGTGACAGTGAAATGGTGATGGTGGAGAATGACCTCTATCACCTAGTGGTTACTTAGTGAGGTATTAATTTGTATGCTACAGTTGCACGGAAATTATGTGTGCTTGTATGTCTGTGCGTGTGTGTGTGTGTGTGTGTGTGTGCGTGCGTGCGTGCGTGCGTGCGAGCATGTGTGCTTGTATATGTGTGTGTGTGCGTATGTGTGCGTGTGTGTGTGCGCACGTGCGTATATGTGTATGTGCGTGTGTGTGTGCGTGTGCGTGTTCGTGTGTATATGTGCGTGTGCGTGTGCGCGTGCGCGTGTGTGTGTTTGGTCAGTGTATGTTTGTATGGGCGTTGTTATACACAACATTTTTTATTTTGCTTTAAAACTACCTGAGATCCAACAGCCAAGTATTATTCAGACCCGTGTGCTTGGAAATACGCGTACGGAAAATAGTTTCTGATCGAGGTCTCAAGGGGGTGCAGTTAGAGGATTTTTGAGGAGCGTGCCATCGCAGGTCGAAAAAAAGCACCACACCCAAAAAAGTCAGCCATGCTATATAGCCCTGTTATTGATGTTGTTTCAATGAAAATGCTATACTGCACCTACATCAGCTACGTGATCGTGTCCTTTTGATCCTGTGGTGACATTCCTATGAATGTGTCATTGTTTGAGACAGAGTGTGTAAAAGGCGTGTCGTGCCTACAATGTGTGTGTAAAAGGCATGTCGTGCCTACAATGTGTGTGTTAGAGAGTGTGTAAAAGTGACACCAGGGGTCATTTACGCTGAGGTCCAGCGCAAGAGGAAGGACACAGACACTGTCCAGCCGGCGGACAAAGGATACACACCTGGTGAGAACGATATGGTGTTGGTGTAGAACGATCTCTACGGCACTAACGAGATCTAATCTATACCGCATTTATAATTCACACAATTTACACAGTGACAGGTATAGCTAGGGTGGGAGATGCTCCACGATATCAAGTAAAATGCAATTGACATGTGTGTGTGTGTGCGTGTGTGTGTGTGTGTTTGTGTGCGCATGTGTGTGCGTGTGTGTGCGTGTGTGTCTGATTGGTATGCACGTGCGTGCGAGCGTGCGTACGTACGTACTTGTACGAATGTGCTCGCAAGAACGTATGTGGTATTAGTGCCTGCGTGCACCATTTAGTAAAACGAAAATGTTTGAGATAAGAAAACATATATAAAACCCAATAATGCTTATAGGGTGAACACATGTTTGACAGAGTACAGCTTGTACCGCTTTAATAAAACATTATTTGTTGCATGCCTCAGGTTTAAAACCAAAATTGAGAAAACAAATTGATTAGAAAATTGGGCTGTGTGAAATACCAATGCCCATTGCAACGATACACTTAGTATTGATTGGTTTGGATTATTTGTTGAGGTAAATAAACCGCACGTTGTAGAGGAGAGTATAAGGAGCAAGAAAGTACAGAAAAGAAACAAAGAAAAAGACAGCTAGTCTGAAAGTAGCATGCTGGAACATTCGCACAATGCTGGACTCAGATGACAGTGACCTCCTTCAACGACTCTATTTGCTAAAAATAAAATAATAAATCGGACCTGTCCTAGACAGGTATTTTTCGTCCGACATACTCTGATCGGTAGAGCTGTAGTCACCAGTGCTCGATGTTCTTATTATTATGTGCGCTGGCGTGTCAAATAACGAGTTGTCATCACTTTGTCTCTGCAACAGAAAGTGTTTATGATACCTGTCGAATATGGGCAAAGGTTGTTTTAGAAACTGCAAAAAAGTGTGTGTTCGGACTTTGTCGTGCTCTAGACACTACAAAAATGACCGTACAGCCATCTTTTTAAGTGCTTGCGAAATGCAATCCAGTTAGCTGTATGTTGCCACCTCAATCTACTTCAACTGTCCATTTAGAGATACCGTCTCCAAAATTAGGAGTACCCCAAAAACGCGTGTCTTTTGCGATTTTCCCATTTTTACTCCACTGATTTTAAATATTATTTATGACACTAGAACCTTTCTTTGTGTATGTATGTCAGAAAATACATGAAGTTGTGACGTGTATACATTCAATCTATGAAAATTTTGGAAACATTGTTTTGACGGACCAATTTATATTGTCAGCAGATTTGCTGTTTATTACAACATCCAAAATAATTAAAAATCAAACACATCAAGAACCATGATATTAGAAGGACATATTGCTCCTATGATGCAGAGGATGGTTATATCTATGTAACACAAAATAATCAAAAAAAATCATCAGGCATGTTTGAAATCACATAAATGTTGCGACAATTTAAAGAAATGTTTATTACGACATCCGGTTTCTCCTAAACAATATACTTCTCACCCTCTTTGTCACGAGTACCAGTTAGATTATGTTCTTCCCGCATATTTGACTATTTCGGGCGTGTTATTAATTTGCCTCATACTCTTAATAACACGCCCGAAATAGTCAAAGATAAAATACACACTCATAGTTTACGTGGATTTACATTGTATGTAAAAAAATACTTTTTATAAATATGTAGTGATATATGCACACTCTCAAACTGCTACTCGTGTCTGCAAAACCAGTAAGTTACAAATATCATGTAGCACCCAAATACTAATATCTGTACAAGAACATCGCCATGTAAACACATGACAAAGATAACTTACAACATGTATGAGACAGACATCTGGCTAATAGAGCAGTGACATCATCAAAATTGGGGTGGCTCCCATGACAGCGACACTTCTGTCTTAGTAGGAGTCACCCACCCTATTGGTGTCAAGTTTGATGATTGTATTTACGTCTTTATTTGATAATTGTAAATTGTAGGCGGACGTATACGTATGTATGAGCTACGTGTTTAAATTTTATGAAGTATATGTATGTACATGTAATATATATATATATACACACACACACACACACACACACACACACACACACACACACACACACACACACACACACACACACACATTACCTACTATATTTTCTTCTAATCAAAACCGATGTAACACTGCTTAATTATGTATTTGGGGTGAATCAAATAAACTTCTTCTTCTTCTTCTGTATTGTAATTTATGCCTATCAGCCAGAAAGTACCCAGTGTACATGTTTGAAGATGTGTTACTGATACATTGCCAAATGGAAGGCAACAAAACATTATATAGTATGTTGTAAATTACATATGAATGTTTATTACGACATCCAAATGACACACTTACATAATATTTCATTGTTTTCACAATTATTCACCAATGAAATTGACATTGAAAGTATATCTTGTACATACATTAGGCAATATGTTTGATAAGCAATAGGTATTTTCCCTTACCCGTTAAACATATATAGCTAATGATATTTATTTTGGTCTAGTTTGAGTAGTGTATAGAGCAGAACATATGCTATCATTAGTGGAAGAATGTTTATCGTGAAAGCAAGAACAATCACTTCCCTATGTATTGTTTTATTAAACGTAATAGTACTGGAAATATTCACGTACATTCCAAACTTTCCTTTTTGTGTATTGTCAAACTCGGAGTAAGCGTACGCTGATACCAAGGGTGACGGATGTCCTATTAAAAATCACCCACAGGTGTTGAAATAATTCGGATTTTTCGGCGCACGCCACATGAAAAATAGCAATCCGAGTCTAACCATCAAGAGAGACACATATCTAGCCATTCCGGAGTCTTCTTTCTCCAACATTTCACGTTGTCATGTGACCTCTATGCAGACTACGGAGAAATCGTAAAGCTTTTCCTGTTGACTTCCGCACCCTTCGAAGCCCTGTGCTGATGTTAATTAAACCGAAAAGATAATTCCGCAAAATCACAAGGTTGACGATAAGGCATTCGTTTTATTGAGTAGAGCTATTCTTGAAAATTGAAAGCCGGGGACAAGAAAATACAAATTACTGTAGAATGATTCATATGACAAAATAATACAAAAATATGTTTCTTGGATCTTTTTGTAAAAAAACGGTATGTATCAATAACAACCGGTTGGACATTCCACTCTCAGTGGATACTCACAATAAGATTCTTGAACATTGACTTGTTATATATCCGAAATTCCTTTTAATATCCATAGGTACATAAAACAGGGCAGGCTATATGTGATTTTGACAGTGGATATTATTTATGTCATTGTTCATTAGTATTATCACCAATTCGAACATCTGTAGGACTAATCAATGTGTACGTAGCAGTGCTGAAAGTGTTAATTCATAGCAGAATTACCAACATGGTTATAGAACTGCGTCACTATACTGGGTACTTGGTTTTAGTATCATAGACAGCAGGTTATAAAGGATTAGCATTAACGTGGTATCAAGTCAAGGCGTGACACTCGGCTGGAGGGTCTTGACTTAGGTAACAAAATCATACAAGAATTTATTTAAGATGATGCAAATATTTATTTAAGATGTCGCATTACAATAGACGCACTTATTTATATAAATTTAAGTCGTACATTACAAAAATAGAACATATGTGAACTTTGGCCTGACCTTCATCTTGACCTTTAAAATCGGGTAGCCCCCCTCTCAAAAAATGTTGTATGGTCTTAAGTTACAACTGTGCCAGCTTTTGTGCTTTGGTTCAGCGTGTCACAATCGTCACGTGGTCTAACTCTTTAATGCCGAAATCTACCACCAGTCCAATATTTCACGGTACAATTTATTGTTTCACTGATGTAAAATCTTCATCATCCGGGTGAATTTAAAGGTTAACAGTGTTCATTTTAATACAAAATATGCGCACTCACGTACACGCACTCACACGCACCCATACACACCCAGATGCACACGCATGCACCCGCACACAGAGTGAATCTGGAGAAGACAGAGGTGCTGTGGGTTGGGCAACAAAGCAAATATCTGGAAATACACCTAGAGGGGAAGAAATTGAAAAATTAGACAGTTTTTTTTATACCTGGACGGAGCGGTATGTGGGGATGGCTCCTCAAAGACAGGGGCGAATGCATGTAGGAAGGTAGAAGATGTGATGGGAGACAGCCACATATCGCGAAAACTCAAGGGAAAGCTACTATGCACATGTGATCTACCAGCCTATCTGTATGGCCTAGAAATTATAGCAACGACAGAGAAACAACACGAGAGGGTACAAGTGTGCGAAAATAACTGGGTCGGGAGAATTACGGGGGTAAAGAGAATATATAAGCGAAGAGTGGAAGAGCTGAGGGAGGACGTTGGTGTGAACATTTTTTCAAGAAGAAGTTGGTGAGAAGTCGGTTAAAGAGGGCAGGATATGTGGAGCGAATGGGAGAAGAACGGCTGGCAAAGAAAGCAGATTGGAGTGGAGGGGGGATTGCGTGAAGAGAGACATGGAGGGATGGAAAGGGGAATGGAGAAAAAGAGCAAAAGATCGAGGAGAATAGAGAAGGGAGGTAGAGAAAGTAGTGGAAGCGCAATGAGGAGGAAGTTAGAGAAAGAAGAGGAAGAAAAAGGAAAGAAAATGTTGATCTATCCACTCCAGCCTTACCCCTGAAGACAGGGACCAATGAGGAGAACAACAACAAAGACATTACTGTCGTGTCGATTACTGTCGTATACACTGCCTGTCCTGCTCGGCACCTCTCACACGCTCGACCGGTAGACATCCTATTGTTATACCTCCAACTGCTGGGTGCAAGGTCCACGACTATTGTATTCCATGTATTCGAATTGCCCTGGCACAGACACCAGATAGAAGGGAGTCCTTTGAAGTGACCAATGGCTAGTCTCTTCTGAGAGTCACCAGCAACGTGGGGTTGACGAAATTGTTCAAGTATCAAATCGGCCGCAAGTGAAATCGAACCATCGTCCCGTCGACCGACGGTCCGATGGAGTGAACTTCGTACGTGCTACCCTCCGGGTGTCCTTTATGCCTGGCATGACGTACAAAAAGGGTTAGGTTTAGCGTTAGCTGTAGGGTTAGGTTTAGGGATAGGGTTAAGTTGAAGGTAGTTTTGACAAGATTCACATCACTTGTTTACATTCATTCATGGCAGAAGGAGTAGCAAAAAGCCATTACTCAGTCCGACGTTTTAACACACGACCCCACTCCACAACACAAGTGAAGTTTACCATAAACATGACACATGTGGACAAAATATGTCATACACACGTCCGTGCAGCCACTCGTGTCGTCCAACAAAAACCCCTGACTTGGCGTTATTGCAATCTGTAGGTCTGCGTTCTTTCAACGCCTGACCTACATGACCATACAGACACGGAAAGGCAGACACACAGACAAACTAGTCAGTAAAGTGGCAACAGTGCGGTGGAGTGATTTTAGCAAGGACAGAAAGGATATTTAAAAAAAAGTATTTCACGGCATCTGGATAATCATTTAAACTATGACGTCCTGTTGACGTTGTTGAATGCGCAGTCCGCGCGTAGTAGACGCTTGTGGCTTCATTCTAGTAGAAAGACAGCCTTTCGACACACCTGCACCATGACGCCGTTGAAGACAGGAGCAGTCCTGCTGATGGTACTGCGTATGATATGTCAACAGACTGCGGCAATTGCACATGGTAAGTTCTTCATTTCAATTTCGTGAGGTAGCCTCATTTTCAAATGTAATAGATGTGTAATGAAAATCGTGTTGCAGACGTGTCACAACGTGAATCATGCTATTTATCAAACATACGTGTCACAACGTGAATCATGCTATTTATCAAACATACGTGTCACAATGTGAATCATGCTATTTATCAAACATAAATGTGATATATTTTAGTAGAAAAGAATATATTTTATATAAAAGTACAAGAGGATCCCACAACCATACTAAAGCGGTTCTATTCGCGCGCTGACCAGCAAACAAACAAGCGACATGCATCAATGCACATATGATATGAAGCAGTCGTGACTTGTATTTCCTTGTTGGATATCCGCCTAGATGCAGAGAGAATTAATTATAATATCACGGCTGAGGCAATCGTAATTGTGTGAATTCGATTCAAGATGTTAGCTGCACAATGTCATTGTATAAACTGCCCTTAGGTTATATATGTTCAGTTTTGGTTTTAAGTATGTTTACACTGATAGCATTTACAATGAATCAGCACATATAGTGTTATCGTATACAATGAACATTATGTTTTCTTATCTCCAGTTGTAACACTACTATACTAAAACTATTAACTAATACTATCAATAATTATCCATCTACATTTATAGTTATATCTCGGATATACTCCTTCCAGACTGTTTTGTTTATTTATGAAACGAAACATAATAAATAATAATTTTGAAGCTAATTCTTACCTGGGAGACCGACACGCTGTATATATAAACTAATGCACGACGAGCAAAAAACGATTAACACACACACACACACACACACACACACACACACACACACACACACACACACACACACACACACACACACACACACACACACACACACACACACACACATAATGTCATTATATATAGATATACATATGTAAACATATAAATATCAAATTATCAATTTAACAAAACCATCCTTAAAACTATTAACGGTTTAGCATGAATGATCATCTCACATCAATATTGTTTTATAATTATAGTAACATTCAGGTGCCCACATGTCTGTGCTATGTTCCACGTGACAAAAGCGCAGCTTGTCCCAGCGACCATTGATTGAAGAGCGTCACACGTCTTTGTTCTATGACGACAACTCGCAAATACAGATAGTACAAGTATACACTTATTGAAACTAAGAATACGATTAAATTAGGTGAAGAAACAAATCCACACTACAAATCAGTTTAACGCCGCATTTGCATATAACAGCTCGATACAGTACTCGGTAATTTTGGCTTGTCTTTTTTCGTCTTTGCAGTCAATTTGGTAGGATGCCTTTACAACAAAACAAGGGACCTCAGTCTGCAATGTACGAAGTCCCAACTTATTTACATAGTGCACGTGACTTTGGGACGGAGTTCCAATGAGTGTCGAGATGCCGGTAGATGCTGTCCATCACCAAAAGACGACATTATCGGAGTAGATCCAAATAATGTGCAAGAACTGATGGACAAATGTGATGGAAGACAAAGATGTGACGTAGTGTTCTCGCAGGTGACTTTCACAAGCGGCATAAGTGACTACGAATCAGTGAACTTCATTTGTAGCAACAGTCCCGCGGGTAAGCCAAAGTTATGTCAAATAAATAAAAAATAATGCAACGATGTGTGTGCGTGCGTGTGTGTGCGAGTGCGTGTGCGCGAGCGTGTGCGAGTGCGTGCACGTGCGCGATATACAACACTCTATCTATTTAGTTCGTCATGCGGTCACCATTGTAATTACAAATACCCCTACATAATTTTTGCGTTGGTGACCACTGTACATGAAAGTAATAGCAATAATACTATTAATTCAAATATTATAATAACATATTGTTAATGGATCATCTCAGCACGTCGATGTCCGATATAAGACGAAATTACTTGTATCTGACGTCAGCCCCTCACCCTCCCTCAGACGAAAGTGTGTAAACATTGATATAATGATATCAATATATTAAAAGTATTGGTCAGACGCATAAAATATTATGTCCCACGCCAGACGAAACTGCTTCAGACCCTTCCCCCCGAACGAAAGTAATGTCATCTGATATCGGACATCGACGTTCTGAGATGATCCCTAATATCCTTCGTTTCCTAGAATAAACATACGGCGAAATGACACATAATGCATGCATAATCCCATAAAATAGCTGAAATAGGAAGAGATGAATTACAAAGTAAGCAACAATGTCCACTAACCACCGGCCACGATATATTGAATATTAAGTATGAATTTGTTCTGTACATAATCTCTGTTTGCAAATCTACATGTCTGCATGTTTAACTTGCTTCGTTTCCTTTCTGTTTGCAGAAAATTCTTTAGGCTGCCAGAATAAAGACAGCGGTTCTTTCAATGTGCAGTGTCAAGCAAACCAACATATTTATATTTTTAATGCAATACTGGAAAGACGCGCTACACCCTGTTGGAAACAAAATACCTGCTGCCCATCAAGAGCAATCTGTGAAGTGTTCGCAAACACAGAACATGTGCAACGACTGAAGGAATCGTGTGATGGAAAGCATCAATGTTCAGTAACTATGCTCACAGGACAGTGTTATATTTATATTAGGCCTAACGGTAATCCTCTCCAGGAACCTACTGACTATGAATCAGTTAAATACTTTTGCATCAACAACCGTCCAGGTAAGTTATTGCATTGATTGAAATTATACAATATCTCTCTCTCTCTCCGTCTCTCTCTCTCTCTCTCTCTCTCTCTCTCTCTCTCTCTCTCTCTCTCTCTCTCTCTCTCTCTCTCTCTCTCTCTCTCTCTCTCTCTCTCTCTCTCTCTCTCTCTCTCTCTCTCTCTCTCTCTCTCTCTCTCTCTCTCTCTCTCTCTCTCTCTCTCTCTCTCTCTCTCTCTCTCTCTCTCTCTCTGTGTTCCGCAAGTTATCTTCGCCGATATATATATATGACTGAATATGTGTCTGACTTTGCCATTCATCGCCAATGTTGTTGTTGTAGCTGTAGCAACAACCACAGCTGCCTCAACAATATCAACAGCAAAACCCTCCGCCACAACAGCCTCATCAGAAACAACACCTACAACTACCCGAGTAAGGCTTACACCAGACAATGACCACAGCAGCAGTAGTAGATCATCACACGAAGAAACAACCAACGGTCGAGTGAATGTTGGTAAGTCTCAATTACATCCATGAATTATGTATACATTATCAATCTGATTATAGCATAACTCAATATTGACCAATAGATGGACCTACATTCTTGTTTTACCTTACTTACCCACTTCGGGCCTCGTGTCCCTTAAAACTGCATTGCGTCGTCTCCAGTTATTTGGCGTCTTTCCTCGTTGCCCATCGTAGTTGTTGCTTCTCGTTTTCGAATGTTGATCACCAAGTTCTTCGAGCAATGCAATTTCTGCTTTCTTTCCCTCATCCATATTAGTGTTGTCAAACATTTTCTCTGACACACGTCCAAAGCGTGTTCATCTTCTTCTATCTTTACGTCAAAGCTGAAAAATGTCCTTGTTTAAATTTATATATTGATCAGTATTTGACACCACGTGCGGCCAAATGGTGTTCATATAACACAAATTGTAAGAGTTATAGCCTCTTACAACAGTAAACTGTACTATTATTTGTTCTAATAGTTTTACAATTATATCTACAAAATAACGCTTCATGCTTCTCATGCAAACCTATGCAGGGAAACACAAAACAGGAAATCATATATTGTTACGGTATGCTACAAAGGTTTCGTATTTGATGCGGTCAAAAAATCGTGTTGGCCACATTAATGAGTGACCGTAATGGGAATGGTTGACTGATGACGTTGTGTAATGATGTATCTGTGTTGTTGTTGTAGGTCTTATTGCGGGGGTAATCGCCGCGACCAGCGTTGTTGCCGTCGCCGCTGTTTTGGTCACATTCGGTATGTTTCGGAGGTATGTAACTGATCTGGAACCACAGATGTTGCCATAACAATTGCTACATCGGAGTTAAGAAGAAATAACAAGAACACATTTTTCAAACAGTTATTCACTACCAACCCTATCCTTGTTGAACCTACGATGTCCCATGATGTCCCTTGCACTGCAACCAATCGGGAACACTCCACATTTACTCCTCGTGGTACGGCCACATTCTTGCAATAACCACACAAGACAAACTGTTTGAACATTAACCTTGACTTCTAACTTATAACATATTTTGTACGGCATATATAGGTGCTGGTCCAATGACCAGATACTCATAATCAAATAATTAAATGTGGCTTAGCTATGTAATGTACGAAGTGATTTGTGCAGGTTCGTGGAAACATGTATAAACACCAGATGGCACCACTATCGCAACAGTGGCACAATCTTTACACGTTCTTCAGTTGTGAACTGCCAATTTGACGATGGAGGAAAATGTGAAATGCGCACAATCTTTGTCATTCCTTCATCTTAAAATACTAGATAGTATGCGTGTGATCCAATACTCAGTATTGCAGAAAATCCTAATAATGCAATTTAGTTTGGGTGTTTGATGATAAACATAACGTGGTATTGGTTAACTTTTAAGACAAAAAATCATATATAACATGGAACATAACATAAAATGGTCTCATCTGTTAATCTTACATATATTTGTCTTCTAACACAGGCGAAGAAGTTCAGCCAATCGTCCTGCACTGGACAACCATCAGTCTACACAACACGAAATGAACGTGAATGGGATCACCAACCAATCTGCACAAGCTGAAACAAATCATTATGATACCGTCCCAGAAGACAATGCGCGCGTTTACTACGACATTGAACAGTCAGTGACTCCATCGGACTACACACGTGGACATCGTGAGGCGAGAGGACCTCAAAACAACCAACCGACTTCATCCGGCGTTCCACTCGATGAGTTGTACAGCCAGCCAAACAAACAGAAGACACATGTCTCGAATGATTATGAATATGTGTCGGGGGTGGGAAACCAGGGTCTAGGATATGTAGATATTGATCACAGTATGACACCAGGCGCAGTGTCAGTAGGTGTTAGCCCAAAGTCACCAGGGGTCATTTACGCTGAAGTCCAGCGCAGGAGGAAGGGCACGGACACTGTCCAGCAGGTGGACAATGGAGATACACTTGGTGACAGTGAAATGGTGATGGTGGAGAATGACCTCTATCACCTAGTAGTTACTTAGTGAGGTATTAATTTGTATGCTACAGTTGCACGGAAATTATGTGTGCTTGTATGTCTGTGCGTGTGTGTGTGTGTGTGTGCGCGCGCGCGTGCGTGCGTGTGTGCGCACGTGCGTGTATGTGTGTGTGTGTGCGTGTGTGCGTATGCGTGTTCGTGTGTATGTGTGCGTGTGCGTGTGCACGTGTGCGTGTGCGTGTGCGTTGTTATACACATTGTTGGGGCAAATTTTTATTTTGCTTTAAAACTACCTGAGATCCAACAGCCAAGTATTATTCAGACCCGTGTGCTTGGAAATACGCGTACGGAAAATAGTTTCTGATCGAGGTCTCAAGGGATTTTTGGGGAGCGTGCCATCGCAGGTCGAAAAAACGCACCACACCCAAAAAAGTCAGCCATGCTATATAGCCCAGTTATTGATGTTGTTTCAATGAAAATGCTATACACCTACATCAGCTACGTGATCGTGTCCTTTTGATCCTGTGGTGACATTCCTATGAATGTGTCATTGTTTGAGACAGAGTGTATAAAAGGCATGTCGTGCCTACAATGCGTGTGTTAGAGAGTGTATAAAAGGCATGTCGTGCCTACAATGTGTGTGTTAGAGAGTGTGTAAAAGGCATGTCGTGCCTACAATGTGTGTGTTTTTGAGAGTGTGTATCGATCACCGTACAGCAGTTAATCAGACGATTCGTGGAATCCTCTCGATCTTCATTGCTGTTTGTTTGTGGCGGCCAAAATGTCTTCCATTGCATTGGTATTGATCTCTATGTCATGGCTACAAGCGTTTTGTGTTGTTCAGTATTGTGTAAATAATTGTGATCCTAACTCGATCATCGACGGATTTTGCATACACAGTGCACCCTTCATAGACTTGTTTGATTTATATGAATTAGCGATCCGCAAAACTGTACGTTATTGCCTTTAATGTTACTTTAATCACCTTCGATCGTTACGTTTCGCCAAACATTACGTATATCACGTAGGCCTACCTCCTCGTGAAAAGTGTGGGGTGATTAAGTAGCATTAATTGCGACTTTTTGTTTGTCAGAACTGACGCTTCTTCTCTGGAAGCCGCCAGACCAGGCCATATAATGTGAATACAATATAATGAAAATTACCCGTGAATCACAACAGGATTTGTGGCAAACAATAGCATCGTTAATACATCACTCTGGTGACATATCCTGGATATAGTCATTCCGGCCGTACAGCCCTACACATCATCTGCCAATGTTGCTTCATGATAACATCATCTAATATCCATATAAGGACTTGCGTGAAAGCATTTTAAATATGACACTGTCAAATGAGGACCGTAGTATGCTTGGGGGTTATGTAAAGAGAGGGGTTTTGTCCTATGTTAAAATGGAGTAACATACGGTTACCGCTTAAATAGCTAATCTAGTGTTACAACGCAGCTTAGGTCTACAGCCGTAGTTTTAGTTTGATCAACGTCACGTTTACACTTTGCAACCTTATAGGCATGGATTATTTTGGTAATGCGCCGCGCACGATTTGTTCATTGCCATTGCCATTTTGAGATTATGCGCCAATAGAAACTAACACCTGCACTTAAAATGTATGCCCGAGTCCTATTACAAAATCGTGCCCCATTTCTCAGAAATTTGTGTTCTAATTTATACAACATGCCAGCGAGGACATCGTCTAGCGAGTAGAGAGTGGACATACACTGGACACTCCTTGCCTTTTGTCTTCGCTTCCTGTTTTTGTCACTCGGGTGGGGTTTTAGTGGTTAATTAGTTGTTCGGTACGCCGGCAAACAAGCGAATATATCCGATAGGAAATAAGATACGGCTTATCGCCGCCCAGAATCTATAAATACAATAATACTGCTTGAAGTGGTCGCGGACACGGTTACAGCTTTCATGAGGCGTCGTCAACGATGTGTCAAAGGATGTGATCGTGTGCGGAGATCTTTGCGATGGTGATCGTACGCTGCTGTCTCATAGGTTTGGGAGGGCCTAAAGCAGTATTAAGAATATTTATAGTTCAATGGGTTTCCTTATGTGTTACCACGTGTAGCAGACTGTTATGTTAATAAAGTTGCGCAGTGTAAATACATGTGTTTATAGTTGTTCAAATAACATAATTCAATTTCGAATAACTCTTAGGTGCGGACAGCAAACACTTCAACCAACAATGGGGTGAGAAAACCTGTTTTTAAAAGCAAGACTGGACAGTTATAAGGCGAATTAAAATCGGGTTATAAATCAGCGCCATCGCATACAAGAGGTCGGGCCTTTCACTCGGCCTATTGCTAGACTCTAGCAGATAAACCAAAGTGATAAATAGTAATGGAAGAAATACAAAGTCCACACAAGTTACAAAACAGGAGGAGTTATTTGTGGAAAATTCACACTAGACACTTGAGAAAATGGGATGGGGAACAAACGCGGTAGTCTCCCGCCAGAAATCGGAGACAGGCTAGGTTATCTGTCTCACACGACATAGCTCATTTGTATGTCGTTCATACCTCCCATGGGATTCCACGAAATGCCCCAACTCCAAGGTCAAGAAGTCTAAACTTTCAAGATACAAGCGCCCCCTAGCTGTAGCTCCTTGCCGACACATGTCAGTGTTAAAGTGAGGCACTCTGTTCCTAGTTTTTAATTAATTAAATCATTAATTATTAATATAGTGTTCTTAAGACTATGATAACTATGTTGAAGGTGTATTGCCTGCCAGATTGTGTTCAGTATACCCGTAACAACGTTCGCAATTTGGAAGATACGCCCCGGAGCATGTTCAAATGATAAACAAAACAAATTGTATTGGCAATACTGCCGAAGCGGGCTGAGTTAATCGCAATATCTAGCTATGATGTTCGGTTATTTCCCATTTTCGCAAGTTCAACGCAACAGACGTCCTGTTAATAATAATAATAATAATAAATAACTTCTTACGGGCCAGTATCCTCAGACAATCCGAGCTCAGTGGCGCACCAAAACCAAAGGATTAAGCATTTTCGTACTCGTGTGATAGGCGAAAGGCGTCAACAAATGGATGGATGTGCTAGGAAGCTAGGGAGGATAGGCGATGTTGAAAAGATAGGTTTTTAGGTGACGACGAAATGGAACAATATTTTCTGCTGATTTAATATTAACGGGAAGCGAATTCCATATAGTTGAGACGGCAACTGAAAAAGTTCGAGTTCCAGCCTTTGTCTTAACTCTAGGAACATGTAGCAACTTCGAAGTTGTCTGGCTTGTCTAGCTGGTGTGAGCATTGAGTGTAAATAACTAGGTTGTTTGGATGAAAGGGCTTGGTAGGTGATTGTGCAGATCTTAAACATAATGCGATATCGCACTGGGAGCCAATGCAGTGATTTTAGAAGTGGCACAGAGCAGGAGAATCGAGGAGATTGTGTGACTACCCTAAACTAAACAATGTTGGACGCGTTGTAGTTTTGCAATATCCTTGATAGCAATATTATGAAGGAGGGAATTGCAATAATCTAATCTGCTGCTAACAAGAGCTGTTGCGATAGTCTTAGCGACAGAAAGCGATATATGTCTTGCGAATGCGGCGAAGGTCACGGATATGATAAAAACAGCAACGGCACGTTTGGGATATGTGTTGTCTGAAATTGAAGTCGCAATCAAAGGTCACTCCTAGATTCCGTACTGATGCAGCTGGTGTGATATTTTGACTCAGGATGCATGTTGAAAAAAGTTATTAAGTTTACCTCGCTGCATTGGAGTACCAATGATGAGGAATTCAATTTTGTATTTTACAAATCACAAAGCTGGCCAATTCCGGGTAGAGGTACAGTTTACCTCCCTTTAAATCTAACGACGCGAGTCGGTTCGTGGTGACATAGATAACTCAATTAAAAAGTATTTCGTTGGAACACCATTAGCGCAATGCTTACTATAAGCGGTCCGACAACCTTACGGTCGTTGCGATATGACTGCTGACATTTTACAAGTGGTAGATTGCCAGTGGGATAGCGTAGCGCGCAAAATGCTACAAATAGCCGATGAATCCCCGCGGGAGACACCGGCGCGTGCACCCGTCGCGCTGATTGGCTCGGCGCTCTACGACGTCATACGCGGGGATCTCGGCGGCGCTCGTCCACGCTCGTCCACGCTCGCGGTTAGTTTACGATTTTGTAGTGGCGAGTAAACATCTGTTTGTATCAGCCGTAAACATGAGTTGTATGATAAAGCTTCGTCGATTGAACACGAGCACGCCGTGGGGGTTCCGCATGAATGGCGGGGCGGAATATGGACAGCCACTCTACATACAGAAGGTGGGTGGAAGGTTATCGTTTGGGGGCTTAATTGTAAACTTTTTATAACCGGGGCCCGGGCCTAAGCGAAAGTTTGAGGACCCTTTTGTAGCCGTGGGCTGTACGTGATTCTTGACGCGTATTGTAGTATTGACCTCGTTACATAGTTATAAAATACAAGACAGTTAGCCGCGTTGCGTGTACTTACAACTTTGTCTTTGTAAACTTGTAAACTTCTACAGGTACGATGAGAAAGCGAAATTTAGACTGTAATATACAGCTCCGTACTAAGAATTAAGGGGAGGGGCTGAAATAGAACTTTTAATAACTTAATTGAAGTTGATGCATAGTTCAATGGGAGATTGAACTGTTAAGCCATACTGACCAAGTCGTCGCAGTTTACTCACGCAAATATCCGGCTGCGGGTTTCAAGCAGGTGGGATTAATCCGTTGAATTTATCCTAATTAAATCAGAGTCAGTTAATTAACCAAGTGACCGAGTTGCCGTTGGGCAGCTGTGGACGTCTGAGGCCAGCCAGGAGTGTGTGCGGGGGGCGGGCAGTAGTAGATGGTCCCTGTTTATGGTGGAGTTCCAAACACTGGTCAAAGATAATGAACCCCAGTATCCTGGTCCAGCCAGCTCTGGGCTCCCCTCTGTGACTGTGATAGCAGTCTGATTCCCCAGTGATGGCTTCATCATAGAAACATACCAACCAGTTGAACTAAGTGCTGATTAAACACCCTCAAGAGGCCATTTCACAATTACTCAGCACTTTAGAGCTGATTCCACCTGTGGAGTAAGAAGGAATCTATATTGTTGATTTTCACTATGAGTAATTAAAGAGTCTAAATCATGATCCACAAATGGACAAAAGAATAATTTTATTTGTAATCAACATTTACAGAAACATTGAAACCTTTTATTATTATTATTATTGGTGCATGGAATTAAACGTCATCCTTTTGCTAAAATAAGCAACTCACACTGCAAAAAACCGTCTGCCCGTATCACTTCAGGAGATAATAAAAGGACTATCTTGAAATTAAAATTAACTAAAGGCAACCTGCTATCTTGATTTGCACTAAACGTCTTTGTACAGCCAATAGCAATGTTTTAGTTGATTCAGTGAGACTGGATACCATATCACGATTAAATTTATTAGAGTAAAAGTTATTCACAATCTTTACTTTCACACGATGTACACGTGCAAGCATAAATCTTGCTTTTATAAAATATTTCTTATATAAGTTCTCGGCTATGTAAACTGGCGAACTGTGCAGACATCGATTCAGAATCCAAATTGCAGTAAATACAACTGAACTTGGGCAGAAATGGAAGTGTAAGACACATCCAACATCAAAATGTATTTCAGTATTTGCATCCACTGCACCATTGTGACCAGTAGAATCGGAATAAACACTCCTGTATTGAGGGCAATTAGACCTAATGGAGCAGTCATTGATATTACAGCTGAATCAACAAGGGACTATGCCAAAAGTTGGGTTGAAAAGGGACTGTGCCAAAAGTTGGGTTGAAAAGGAACTATGCCAAAAGTTGGATCGAAAAGGGACTATGCCAAAAGTTGGGTTGAAAAGGGACTGTGCCAAAAGTAGGGTTGAAAAGGGATTATGCCAAAAGTTGGGTTGAAAAGGGACTGTGCCAAAAGTTGGGTTGAAAAGGGACTATGTCAAAAGTTGGGTTGAAAAGGGACTGTGCCAAAGGTTGGGTTGAAAAGGGACTATGCCAAAAGTTGGGTTGAAAAGGGACTGTGCCAAAAGTTGGGTTGAAAAGGGACTGTGCCAAAAGTTGTAATTTAGGACGGATCATGTAGTAAAATGTTCGTTAATTTAGGTAATAAACAGTACATTGTCAGTTTTCTGTGCAAAGACAGTGACCAGTCTAGCAGTAAATTGTTGTGCATAAAGTACAGCATTGAACAACTAGGTAGAATGTAGTGCTCACTTGTCAGAAAGCGAGTACAACTTTTTGCAAAGTCGGCCCAAGCACTAGTATAGTGGAGGAGTTGTAATTATTGTGAAATACAGCCATAGTTGCCTTGAAGATAATAATTTCAGTAATTCCGGTGTGAATGGTGGTGAAACCAGATTAATGGGAACTTTGTTATCAGAGCCGTGAATCGACAATGGCAGCCAGTGTTTGTGCTCCTACCTGGAGTGGTCCGTATTCACTTTCTTCGCTACCTCGCCCCGGGCTGGGGCACAGCGCTATTCACTGCCTATCAACCATAATTCATACTGATCTCTGGCCGATAGCAGTGATCAGCTGGAGTGTTTACTTCAACTATTAAAGTGCCACCCATTGGTAAGTTACCTACCCTTCTTCTGGCACTCTGTGTGTTACATGGCTGGTTCTGTGTAGTCATTTGATGAGATATAGTTTGCCAGCCAGTTAGCTGTTAGGTTCACTTGATGCAAGCATGCACTTAGCTACCATGCATGCATATGTACTTTTCTGTGTTTCCACGAAGGTTCGTACCATCCACCAAGCTTATGCTAAGACATACTTTTTACTAGGGATAGGGGGTGAGATGGTTGCAGGTTCACTCAAGGAAATAATAGGTCTCTTAACAAACATGTTACCTAGGTTAAATTCCCATGCCACACTCAGTCAATGATTCTCAAATCATCAGACATAATGGGGTATAATCTGCATTTCAAAATTCCATTCCAATGAAATGATAATGTACAGGTGGAGAGTTTTTTTGGGATTATCTGGGTTCAAATTAATGAGGTCCCTATATATATATATATATATATACATATATAGTACACGATGCCTCACTACATTGAGCTGGATACTTCATGAAACATGTCTTTATGACCAGCTAGCCACTTAGAAGTGAGTAAGATTTGATTGATGGTAGTAGCCTTGATGGGAAACTGAGAACAGTTTTTGAATTGGAACAGGTGAAAAAGAGTAGTTTGAGAAGCATCCCAGACTGACTGCTGGCATACTAGCATGTATCCATCGCCGTAGAATGTGTTTACTGGGAATGAACCAGCATTTCTAGAAGATTCTCCAACATGACAGAACAGTTGGCATATTTCATAGGGAAGCAATGTATTTCCTTTTTTATGCTGTACATTGCCATTTCCATTTGCTGCAACCTGAATGCTAGTTGACAGGGTTTTGATGAATCATGACAGCTGCTGTGGCACTGTCTTGAGAGATGGAGAGTGGATCATTGGCATGGAGAGTGTTTTGGGCAGAGTAGCTGTGCTGTATTGTGGAAAGGTTGATTCTGACTGTCTTCATATCATATAGTATTGTGTGACCGGAAAGGCTGAAAAACTAGTGCAAGTCTGCGTAGAAACTATCGATCATTTCTGTTATTTTCCAAGTTTTTCATATCATATTTGTTCTCTGTCAAAGCTCTATGTTCCTTTTGTGCACATGATGTTTGACAAAACTATGATGCTACTCTGTATTTAACAATCCACATATTTGTCTTCTTTTTAACGTCATACAAACTTTGCATGACACTTATCTACTTTTCAGCAAATGTTGAACAAGTGTGGTTCTTAGGAAGCATTCAGTGAATGATTGTGATGATTAATAACATTTTGTATTGTATAAAAATGCCCCAAAACATTGTCTCATTATCTTTGCTTTTTTATGACTGCAGAAATAAAAATGTAGCATGTACCTGAATCGACAGTGTCTGTTTAAGAGTCTTTTGCATTTGCTGCAAAAGCAGCACTTGGAGGGATTGTTGGCCCAAAATCATACCCCTAGAACCAAACTATCCTGATTATATAACGTGGCCACTATTCACCAAGATTTATATAGAGATTTGCCATATTTTTTCAAAAATTTTCATCAGGAAAAATCAGCTTATTTTGTTTGAGAAATGTAATCTTCTTCCAGTCTCACACATGTTTAAGGACACAGGAAATTTGATCTACTGAAGGATAGCCTTTGGTTTTTGTCATACTTATGGAGATCAGATTACTGGATATTATATATACATAGCAAGTTCGTTGATCACTGATACTATAGTTACTGATAATTGCAGTCATATATCATTTCATATCTAGTGTGTTGTAGTCAATAGGTTGTTAGTTGGGAGCATCTCCTTTTTGTACAGTGCCTCACTAAAGAACAGGGAGCACAAAGCCAAATCATCATCTTCAGAACGAGATGTTGAGATTAGGAATACAGGAATAATGTGTGACACTTTTAGAGGCACGAGTGTTGAGGTTTAACAAAAGTCATTGTTGTAACCAGTAGAAATTGATACGCAGAGCACAGAGAACTTATATTTAGAATTATTCAGTGGACGTATGCAATCCTTAGAGCAATAGTAATTGCTGTCTACTGGATAAAGGTTATAATTTCTAAAAATAATTAGCTATCAGTAATTCGCAACTGTTACTTTGTCAAGATAGAAAATGACAAGATGAGACTCGTGTGTTTTTCAGTCAAAGGAAATACTTATGTATAAATAGTATCTACTTGCATAAAAATTCCTTGACAATCAAGTTGGAGTTTGAAAGTATGCATGTGCTGAGTGTTACTAAATTTATATTACCGGTATATGGCAGGCCTCTTGCATGTGAATGACTTCATCATGTTTACCACTTGAGTGGCTATATTTAATGACTGACATCCTCTTAATATTTACCTTCTGTAATGTGGTCAAGACTGCAAAACTATTTATCTCATGAAGAATCTCTAACAATGATGGTGTCTAACAAAATCTCCTCATGCAATTTATCATATATGATGAAAAAATGTAATTGTTGTATCTTTAGTAAAGTTATGTAAGAAATAATAATGATGTGTAGACATCCTCATTTGTTCAACTTGCTAAAATTTGGTGGTTACTTTTTGTTTGATATGAACACATATTTTGTGAGTGGGTATGTCATTGTGATGCTTTCATAAAGGAAACCACAGAAATGGCAGTGACTTTTACCCTATTATCCCACTGGCGGTTTCACACACATTACAGCTATCACCATGTGTAATCACCCATTAAAACACCATTAATCATGGTTAGTGATATGTTCTTCATATTACAACAATGTCATGTTGAGTTTCGCAAGGCCCCCAGCTTTTACCACTTCCGGGCTTGACATATGTCAGCTTGGATTGTGTCCTGTTAGCGTAGGTGTAAGGGGCGGAAAAAGACGCCATAATTCAGTGACGTTGTCAACACCTTTTCTGCCGGTTCACATGATCACACAGGATGACTTCTGGCATTAAAACACCACTGTGTTGCCTGGTATCCTGTTGACCTGTAGTAAACAGACAAGGTCGTTAAATTGTTTTTTATTGTTAACACCATATATTCACACACACAGAGTCTAACAGCAATGCAACTGAAGATTATGTTGTAGCGGTCTTCTAGCATTACGGCAATAGGGGGCACCGATTATAAAGAACTATACTGACAGATTAATGAACAACCCTCTGCAATCTTATTCTTTATTATAACCAGGACACTTTCTATTCCCTGACCCATGCCAGTCCAGCCCAACTTGTGACACCATGCCAGTCCAGCCCAACTTGTGACACCATGCCAGTCCAGCCCAACTTGTGACACCATGCCAGTCCAGCCCAACTTGTGACACCATGCCAGTCCAGCCCAACTTGTGACACCATGCCAGTCCAGCCCAACTTGTGACACCATGCCAGTCCAACCCAACTTGTGACACCATGCCAGTCCAGCCCAACATGTGACACCATGCCAGTCCAGCCCAAGTTGTGACACCATGCCAGTCCAGCCCAACTTGTGACACCATGCCAGTCCAGCCCAACTTGTGACACCATGCCAGTCCAGCCCAACTTGTGACACCATGCCAGTCCAGCCCAACTTGTGACACCATGCCAGTCCAGCCCAACTTGTGACACCATGCCAGTCCAGCCCAACTTGTGACACCATGCCAGTCCAGCCCAACTTGTGACACCATGCCAGTCCAGCCCAACATGTGACACCATGCCAGTCCAGCCCAAGTTGTGACACCATGCCAGTCCAGCCCAAGTTGTGACACCATGCCAGTCCAGCCCAACTTGTGACACCATGCCAGTCCAGCCCAACTTGTGACACCATGCCAGTCCAGCCCAACTTGTGACACCATGCCAGTCCAGCCCAACTTGTGACACCATGGCAGCTCAGCCTCACACCCCGGCCCAAACTAGCCAATGGCTGTCTCTCCTAACCCTGCCACTACTCAACTATCCCCTTAAACCACCACCACATGTCCAAGATTTTTTTAATAATAATGGATTATTACAGAAACTATGATATATTCCAAACAATTACATACATAGATTACCATGGTTTCTGTAATGAGGGTATAAAGCCACGAGTGGGTGATTAGCCCTCACAATACATGATATACATGTACGTAAAGTTCATGGTGCAAGATAACACTTTGTGTGATTGAAGAAAGAATAAAAACAGGAACATGAATCACAGCAGTACTATTTTCATGAATACTTCATTTAAAATTGCAAACAAATAATGCTATTTATATAAGTCATTAATACTATTTACTAGTAAAAAAATTCTTGAATTGACATTTAAACGTTGCTAATGCATAATTACAATTACAATCCACTGTTGTCGCCATATAGTTCCATAATTTAACACCTATGATATCTAATGGTTTTATATAATACATTACTTTTTGAAATCGGCACATGCAGTAATTCTGCATTGCGTGTCCTATGTTTGTGTAGTTCGGTATTTCTAATGAATATCCTTGTCATAACCGACGGAAACATAATCTTAACGATTTTGTACATAAACAGCACAGTATTCATAGATTTTTCTTATTGGTAAAATGGACAGCTTCTTGAAGAGTTGGTCTGTGTGCGCTCTGTGTGGAGCTGACATAATTAACCGAATTGCATATTTTGCAATTTGAATAGAGAACTAAGATGTGTATTATATGCTCCTCCCCACACTTCGACACAATACGTTAGATATGGATATAAAAATGTATAGTATAATGTTACAAGGGATGATCTACTCAGGGTTTTTCTAGCTTTAGTAATAAATCCAACAGCTTTGGCTATTTTAGATTTTATATACTGTATATGAATAGACCAGGACAAATTAACATTGATTAAAATTCCTAAGAATTTTGTGTTTTCTACTTGAGTAATGTGTAGTCCATCAGTAAGGATGGCAATTGGATTGGATACCTTTTTATTTACTGACTTGAAGACAATAAATGTGTTTTACTGATATTTAAAGACAGTTTATTACTCTTTAACCAAAGAAAAAATGTTTGCAGTTCTTGATTCATGACAGTTTCTAGCTTGCTAAGACTGTTACCATTGACAAAAACATTTGTTTCATCAACAAATATAATAGGAAATAGGATATCTGATACGTTAATAATGTCACTAATATAGATTAAAAATAATAGTGGGCCTATTATTGATCCCTGTGCGACACCACAGCAGATAGACTGAATGTTCGATTTTACTCCATCAAATAAAACACATGGCATTCTATTAGACAAATAACGTTCCAGCCAGGCAAGTGCTCTTCCTCTAATACCATAATGTTATAGTTTACTAAGTAATATTTTATGGTCAAATGTATCGAAAGCTTTACTGCAGTCAAGAAAAACTCCTAGTACGTAGTCACCATTATTTATAGCTGTGGAAATTTTGTCTACTAGTTGCACAAGAGCCATGTTTACAGAATGTTTCTTCTTAAATCCAAACTGGTAATCATATAAGATGTTATGTTTGTTTATGAAAGATGTTAATCTGTTGTACATTATTTTTTCTAGAACTTTAGAGAAAACTGGCAAAATCGATATTGGACGGTAATTATTCACTAGTGTCTTGTCACCTTTAGTTAACGATAAGTTAATAACGTGTTAAAGGAAATAGGAAAGTATGATATGTTAATTTAACAGTATGTGGAGTTATTAAGTCCCAACCAGGACTTGATATTTTTAGATCTTTGATTATAGTTTCTACTTCATTCAGTTCAACTGGGGAGATAAATATTGTATGGAAGTTTCGATGCTTAATATATATTGACGGGTCAATAACATTTTTGGTAATCTTTTCAGCCAACGATGGTCCAACCTTAACATAATAATTATTGAAGTAATTTGCAATTACTTTTTTTATTGGTTATTAACTGATTATTAATAGTTATCTTTGAATTAACAATCAACTTTCCACTTCCTTAGAGAGGCTTAATTAATCCAGTCTTATCTATTGACAACCCTTTCTGCTATCAGCTAAGGGAGTCCTACTATGCAGGTAGTCTATGGATGACCTTGCCTTGCCATCTGTATATTACATCACAATTTAACATTCATTAATATAATATATATATATTACAATATTCATTAATATTATAATTTATAATAAGTCCTACCATAGTTACACTTACTTGAAATCACCACTAGACTTTGAATCAGGAACACAAAAGTCATATTATCGTTGAGTTCACATATGTCCATGAACTGTAGGTGACATTGTGGTATTACATTGAAATGAGCTGCATAGATCTTACAGGGTTATGATACAGCAATAGGATAGGTTCACACTATTGAATCGTACACATTATACTTATTTGATTGACCTGTCAAAACAGCCATCCAGTGTTCACCCAAAGCCAATTTCTTTAATTAAATTGTTTTGACAGGGCTTGTCTATAGTAAGCAAATACAATATAGTCAACTACTTCACTTAGTGCTCTCCTGTTGAATATACCTGATATTTGATCTGATCATTTCTGTTTACCACAATTATCCTTACCACTTGGCACTGGTCATCTGTCCATCTGGAGGTGATGAGAGCACTTAGACCAAGTAACTGGACTCCCCCATGACTTGACCCTACTTGACTCTTGGCAGCTTCTTATCAGCCAGAGTACTAAGTAGCATTCAGCATAGGCCAGGTTCAAAGTGTGGCTGCTGGGGAATGTGTACTTAGAAGGGCCTCCAATACCCACCAAGTCTCTTGGAAGTCCAGTGCAGTAATAGAGTGTACAGGCATTTGTACAAATGCACAGTACTTGTGTATTATCTATAGTGGTATACACCATTCATGTTAACCTTTATTGTCTTTTTATTCCTGTGTCCTTATATTTCATTAGATCCTATTCTGATTATTGTGAGTTTATCCAAGGTATTTGTCCGTCCATAGTTAGTGACATGTGATTGCAGTATTTAAGTAATCAGGTTATCTTTTCTTAGTTTTTGAATTCACACTGTCTGAACATGCCTGGAGTACCCAGGATATTAGAAGTTTATTAGTTACATGAACAAACAACTCTCACTGACAGTACTTTGATGTTACAGTGCACATAATGTTGTTCACTTCAGCGTAAATTCTTTGCGAAGATTTCAACCATGCTGCACGTTTCACACACAAGTTGTCTGTTCACTTGCGCACACTGCTGACTTTAGCCAGGTACTTATATTTACAGCGGAACAAACTGGGACAGTATGGGGGGAAAAATGACATGAGCCCTTTGAAACTACAGCAAAGAATGTGAACACTGAACCCTAGTCACAGTGCTATTGTGTCCCACAATAAATTAATAAAGTATCTTTACCAGGCGACCACATGCATTACGCGGGTCAGTTTTCCTAAAAAGATTAACAACGTTATGTACATGCCAAGCTGTTCGCACTTCACTGGAGAGATATCTACTAACCACAGTTGAACTGACATTTTTTAGAGCCTTTCTATTTACTATGTTGGGGGTCGTTGTATTGGCATGTTGCCACAATGTTGACGTGAGCAGGGGCTATCGCTCTAAGGTCAGGGGTGGTCATTGAAATGTCCACCAGTATTGAGGACATCATCAATCATATATATCAATGGCATTTACTGGACAATTGGTGCTGGACTGTCCTCTTGCAGACTACTGACATAGTTAGCAAGGATTTATTACAGCAAGGTTCTTAAGCAAATTATTTCTTTATTGCTTTACATTAGAATCCTATAATTTATATTGTAAGACTTTGGGGGTTGTGTCAAAACTCTCACCTGTAGCAAACAGGTGTTATTATTCGTGTTATGAACCGGTCCCATAATGGGGGCCCGACAACCCAGAAATGTCATTGGAATAGTGGCATGCACATCAGGAATGAATAGTTGAGCATAACTTACAATAATAGAGTTGAAACTGCTGTGAACGGTACACTTAACTAAATCAGAGCGCAATACAGATTCCAACAAATCCCAGTATAAGAGCATTCGGAGTAGATCTATGACCTTATAATTTATAACAGTAACTGTTGATGCCTATGAGCATGGCACACTATACCCCTGATAGACCTGTTGAGGCAAAGCACCAATTCAACTTCTACTGAAGCATCCATCAGAGTGAACTAAGGCAACTGGAACTGAACAAAATTGTGTAAGCTTTGAACATCAGAAAGTGGATCTCCAGGCTAAGCCTTATATAGCGTAAACAAATTGTCTGCCAATTTTTAGAGTAATATAAATGTGGTATTTTGTGCCAACGTAAGTACAACGTGGATATAACATCAAAAGACAGGAGAGGTGTTGGGGGGGTTAGAGTTGGAGAATTTTGTGGTTTCGGGGGTTTTAGTGTTGGAGATTTTTGCAGTGTTGAGGAGGTACCATTTAAGATTTTTTGGCGATCAACAATGAGATGGTACGATAGCAGGTCTGACAATGCAACTCGGATGACAGAAGGAAGTGTTGCGGCAGATTTTTCAGGAGCATCCAATGGCACCATCCTTTATTCTAACCGAAAACATCAACAACGCTCACAAAATAGTGGGGGTGCAGCCCCACTCTAAATATTGGGGTCCTAAGCACCCCATTTCAACACCTTAGGTGCCATGTTATCATCATTGTCAGAGTAGTACTCATTGAGAAAACTGACAGATTACCATGCGCTTTGTTATATGAAACTTGAAAGGCAGAAATTCTTTAAAAACCAATCCAACCTGTCAGAACATGTGATAGGCATTTAATATGGTACACACCCTAATGTAGGCACAAATAAAAGGAACATAATGCCAGTATCTAGTTCATGTACTATGTCATATCAATGCTGGTTAACAACACTCACAATGGCTGTCAATGTTGTATGCATAAGTTATGTTACATAAGCATCAATGAATCCACACCCTAAGGTGAATTGGTGAGTGTTCAATTCTGGTCAGATAAGACAACTAGTTATCGGGGGTAATTTAAGTAAAATTGGCAAGGTTCAGCATGGTGTTGCTTTAAATTAGCTTTGGGCAGTATTTTAATAAAACTGTATAGGGTGGGCGGATTTAAATTTACTTACATCTGTTGACAAGTTGATTTTGTCAACAATTCATATATATATATAGAGCATGTGGACCAATTTAACATCTAAACATGGAGAATAGTTTTCATTTTACAGGGTTAATTAGAATGCCTTGTTGTTTAAACACTTATGTAATATTAGTTATCGTGTTTTTGTCTGACAAATGTTGAGGATACTTGATAGAATATTACCCTATGAGGGCATGTGATGTGTTGCTTCTGCCTTATGGTTAAATATTGTTTTCACCTATGCCACTTTGTATGTCATTAGCTTCCTGAAGGTGAAAAAACTGTTACGACAAAATTAAACATAATTGTTTTCAAATCAGTAAATTACCCTTTTTCTTTGTTGACAATTTATTATATGCTCAACTATTTCAGGTGACACACAACAGTATGGCAGCAAAAGCAGGACTGCAACCAGGAGATGGGATCCTGGCGATTGGCATGGTAGACATGGGAAATATGACACACAACCAGGCCAAGATGGAGATCATCAGAGCAGGGAATGATGTCGATTTTGTCATACAAAGGTATGGGATTTTGTGACTTTAGTTGAATTATTTAGTTATATTTGATAATGTTAATGTTTAACATGGTACAGATTTAATTTTACTTTTGGGGTAAATAGTGACGAAATGTGATACTCGATAAAATTATCAGTTTATTTTGAAACAATCTGTATTGTTTCGGTACGACATTTTGGTACAACACATGGCACTTGTTGCTTCAAAGTTTGGTTCAGTCCCACACTCCTGACCAAAAGGGACAAAGTACAGCAGATTCAACCAACATCCTCCTAATAAATACCCACTAGAACAAATAACCTCCCAGTAATAAATGTTTAGCTAAAAAAATTCACTTTACCCAATGATGGTATAAAAATAATGTAGCAGTTGTGAACAAATTAGAATGAGATCAAAAGTTTAACGGTTTTTGCTTTGTTTCAAGTTGACCCTCAACAGTATCATAGACTAAACACTGGATCACATTAGCAACACAATCTCTGCTAGTGAAGACATGTTTGATCTATTCCACCACTAATGTACACGCACGCACGCACGACACACATGCACACAAACACACACACACTTTGTAACAACCTTCAAGTATCGTACTTTAATACACAGAAGTTCACCTCAAGACATTTAGCCAGGAGCAATCAATTTTTCTATGTACAACAAACTAAGCTAAGGTCACAGATAGAACTATTTAAGAACAGCAAACAGTGGACTATTAAAAATATTTTCTAGACTGAAGATTTGAAATACAGAATCACATAACACATGTCATAACAAAGAGTTGACCAATTTTACAAAGTTGTACTTTAGAACTATTATAAAAAACATTAACATAGTGGCACAGCGAACATTGTCAGTTCAGATGGTACATATTTCAGGTTTCTGTCTTACAGGTGAATATCACTCAGAAAACATTTTGTTCACAACGAGACATTGATAGCCTCTGACACCTGCCACAAAACCATACAGAAACAACTGGGAACAATTTGTACATAGCTTTAGGACACAAAACTCTGTGACCCTCTTATCATGAGAGTACCTTCGAATAATGAAGGGTAAGGAGGTGGCATATTTACCCCTTGAGGTACCCTGGGGCTGCTTATATCACACCGTGGAGGTCTAGCGGTCAGATAGGCAATCGTCCAGATATGTGGCAATATTTAATAATACGTACTGGTAATTTTAATTCTGCGTAATGTAAAACATCAGTCGTTTTACTTTTACAAATGAAAATATATAATGTACCTTTCAGATTAGCCTTCAGTCAAATGGAATGAAGCTGTTTTTATCACAAAATATCCATGTCTTTATGAGGAGACATTTAATCTAGACAGCCAGGTGATATCACTGTTCACACATGTATGTCCGAGCCATTGTGTTACCTGAAGTATAATGTCTCAGTAGTGGTGTAAATTTGTACGCACAAGATTTCTAAACACAACTGGAGTGTTGAACCCAGGTTTCCTACAAGAATAATGGCACAGTGTTTAGACTATTGAACCTCAGTCAAGAGGATCTGGTTTTGAACCCTTATTCGGGGCCTGTGCAATTTCATGCACTCACATCGACCCAGTCACTCAGCTGTATAATTTATTGACTTCAGTCAGTAGTGGAATTATTGGAATGAGTAACTTTCATGCAGTAATTACAACATGCCTGAATGCTTTCCATAGAAGTCATTGTGTTGCAATGAATAAACAAGTCTGCCAGGGTGGAATAACTTAAGACCGTTGATAATTACATTGTCTTAGCTAAACAATTACATCTTTAACAACACCAATTCTGTCTTTATGATGGATGGCTCCGCAGCAAATATATGACTTGGCAAATTATCTAATGAAACAGTTATGACATTGTTTTTGGATAGATTAGCAGCAAATAAACTTCTTTTAGTTCAGACTAGATTTTCCCAGGCTTATCTTTAATGAAACGCAAATCTCCCCACATAGACATCATACACCATGTACACGTTACACAGTAGCAATGTTGTTTAGTTTGTCTCCTGTATCTTTCATACATCCCTAGGTGGCATAGATCATCTGTCTCACAATAATATTATTTTTAAAACCTAAGCTTAACCTTAACAATTGTGATTTGTGTGTAGAAGTGCCCACAATCTGGAACAAACAAACTGGTTTTGTTGGTAAAGTGATACAAAATATATTTATGATTTTGATATGGGAATGTGTCCCAGCGTGCTTCATTCTCATGAAACTGTAGAACCTGTAGAGTGCGACAGAAGGTGAAGTAGAAGAAACAGTGTAGGTTTCAAACGAGCCTGAGCACATCTGGAAATTGAAGATGGATTGCCATGGAAATGGGCACTTGTGTATTTACGTGTTAGTTCGATAAACAAACAAGTAAGCCAGGAACAGATTCCTGTGCACACACACGGATTAGGGCTCACCCAATCAGCATCTGACACAGTTACCCAGTTATGTTAATTTATTTATGGGATTCCTATATTTATAGGGGACACAGAAACCATGGCCCTTTGACAAGTGGCAGTAAAATCCCTCTATGGGGTAGATAGTGCTTAACCACAGTTTAATGTTGGGTGTTACGTTTCCCGAGTGATAAAAATAGGTTGGAACAGCTGAAAAGCTACTCCACTGTCACGAAACAAGTCTGGGTATGACTGGAACCACAGACCTAGCTTAACTTTGGACCGGGTACTTACTACAATTAAAAAGTGAAATGCACGACATAATTATTTATTTTGGAGTGCAATTCACCATAAGAAACTCATTGAAAGTGTATTCAAAATATACGTACCAATGTTCAAAAAGTAGCATGTATTTAATAAGAACAAATGAAAATATATAATGTACCTTTTAGATTAGTCAAATGGAATGAAGCTATTATTATCATAACATTTTATTATCATAAAATATCCAATATCTTTATCAGGAGACATTTAATCTAGACAGCCAGGTGATATCACTGTTCACACATGTATGTCCGAGCCATTGTGTTACCTGAAGTATAATGTCTCAACAGTGATACAAAATGACCTGAAGTATAATGTCTCAGTAGTGGTATAAAATTGTACACACAAGATTTCTAATCACAACTGGAGTGTTGAACCCAGGTTTCCTACAAGAATTATGGCACAGTGTTTAGAATATCGAACCTCAGTCAAGAAGATCTGGTTTTGAACCCTTATTCGGGGCCTGGGCAATTTCGTGCACTCACATTGACCCAGTCACTCAGCTGTATAATCTATTGACTTCAGTCAGTAGTGGAATTATTGGAATGAGTAACTTTCATGCAGTAATTACAGCATGCCTGAATGCTTTCCATAGACGTCACTGTGTTGCAATGAATAAACAGGTCTGCCAGGGTGGAGTGTAAAAAACTAGCTTTGAGCAATTTATAAGAACTGTGTACTGTGCTATACATCAACTGTATAATATACCTTTATTTACATATCGTTACTAAACTATTAATACAGTTTTAAGTAGATTATCTTAAATCACTGTGAACATTTTAAAGGGAGGTTGTATATTCCATTAGGCAATTATTGTACAGTTGTACTTGGTCATCCCAATTTGGTCAGGTGCGTGGGAATGTGCCAACTTCAAAGCAATAAGTGTGAACAAACGGGCTAATATGAGTTGTTTATCAATTGAATGTCTTGTATAAAATTTGAACATTTTGTGTGTGCAACTTTCAAATTGTGAATGCAGTTTCAGGCACATTAAATGCAATTTGGCAGGAAGTGTACATTCAACATGTTTGTTTTACTTATTACATTACATAAATAAATGTTAATAATTCAAGAATGGACATTGTAACTTTAAATTGCATAATGTTGCAGCAGATTTGGGTGAATCCACTCACAGTTGTACAACTGTGAGACATACCCATTTCATTGCTTCCACAACTTGTGGATTTTGTGTCCTAAACCAAAAGCCCTAGGTCTATTATGTATGTACACACCAGGAGCCAGGTCAGGACACACAATGCCAGGGACCAGTCATTACTTGTCTCATCAGTAGTCTGTGTAAACACAGACAGTGCTAGGTCAGGTCAGTCAACCTGTAATTGCCCTGGTGTTGGGTGACAAGCAGCTGAACAATAGGACACTTAGGGCAAAAGTCAGAAAATGGGCAATTTCTGTTGTCTGGCAATAACCAGGCAGTTAACATATGTAAAGCATGGTGTTGTATGGTCGAGGGATAACTGCAAATAATCTATGTTAATTGGTTACGTGTTCTTAAAATAATATATTGTCTGTGAATAATTGGTTTAACTTCTCCGGTGTACCTGTAAACCAATGTACCAAATACATTTGAAACTACTACATATTTAACAAGATTCAAAAAGTTTTGGCACCCGGAGAATGAACTCCAGTTGGCAAGTGCACAAGGAAATCTTTGGCTTATCGATTCTAGAGTCCAACTATTATCATCTATGTGTATCCCATCCTTATGATGTCTTCTTTTCTTCCGACTTCCGAGTAATGTCCCACAGGTTAGCAGAGGTGTAGGTCAATTGTTTTTTATAAGTATAACAAGTTGGTTTTTAACTCTTACTGAATCACTTTCTTTAGTTGCAACTACACTAATGTACAGTGCAAGTAAATACACATAAAAATGACTTACATTTTAAAACGTGTCTGCTTTTATGTTGTTATTTTTAAATGGCATTGCGTGGTCACACGGTTTTGAAATTTCAAAGTGAGGCTGCCCCAACTGAATACCAGTACCTTCTCTCCATCATTGACTACAGCAAACACAATCTACATGTAAAACAGATTATTATTACTATTAAATTTTTGTTTCTTCTAGGAATGTTGTACCAGTGAAGTCTGCAGATGAGGCAGACTCCAGCAGTCCGAGGGCCATGGTATCAGAAGAGCCAAGTGAATGGCGGTCAAGGGCGGCCATCCCAGCACATGACCCCAATGTCCAGTCAAGGTCCTTCAAGATGCTTCAGCAGCAACTGGCTGCAGAATAGGTGAGATACAGTGAAAAGAAGATTTGGGATGATAAAACTATAAATATGGGATACTTGGGAGTAGACATGCACATTGAAGTAAAGACAATGCATATATACAATGGGACATCGTTATTAAGGTCACCCTCAGGACTGGGCAAGATTGACCTGAAAGGCGAGGTGGCCATATTAAGGGGACTAATTTCCTACAGTTTAAAGTTACAGAAATAACTTGGGACTGTCCTTAATTGCAATGTGGCTGTATTACTGAGGTGATTGTAAAGCGAGATTCTTCTGTAAAACTAGTTTTGGTAAATATTTTAAGATGCAGAAATTAGGCATAATATTTGTTACCAGTCAGCTTCTCATTATTTATACCAGACTTTACACTAGGGAATTCCCAAACTAAGCCAGCTGGGTGTCACTTTAAAGACATTGGGTGGTGCCTGGATGAAGCAGGGCCTGGTGGACCCTAGATCCTTTCCTCCTATGACATGTGACACTGTTTAACTGCTGGGGTGACTTAGAATTGAGACTGGAATTAAAGCAGGACAAGATACAGACAGTGATTGGGTCACAGATCAAAGGTCAGGTGCAGCTGTTAATGTCTGTTAGACAGAATCACTTAGGGTTTCTTTGAAGGTTGCTACTAAAGGATGATGAGAAAATGTAAGAGCAACATCATCTTTACAGTAGGCCAGTGTTTGCAGATGTAAATGCTAATTTGAGTACTGTTTTATGGTGTTATTGCTCTCCTCTTTATCACTGAAATCCAGTACGAGATTGGCATCTATGCAGGTCCTTATTTTTTGTTTTCGTTCTCTTTCCATCATTGACACGACACTGGCATCTTCACTTTGTCATTTCTCGCTCTCATTCTCTTCCTCTTTGTGCTTTGCGGGGTGTGGTCCCGGTCACTTGGTTTCTTCTTCTGCTTGCTTACTAATACTCTACATAGACCTCATATCTGCAATGGTCTTCCGTTCTTGACTGTTCACACCTGCCCTCCCAAGATCTCGTTTCACGCTGCCTTTCCATCTCAGCCTTGGTCTTCCTCCTCTTCTTCTACCAACATCTCCACTCCAAACATTCTCACCCTTATTCTACACTCCCCTCTGTTCTCCAATCTCATTCCTGGTCATCTTAGTCTTCTTCTCCCTTCCACTCTGCGTGCATCCACCTCTTCATTAGATGGTTCCTTTCATTCATCCCCAAGTCAAACCCACTTTTCCAAAACTCACCAGCTTCATCCTGTAACTCTATTTCACTAAGCTTCTCCATTCGTCTTCACTTGTCTTTGGTTTATTCCATTATATTGAATTATGGTATTTCTCACAAGAAGTAGATGTGTCATAGTGTATATGTTGAGGTAACCAGTAACTATATAATTATACACACTGCAAAAGAAAGGCTTCAGGTGCTGACATTATCCTGCCTGATGTTAAGGTCAGCGTCCTACATTCCTACCATGCCCCCCTGATCCTTCACATAGATCTATAAGTAGCCTACAGTTCCTGCCTTGTACCTGCAGTATTCCTCATTTCGGTCTCAAGAAGACCATGTCTTCTGGCACAAGAAGGATCTTTGAGGGGTGCACAAGTGAACTACTACGTACACTTAAATTTGGAAATGTGTTTGGGGGTCATAATTTGGGTAAAAAACAGCTCATACAAAATCTGACCCAACATGTAATGCCCTCCATTTGAACAATAAGATGATGTAATTTGTCTGTTCTGTGCAAGCTGTCTGACCTTGTGGCAATCCATTTCATAAAGAGAAATCTTCCTTCATGACAATATAATATTGAAATCAATTTTTTTAGGTCACAAAGTTCTATAAAGTGTAACTTCTTGCTTTGACATTTCAGCTACAATAGGTATCCTTCACCAGGATCTGAATTGTGGGATTATTTAATATTTCGTTTGGATTTTTGTCTTATGTAAGAAAAATGTTGGCAGTTTTTGACAGGAAAGGTACATTTATTATTCTTTTATATGGATTATTTAATGGTATTTTGAACATGCTACATAGATAGCCTGTCCACAGAGATATCTGGCTCATCAGACTAGATATTACCAACATTATTGAT
The DNA here is from genome assembly GCA_020002185.1 of Paraescarpia echinospica. Classification (NCBI taxonomy): domain Eukaryota; kingdom Metazoa; phylum Annelida; class Polychaeta; order Sabellida; family Siboglinidae; genus Paraescarpia; species Paraescarpia echinospica. The sequence continues at coordinate 9,919,567 of CM034535.1, forward strand.
TGGGATCACCAACAATAAGCTTGGATAGACTGAGATACCACAGGAAATACTCGTGGGAGTTTCTGTTATTAATATAGCTTGCCTCGAGGGAGATGCCGTGAGCAGCTAGGTATATTTACCTTACAGTCTGCAGCTGAGGTATTTATGTGGGTTTCTGAATGCCTGCGGAGGTTGCAATCCCATATTTGTGTGGCCCCAGTTGCTCCGAGAATCTCTCTGGCAACTTCTAGGAAACAGGATGCCACTAAGAGATAACCAACCATGCAATATGTCTGGCAGACTGTGCGTAAATGACATCTGTCCACGAGAATGAATGAACTCACATGTTCTTGATACAACTGATACATTGTACTGTGTATCGGTGGTTTAAGTTTTGCACTGACTGGGAAACAAGAAGGTTTTTAGGAGGAAAGTAAAATAAATTATATGTGTTTTCTGTGTCTTCCTTAGAGTATATCTTGGCCCATTGCCAACATTGATTTAATTTTTACTTCAAAATATATTATTTTCTTTATGGGTTATTGATTTTTTTTTTTAAGCAAACTTTTCAATGTTTTTATAATCAAGGTTTCTGTATAAAATATTTGGTATCGATATCAGTAGGGAGTAAAGCAAGTTACAACACACACATTGGCATGTTTGTGCGAGCCATTTACATGGCTACTTGAACGAATGATCAGAAAAACACCATCTATGCGTAGTTTTATGATGTTGTCCTAGTAATATATTCAGCAAGGCCACAGCTGATGAGAACCTGTTTATCTTTCATTGCTACCTGCAAGTCGTTATAACCAGGAACTCCCACGCTTTGGTTCACCTGATCTATGGGTATGCAGATGGTATGAGGACGCCAAGCAATAACATAGAAGTCGTAGGAGATATTTATTTTTCACAGATTAATGATGACCCGATGAAGAGTCAGATAATTGTTTTAACTTATACCCCTCTCCAATTATCCAATTTCAGTTCAGTCATATCATAATTGTGTTTGTTGTTTAGTTTCTGTCTGCCAGAAACATGTTCCAATGAATATCTTCTGGACGTCCCCCAACATTGACCTTTGAAAGAACATTCCATCCATTTCCGAGGAAATAGTAATTTGATTCAGACAAGAAAAGTTATAAATAATTGCAATATAGCACGTATGTCTCATTTGATCAATGGTGGATACATTTCTAATAGGTTATTATTTTCCTTGAAATTAACATAACTTATGTCGGTAAACTTGATTGAGCTGATGCTAAATCATCAAGTGCTATAGTACTGTAGCATGTCTATGCATTATTCTACCACACTGTAATTATGTTGGTAATATATATATATAATGTGATGTAATAATGCAATTAGCAATGAATAAATTGTGTTGATCGACGTGCTGATACTGCTATAATAATTACATAAACTGTTGCCATACAGTAGTCATTAAAAGCAGCTCCACGTACACAGTTGAGTTAATGTCCTGCATTATTAATTTAACAGCTTGATGGTGTCTTTGTGATCATAATGCATGATTGCTATCAATAGACTTTGTACAAAGTTCTGCAGTAACTGCATTTGAATAATGCATCCATGAGCTGGAACGGTGAAATCTTGTGAGAAAGATGTTTGGTTCAGCAGTCGGTTATTGCCCTTGGAAACAGGGGCAGTTTACACTTTACTGACGTGAACTGTTCTTTTGCTTACACATGTAAATAATTGGTTGTCTGGGTAGAAAATGTCATGGATGTCACATGCATACACAACATATTGTTCTAACAAAACGTTTTTTAGGTGTATTGGGTGGATGGTGCTGTCAAACATACATACGTGTATTTCAAACTTTTTCTATTATCTACTTGTTATTACCGGTGAAACTGTGCCCAATCTCATTTGTGTGTTTTAAATGTAATCATGTGATTGTAATTATGATAAGTACCTAGTTATGATGAAGAAGTATTTAATCTTCAATACATCAGTTGGGGGCAGGTGTGGGTGTGGCAGGTAGGATAGGTTTCTTTATTAGTAGCAGTGCTATATACATAATAAACATAATAGCATTTACTATGTGGATAAAGGACCACCTACTAAACTATGATAATTACATGTCCTGTGTAGAACATAGTGCCAATTTCTTTCGGAATATACATGTATATTAGATAGGACACTGAGTGCAGGTGTAATGTACATACCAATAGAAGTGTATCATGTTCTTGGGTCCAGAATCTGATGTTGAAAACAACATTTCCAGACAGACTGAAATGCCATTTATTAAGAGCAGTGACAAAACTATTGTGATGTTTTCTTTCGTAATTTAAACTACATCCAACTTAAACATAGTTCTCACAAGTACACAAGGCATAATTAAATGTAAATGTGTAAAAGCTGCTCTTGTACTTCTGTCAGAAATTGGACTTGACACGGTTTATTCAGAAATAAATCTCCTTGATAAGTTATTTTGCTAATAACGTTAAGCGTACTTCCTAACAGCTCTAGTATACAGCTAAACGATCTCTATATATGTATGCAGTTGTACTCCATTTCATGTAAGCTTCACATTAATTATCCACTCAGGAAAGTAATAAATGACATTCAGTTGTACTACATACAGGTAGAGTTAAAATAAATCATTAGTGTGCATTCCATGGAAGATGAAGAAAGACTGCGATAGGACAGAATTAGACAAGTTATAAACAAGTGGGGTATCTGAGCTGAAGGTATTCTGTACAGAAAACTCGCCGTTCGTCTCCGCCTACATGTTTCGCAGGTCACTAACATGATGCTGTCAGTCTCTAGACAAGTGGGCTTCATTGGGTGCTCTTTGGCATTTATGCTTCCTAAAAATAATGTTTGTGACATAACATGTATATGTCTTCCTCTGGAAGACGTGGGTGTATACAGCAGTGTATGGCAGGATTCCTACTGAGTATATCTTCTCTTATGATAATTATGGAAAATACTTAAAGGTGTGATATTTTAAACATAGTAATGCACACTTTTATACATTACTGTGTTTACTATATATGCCCAGATTTCCAGAATTGTTTTCAAAGTTTCAGAATTTTACCCAGATTTATGTGTCTTGTCTGCTGTGTTGGTTAATTTGTAGATAATAATATTTTCTTTTAAATAGTTTCTATGGATAACGGAGACATGTTCCCTGTACATGCAGCTTCCATGTAATATGATCCCTGGGGAATTAATTTGTTTATTAATTATTTTGTTGTTTATCCCCTGTACTAGTTATTTGCATTTCATGCAGAATGTTACTTAAGGGGTGTGTGTGTGCATGCGTGCATGTGTGTGCACATGCATATGTGGGTGTGTGAGAGGGTGGATGGATGGGTACTATAGTAGGGTAAATACATGCTTGCCTGCCTGTATGTATCCACTGCAACTGAGCATTACTTTAGGGTTACCTCTGTAATGTAGCCACCTTCCCAGGTTGGTCCCAAATTGTGTCGATGACACTAGTATTCAGGTCACTTTGGGCTGGTCCCAAAGGGTGACCTCATTAGTGAGGATCCACTGTATAAGTTAGCATCAATGACGCAGTGTAATTAAATCGACTGAAGTTTCTAAAATGTTTACACTAAACGTGCTGAAAGACATGTTTTGTGTTCCATCATTGCTGTCTATATAGTTCACCCCTAACACCAGTCAGGCTCCGGCTGTCTTGCTCTGGAGCGGCTTGGAGCACTATGCTCCTGGAGGTCTATGGATCAGGTTTCACACTGACATAGTATAACATCGCTAGGTCTTGTATACAAGCATTGCCCACAATATACAGCTGGGTTTTAACTGGCACTACCAGGTGAATTCACTACCCACAGCGGCTGTTGAGAAATGCTTTATGTATTACAGTTAGGTTACTAAGAATATTCTGCACAAACTTACCCAGTTATCGTACCACAACCTGTAAATTTAGTTGGGAAAGGTGTGCCAGAAATATTATCCTTCCATTACAGCAAGTGTAAACAGGTTGTATATTGCATTTGTAGGTAGACAAGAATGAATGACTCCAAATTGTACCATCAACTTGGGTGACTGGGTTTCAACTATTCATCTTGCACCAGTTTTTGGGTCACCTTCATACTCCCAACTTACTGCCCTACCCAGCTTCAACGTATGTTTTTGTCTTAGAGATGGTAGAACAAAATGTTTTGTTTGTGTGTGGTGTTCTAGAGTCCTATTCCACCACAGTTGGCTTGGCCTGTATCAATGGTCTAGGGTTACAAACGTGATGTAATATGAGCTAAACCACTATATATAGCCTTAGACATGGCATGTAAGTTGATACTGAGCTATTATACTAACTACACATGGCAAAGAGATTAGTTTCAGGCTTCTGCAAAAAGCTGCTGGGGATATGATAAACAGTTTAGCAAGTTCATGACAGTTTTTGTGTTTACTTTTAACATATCAATCATTCTAATCAATCCGATCACGAATTCTTGCATACACAAATGAAAATGGTTTCCAGATAAATGTGTTTTAGTTAAGTTTACCTGAACTATCAAGTAATCATAACCATTTCCTGAACTATGTCTTCTGCAGTGCTCTTAACCATTAAACTTCAGCAACACCAGACAAATCAGTTTGTCAACATAGTTTCCTACCATGCACCAAGTACCATGCACTTTTACCGGAGGAAAACATATTTTTGAATGTTTCCAAGGCAATCTATATTTACCTCCTGCGGATTCAGGCTATTGGCAAATGTGGCGATGTGGCCAGGTGTTTTTGCTTTGCAAATAAACATGTTGTTTGGTGCACTTCGATAACAGTTCCTTGTTCGCACCTTTCTTGCAGCTGAAGCACGGCTGTTTTAGACCCAAGTTTAAGTACATAAAGAGACAGCCATTAGTGCAGGTGGTTATGATTGTTGCATATCAGAGTCACTTCATGTATCTTGAGATGGATGACTATTCTTTGAGGTTGTTCTTGGGTTCTAACCAAACTGTCTTGTCAGAATATTGGTGAATAGCTAAGCAATACATATGCAATGACCAAGGGAACAAAATATTAGCTCAGTACGGTGACTCTGTGCAAAATGAGCACCGTTGTGCAGCTATCAAAATATACCTGTTGTTAGAGTGAATGTCACTATTGAAAGGTAAAACTCTGCACTGAAACCATCCAGGATCATACCTACAGTGACAAATTTGTTGTAAATCAAAGGTGCATAATGCATAGTCACATTCCCACCCCTAGGCACCTTCAATGGAAGGTTGGCCACTCTGGGTGTTTAGAAACTTAGCGCTTCTATCTATTTTAACTAGCACCATGATGCAGCACTTTTATCCAGATTTTGGTCTGATTTTAATTCTTTTATATTATTCATATCATCGCAGCAGTGCAACAATGCTCCAGGGTTGGATTATGCACTTATATGGAGGAAGAAGAAGAAGAAAAAGAAGAAAACTTAATTTGATTACCCGGTAGTCCAAAATAAATATGTTGTCTTTCTGTTGCAGATTGTTCGCGTTCATAGAAATCACGTGATACAGATCACATGACCTCCCATCCACAGTTTCGCCAGAAGAAACACAGAAGACAAGAGTTCCTGCAGCGGTAGAAGAAACAAATACAGACAAGCAGAAGACTCCATTTAAGGCTTTATTAATACTGATAATTATGTTCTTAGGGTAAATGTATTTGTTCTGTTCATGTGGTTGTCCCTCTTACTGCCAGATTCTGTTTGAGGGTGCCATTTTCAGCAAAATCTCATGGTGCCAAATGTCTGTAAATATGTATCGTAGAGAGCACTCTAGAAAATGCATTTTAGGTAGATTGTTTTAACCAATATTGTATTTGTTTATTGCGTAGAAATGGGTCACAAAAATAATCAACAAGAGACTGTGAAACGTGTTTCAAATGAAAGTGCGAGACGTGTCTTTTTGTAATAATTTGCATGCTGCCTGTTAACGAATACTTGGGCAGTGCAAAAATCACTGTGTAAAGTTGTTGACTCGTATGGTATATGTACATACATTGTTAGAAGTAGAATTGCACGTACTACTGTGTTTCCCTGATATTTCTTGACTATTCAGACACATTTATTGCTGGCCATTATATGCACTTTAAGTTTGGTATCAGCAATGTGTTATTTAGTAATGCACTAAGTGGAATATCTAATATAACACAATGTGTTCTTTAAACATGCACTGTTGGACAAACATTGGCAATAATTTAAGTCACCCACTTGGTTGTGTATCCTTCTCTCAGTTACCCTCCTGTCCTGTGATTTTTAATTTCCTCTTCAAATTTTAAATCACAATGCATACATCTAAATTTGGTGGCTTATAAACACAACTGTTTCATATCTCTGGTATTTTTTGCACATCCTAGTAACTGTTTATTTAATAAAGCCAGCAATTAAGTTTTCTTTGTATATTTAATAAACAACTACGGCTACTACTTTGTCATCGAATTAAAATGTATCAGTTAATTGTATCAGTTAGTTAATCAGTAGCCTTTCTTATTAGTTTTTCCACATTTGATGGAAGTACCATGTCTTATTAAACACTTCACACACTGTGACTATTAGGTACTCTACTGTGTGACTTTACAAAGTCACAACCTGTTTAATATACGCAAGTGTTGACTACACTTTAGTATGTGTTTGATGAACTGCAGAACTCTATTATTTATTTATATTTATCTGAAACTCGATCTGTGCCTTACTCATTGGTTCTGACGCAGCAATGGAAGAAGATGTGTGTGGTGCAATTTGATCTTGCATGTTACTTTAACGTAAAACCAGAGTGGTTGTAGAACTATAATCTGTATGTATCAAGCACTGGAAACGTGTGTGATCAGGGGTTGAACATATAATCAAGTGTATAAAGAATACATCAGATTTTAAACAAGTTGATGTTTATTGACATTAGTTATTGTGACAAGATATCGTATGACAGTGGATTGTGCTATAACCTACAAAACAAGAGTTCAAATGCACTTATTTCATTGTCTACATGTCGGTGTAGCGTTATATATTTGCTCTGGAAACCTTCCAGTGCAAAACATGGGTCTGCATTGTTTACAACATGCTTTTGACAACAGCTGGTACATTGACGCGGGGTACTTGCCCATTTGGAGAGATTTCCGCATCCGTCTGTCACTTGTGGTTGCCCGCAATAACTGATAAACACCTCTGTCATCACACGCAACTTGCTGTGTGGCACGTTGTTTCGCTGAGTAGAAAAAACAGTTATCAAAGAGCCTGCCAGACAATGGCAGAAACATGCCATGGTTTCGTCTTACAAGAGGAATATTCACCGTTCTCTTTGTGCAATGTGATTTTAAGACTAAAATATGTTGTCAACATGTTACCTGATCATACTACCACATTTAAGTGTTTTACCGATGCAATTCACTAAAAGTTTTTAATTTGACTTATGTTGTACAGTAGATGTGATATAGCATGCATTGGGGTGACCTGTTCCGGGTGCTGATCTGTGATGTGCCACGGAGAGCTGTCATTTTGCATTTGTCACAGTATTATGAATTATGGTTAAAGTTGTTGAAATAAAATGTACGTTGTTCCTGAACAAAATGTGTTTGCGGAAAATGTCATGCCTGTTGAGCGACACTAGTTCATGCATCGATAAATCGCTTAAGTTGAATATCTTCTATATTCTTGCCCACTCAAGTCCACACAACTGTCTATCTTCGTCAGCAGCGAAGTCAAACGAACGCAGACTGCTAACATTCGAACATAATGATGGTGCAAGCAACCCACATCAGAATGGAACACATCCTTCACACCAAGGACTCGGGCCTGGCATACCAAACATAAAGACGATAATTGCATGATGTGTCACGGAACCGATGCAGCACAAGTTGCGTGTTGTCATCAAACATAGCCATACACTTGCTCACTCGTGTTTTGTCTACAACTAGGATCACCGGAGAATTTAGGCATGTACCTAATGTCTCGGGGGGGGGATAATCAACACAACCCCCCTTCACTGGAAAATCTCCAGTACTACCTCCCGTCTACCGGGATAATCTGTAGCACTACACTACGCGACCGGGAACGTCTCCAACACTATCCACGCTCGATAGGGCGAATCTTCTGCTTCACAATCGACACCAACAACAAGTCCAACCGACAAAAATCATCCACGCTTGGGGTTGGATACCAATAAGTCCAAAACATTTACCACCCCCCGCCATTACGAAATGTTAAGTCCGCAGGTGACTAGCGATGGCCATACAACTTCGCCACAGCTTTGCCGGTGTATACATACTCGGTGTAGATTGGGCATCATAACATTTGGTCATACACTTACGCACGCACGCATGCCGCATGCACACACGCACACATTATCTCAAAATATTTGTATAGTAATTTACATAGAATAGACTACTTGCGACGATTGCTGCATCGACCGTCAACGGTTGAATGCCAGGCCTTTGATTTCGCTTTATAAGTACCAACAATAATTATTATTAAACGAGTGTAAGTATTAATTATAAACCACAATATCTCGGTCCACAGGTCAGTGGCTGCATGTTCAAGTAAAGTCAAGTATATCTAATTAGTATGCATGCTCACGACACGTACACTCAATCGGTACAAAACACACCGGGTGCAATAATTATTATTTAAGAGAAAAAAGGATAATTTGCCAGAAGAAATCTCAATTTGTATCGATCGCTCACATACCAGTTTTTATTTACTTGAATGAAAAAGTCTTGACCGCCAAATTGGGATACGATGCTGAATATTAAAAAAAAAATTATAATGTGAGAAAGCTGTTTTGTTGTAAAATATCGTAGTGTCGCATAGAACCTGAGCTTGCCTGGTTGTCTTCCCGCCGGGAATGTCTTCTGCTAGGAGACCCGTTTGTAGCTTTCGTAATATCTTAGCCTTTACCAGTCAAACCTAACCGTTCGCTACTAAATTCCCACATCGTCGGTTCGAAGATAAATAACAGAACTGCGTCGCATCACGATCCAATCTATCAATATCGAGGACAATGCTAGCGATGACTCATCGACAAGCAGGCGCCGAGCACGATTGTCCACCAGTTCCAGATGTAGATCACTGGCAGATGCCGCCGTGGTGCGACTGATCATTTGACACTATCTCTCGACATCCGTCCAGCCACCAAACAACGATTGCAATGAGTGAATGTTAAACAATAAAGTTCTATTACTGACATCAGTTGAATATTACGTTGGTCGCCTGAATAGTATAGTATTCCTACTATTCGTTTGTGTTTGAAACGTCAGTCACAAGACAATGGCGCAGTAAGAACAGGGGGTACAGAGCCAGTTAGCGTAGTTCCACAAAACAGAAAGTGTTATCCGCTATTCCTGAGCTTGTTATGGCCGTACCGGAGCCACCCCAATAATATGACCGACATTCACTCACTCACTCACTCACTCACTCACTCACTCACTCACTCACTCACTCACTCACTCACTCACTCACTCACTCACTCACTCACTCACTCACTCACTCACTCACTCACTCACTCACTCACTCACTCACACATTCACTCATTCGCACACTGACTCACCCACTCATTCACTCCCTCATTGATTCACTCGCTCGCTCGCTCGCTCACTCAGTCACTCCTCATACATACATTCACTCACTCACTCACTCATTCACACCCTCACACATTCACTCATTCGCACACTGATTCACCCACTCATTCACTCCCTCATTGATTCACTCGCTCGCTCACTCAGTCACTCCTCATACATACACTCACTCACTCACTCACTCACTCACTCACTCACTCACTCACTCACTCACTCACTCACTCACTCACTCACTCACTCACTCACTCACTCACTCACTCACTCATACATTCACTTACTCACACACTCAAGCCTTGACACTTTCATTTTGCGTATTTTCACAACAAAACAGTGCATCTTGTTAACAAAGATGGTGGGTGTCGTAATAAACATCACCAAAAAGTGCTACAGCGATTATGATTTTCCGGCGGATGCCATACGAAGGTGGTGGAAGGTGCTCACAATATTTAAATTGTATTAATTACACCATGTTAGCTATCAGAAAACAAAAGATATGTTAGAATTAAACAACATTTAAGTGAAGAGTGAACTAGACACATCACCATTATAGCGCACTACTTGCTTATACTCAGTAAGAAACTGATTTACCCACAAGATGATGTGTGGGTTCACATGCATATTGACAAGTTTACTCATCATACTGTGTGGCTGAATGGTGTTGACAGCCGAGGAAAAGTAAAAAAAACTATCCTGGCAAACGACTTGGACTTTTCCAGATAAGTATACACACTATGACATAGAGTGAGGACTGCATCCTCCACGCCTCGATTGCGTTTATACGCAAATTGGAGGGGATCCAGTTGATCCCCAACATGCTGCAGGAGAGGACGAAGTACGAGTCGCTCAAAGCACTTGATGACGACCGAGGTAAGCGCCACAGAGCGGTAGTCATTGAGAACAGATGGCACAGGTTTCTTGGGGTCAGGACAGATGACTGACGATTTCCAGACCAGGGGGATACGATGCTGCTCCATAGACTTTGGATCCCTTTTATTTATCATTTATATAAACGACATCGTCAGTGCTACTACATTATTCAATACAATCATGTTGATGATACTACCTTAATCGAAATGCTTTTATTTATATAAAACTAGCTGAGTTACTCGGCGTTGCCCGGGGATAAAAGGCAGTCATATGTACCAGAAACCCTGAAACCTTAAGTGTTGTTTCTCAATATTCTGGGGCTAACCTACAGGAGTTGTGCAGTGCGCATTGCGAAGGGTGCGTGAAACTGAATTTTTTTTTTTTTTTTAAAGTTAAACAAATAATTGTGTCAACCAAGTGCAATAATTTGTGCATAAAAACACAGTTTCTGTCTATATATATATAGTTTGGTAAGGTAGGCTGGAGCGACAACGTGGATGGTATCAAAGCTGGTTGGAATGGATGTAGTGTTGGTAGGCTTATTATTTCTGGGGGTAGTAGATTCCAAGCACTTACAACTCTAGGATAGAATGAGTATGCATAATATGTATTTATGTGTGCATGTATATGTAAGTATTTGTTGGGATCGCTGTTTCGTGTACGAGCATGGGACTATAAGATGTTGTGGTAGGGTAATGTTCAGGAGGTTGTGTTTTAGTTTGTAGAAGAAGGTAAGTGATGTTGTAATCGTCTTCTTTCTATAGTCTGCCAACCAAGTTTGTTTATAAGGCCGGTTACGCTTGTTGTGCGGCGGTGGTCATTTAAAGTAAATCTAGCTGCGCTTCTTTTACGTTTTTCGAGGGTATCAATGTTATTTTGTGAATAGGGATTCCAGGCTACAACTCCGTACTCTAGTTTTGGTCTTACTAACATATTGTAAGCTGTTTCCTTAACTTTAGATGTTGCAGGGTGGAGAGTGCGTTTAAGGAGGCTAAGTGTTCTAGCGGATTGAGATGCAGTGGTGTGGACAAGCTTTGTCCACAACAGTTTATAATCAATTGTGATGCCGAAAGAGGGGTTGGCAGTCATTTGCATAATGGGTTGACTTAATTAGCGTAGTTCGTCACGGAAATAGGTTTCACGTTTGTACACATGTTTATACGTATAGACTTACACGTTATTCGTCACGCGCAGGTGTGCGTTTATGTGTGTGGTTGTCCGTACTGCGGTGGTTGCGATGCTTATCTGGAGATTATTGTTAATCACCAGTGGCTGTAATGATCCACGTTGTTGCCAGCTTACGTCGTTGTTAACATGATGTTTTGTCAACGAGTGTTATGTACATTTCGTCTAGTGTTGGCAATTGCATCGTTGTCAACTTCTGCACTGCTGTTGACATATGTACTGCAGTTGATGTTAGTATTTACTGTTATTATAAAGGTTGGCTTGTTTGTGTGTGGGAAACTCGTGGTACAAGCATGCAGCTACAGTTAGTGCTTCGTTTCTTTTGAAGTTTTCGGCCATGTGTACGTTACTGACAACGAATCATCATATATTTATACAGGGAATGCTAGGTTTATCTGCAAGTTTGATGTTTTCAGGGCCTTAAAGCTCTTCCATGCTACAATTTTACCTGTCTTGTTCGTTACATGTTTGACGATTGATTCTTTGACGAATAAATCCGTTTCAATCTCCTTGATTTGGGAGCCTACAGTCAAATCTGTCTCAACGGCGTGTAGAGAGTCAAGTCTACCCTCAACGAAGCTGTCATCAGAGTGTCTCCAGTCAGGATACGCTCATCAGGCGCGCTCAGACGCAACGTAACGTCAACTACGCCGCTGGTGTTCAAGTGACGGATTGAAGTCAACGAAGCTGTCGCCGGAGTATCTCCATCGCAACTGGAGTCCTGCCAAATGTATTCGAGGCTTCGCCCAGGACCCGCTCATTGGGAGCGCTCAAACGCAACGTAACGTTAACTACACCGCCGGTGTTCGTGTCGCCACCTGGCAGGTTGAAGTCAACTACGTGACGGGACGTGCAGTGTCTGGAGTCGGTACTACATTTCGCATCGTGTTGTGAACAATGTTAATAGTGTTCGTGTCGCCCCCTGGCGGCTGAAGTTCAACTACGTCACGCAACGCCAAGCAGTGTGACGTCCAGAGACTATACTACACACTGCATGGTATTAGTTAAGGAATTGTTCGAAAGTATCGAAGTATTGTAACTGGGCTGTTTCTCGCATGAGCTACAGCATAAGTCTTAAAGAGACAATAGATAACTTTGTATGTCTATTGTAACTAATGTCACTATGCGTGCAGTGTGAGTAGCGAGTATTTATTATTCGTTGATATCGAGTTACAGTTTAAGTAAAGGTTACATGTCTGTGACTATAATGTCTAGGGTAAGTGTTCACCATTCATATCAAGATCCCCTAGCGGTGCTACTGGAGGTCTGCGTCGCAGCACTCAAAGCCAACCAAGAAATTAAAGCGACCGAAATGCAAGAGAGGGAGAGAGAAAAGACAGAGACACGGCTGAAGGCCAGCAGAAAGCAGATGAAATGATTCTACGCAGTGGACTCTCACCATATCCTCGGCTCTTTGGTCAAGAAACATCGTTCTCCCGAGCAAGAGATGCGACGTCAGGTCGGCACCTGTGATGCTGTATCCGAAGTGTTGATGAACCACGTAGAGAGCGCGCAGAATCACTGGCGAAGAAGCAGACGATGCGACGGTCGAATGACTACAACGCCAACGGAATGAAGGTGGTTCGATCTTCATTTCAACGACGTCCAGTTTTATAAGGAGATATTATCGTTCAAGCGACTCGCAAAGCTCGACTGCATTACGGCTGCAAGCTGCCGTCGAATTCGCCGCCAAAGAAGTCAAGTTGAAGGCGCTTCGAGTTAAAGAGCAGGAAGAAGCAGAGTTAGAAGAGCTAAGACGGTGGAAGTGGAGCAGGAACGTCGTGATATCGTTCGTTTAGAAAGGGAAGAATAACTTGAGCACATTTCACGTCTCGTCTCTCCTCAACAGAACAACGACACTGCAGGCTTTTGCAGAGTCGTTAAGTCTCAACCGCCTCCCAGCTCCGGAACAACCAGTCTTCAATGGCGATCTCCTTCACTACATCGACTGGAAGGCTTCGTTCATCGCCCTCGTCGACAGAGGTGTTCTTCACCAACAGAGAAGATGCTTTATGTCAGACGGTACGTTGGTGGAGAAGTAAAGAAGGTTCTTGAGAGCTACATTCGTCAGAACACTGCTGCAGCATATGACGAAGCCTCGTGTTGAACCAAAGGTACGGTGACCCCTTCAGTGTGGGTCAAGCGTTCCGAAAGAGGCTGTTTTCGTTGCCAAAGATTGGCTCGAACGATACCGTTCAGGAGTTGGCCGACTTCCTGAAGAGTTGTCGGGCAACCACGCGTCGTGTGCATAGTTTGCAATTTCTGGACAACTGCCACGTATCATCAGTCGACTTCCGGATTGGACGATATCCCGGTGGAATCGACTAGTTTTTGCCACAGTAAAGAAGGAGAACAGTTACCCTCCGTTGACCAAGTTTGTTGACTTCGTCGGTAAGGAGGCTCGGATTGCGTGCAATTCCATTTCGTCATTGCACGCCCTGAGAGGGCTTAACAGCACCCCTTCCGTTAACTTCAAGTCTACTGCTACTTCACGTGAAGCCAAACGCAACAGGGCCAACGCCTTGGCGACCACTACCACGGAGAAGTCGGCTGAATCGTCAAACGAACAGAAGAACGAACACAGATGTGCATGCTCGTTTTGCCAACGAAAGGGACATCTGATCACGTATCTTATCTTCATCGCCAAGACCTTGGAGGAAAAGAGAAAACTAATAAAAGAGAAACGTCTGTGCTTTGGGTACATGAAGAAAGGACACATCTCCCAGGAATGTCGCATGAGACAGACCTGCGAGCAGTATAAACGTCAACACCCGACCTGTCTCCGCGATGGAGAGACTACATGGTGGGTAAATCAAATGGATTCAAGGAAACGTCTCAAGTTGAGAGAGAGGATGCTTCTCAGAGAGAATTGGAATCTGCTGTTTCGCTCAGCGTTACAGGAGGTGGCTTGACGAACACATCAATGGTCGTTCCTGTGTGGGTCTCGACGCATAGTAACCCAGAAGAAGAACCAGTCGTTTACGCGCTTCTCGACACACAGAGCGACACAACATTCGTCAGCCAGGAGACCAGTGAGTCACTGAAAGTGGACATGGAATCAGTGAGACACAAGCTAACAACGACGACCATTCGGAACTCGATTGTCCACTGCAAACGGGTGACAGGGGTGTGTGTACGAGGTTTTAGCTCTGCAACGAGAATCAACTTGCCCAGGGAGTTAATTCCAGTAGACAGATCTCACATCCCTACCTATGAGACAGCAAGAAGATGGACTCATCTAACTAGTATCGCGGAAGAACTACCCCCACTCAAGAATTGAGTCGGCCTGCTCATCGGCTACGATTGTGAACGAGCATTAGCGCCACGATAGGTCATCACGAGTAAAGATAACGAACCTTATGCCCAAAGGACACACCTGGGTTGGAGCATCGTCGGATGTGCTACTCCTCGACTCGACCTAGGAGACGTTACTGGATTCAGTCATCGCATCACAGTGAAGGAATTGCCAGCAGTAACACCTGAATGCTGCAGTTGGACTTCGTCGACACCAGACATGACGAGAAATGTACGTCCCAAGACCACCTGTTGTTCTTACACAAGCTAGAGGAAGAAATACGGCAGAAGGCAAACTGTTGTTACGAGATGCCTCTTCCCTTCAAAGAGCGTCCTCAGCTTCCTAACAACAAGAAGCTCGCCACGATTCGTTTGGAACACCTGAAGAAGAAGTTCAACTAAGACGAGGAATATCACGAATGCTACACCAAGTTCATGGAGGAAGTCACCGAGAATGGAGACGCTGAAAGAGTAACGAACGAATCTACAGATGGAACCACTCATCACGGCGTCTATCATCCAAAGAAACGTGATTGCTCGGCCAGGGACAAGGGAACTTCGCTAAACGAACACCACCTTACTGGACCTAATCTCATCAACGGTTTGACGGGAGTATTATGCAGATTCGGGAAACACCCGTCGCGATCAAGTGCGATATCGAAAGGATGTTCCACCAGTTTCACGTCAAGGAAGGAGATCGTGACTACCTGAAGTTCTTATGGTGTGAAAAGTTCTTATGGTACGGCACTCGTCAAGCAACACGAAGAAGAACTTTCTTTTACTTCCAATTTCATTAGATGTAATTTTTACGTCGATGACGGAGTCGTCAGTGTAGAAGACAGCACCTCGGCCATCGCTCTCGTGAAGGAAGCCAGGGAACTATGCTCAAGAGGAAGCTTACGCCTTCATAAGTTCATCTCGAACGATCATGTTGTCCCCTCGGAGAAAGCCATTAGCATAAAAGATTTTGATCTTGCCTTCGAAGAACTGCCTATGGAACGAGCCCTTGGTATACAGTAGTGTGTGGAATCTGATCACTTCAATTTCCGCGTCATCCTGAAAGACAAACCATTGGTTCGTCGCACAATATTGTCGACGGTTGCCTCCTTGTACGACCCCCTGAGATTCGTTGTACCCTTCATCTTAGATGGCAAGCGCATCCTGCAAGAGATGTATAGGCGAAGAACGGGTTGAGATGACCCATTCCCACTTCGCCAAAGATGGGAACGCTGGAGGAACGACCTCATTCATCTGGGAGAGCTAAATATACCAAGATACTACCTGCCTCCAAGATTCCGCAAAGTAACGAATGTTAGACGCGAGCTCTTCAGGCTACGAGCGATGCTCGTTCCTCCGTCTGAAAGACGAACGAGACATGATTCACTGCTCTCTAGTGATTGGTAATTCTCGTGTCGCGCCAAACAGGATAATGACCATACCGTTTCAAATATAATACCCCTCCAGTGAAATGTCTGCTGTGTTATGAATTAACGAGACATGGAATATAGTGATCCCATGGCCGGTATGCGTGGGACAAATGCGCTATTAGTCCTGCAAAAGTTACAGCTATGGGAAATACCAAGCTTAAATTAACACTTAAACTTAAATTAACTATTTTATAAGAAATATACTTTGGATTAAAACAAACTTCAAACCACACAGAAAATATTTTGATTTGTTTCATGTTAACCACTACCTTAATGATTCCGCTTCTACGCCTAAACAATACACCAATCACTACCGAATTAACAATCGGCTAAAACTGTCTTCATATTCGACATAGACAGGCTTAAGTATTACAGGCAAACAGATTGTATGACTGTTTTTAGTAATTCAGAACACCGCCTTTTTGGCACCAGCAATTTCAGACACATAAGGTTCATACAATCAGCACAACTCTTTACAGAACTAAAATACAGGTACTTAGCTTTGACCAGAACAGCTTCAAGCTTATTGTAAGCATGTATAGCTTCATGGATCAGATCAATCTGACATGTCAGATATATGGTTCTTTATGATGTTGCGGGTTGGTCGCCCAACAGATGTTCAAACTGTACTTACATCCACTTTGCGACTGGCAGCAACATATCTATTTATTTAAATAGTACTGGAAGCAACTAAGGTGTTTCTACCTTGAAAACAAATAAGACGGATGGGTGTGAAAAACCTAAGTTTATATATAGTCGCCAATTAATTTGTGACTGGAGGTGGTCCTACGCATATAACGCACATTTTCCTGTGATTACGCTGTCCTGTTACGGTTTGAAACAATGGAAGTTTGCAAGTGTATCACACTTATTATAGCTACGCAATCCTAAAACGTGTACAATTGGTAACAATCGTGACTTTTGTTTCTCACACCATGAATTATAAAGTCAGGCTAATGAAAAATTCACCATAGATTGGTCTCCCTAAGACCTTTCAGGACATATTGATATAATTTTTGCTCGCCATGTTAATTTTTAAAATAGGAAAAAGTGGACGCAAAGATCCCAAAACGGACAAAATGACATATCCATTTGATGTTTCCAAAGTTTGAAGTAGTGCTACCTTACGTAATCAGTGCTGTATTGTGTATTTCTGAGTTTATGGTGCAAATTATGTATGCTTTGAGAGTGCACAGGAACAAGTCATGTTTAAAAATGAGAAAGTATTTTCTATAAAGACCACTTGTTGCGCGTCCAACGTCATCGGTACGGATTGGTTCACTACATTAATTTATTTTGGCTATTGTTGGGTATTTCGACATGTATTCTTTTCTTACAGAGTTAACGAAGGAATCCTGAAACAAATGATGGAGATAAATCTGATGGAAATATACCACATTAAAGTTTAAACAATGTAGTGTGGCATTTTGACTGGGTGTCCATCGTCATCAACGGAAAAGGTTACGTACAAAAACCTAGAAAACGTACACCGTTTTTACGTGTTTCATGCCTACCAGCTACCCCCGGCGATAACTCCATCGATTGCACTACTAACATCATAACGAAAACTGAAAAAAATCACCGCTCAAAGCGCCTTGATCCAAAAATATGGTCAACGCATCAGAGCCTGACGCCTCCATGCAGACAAACCTTTTCCGACTCTTAGACAATATATTTTGCGAGCAATGGACCGATGTTTACTCAACTTAGAGGACATTGTACCAGAAACGAATGTGAGCACGGTAATTAAAAACGCAATACTATTTACAGCGACATTTGTCTGATAAATGATACATGAACACATCAATAAGCAATAATAATGAAGTTGATATATACGAATAAATTGTCCTGCGAGAAACTCAGGTGTCTAAGTTGCTTGAAAAAGCCAAAGGTCATTACAAATATATATCGGTGCAGTAATTAGTACCAGTACCTGATGTGCTAGGAACAGGTTGTTCGTCTTATAAATAAAAACAATTCACACATAGTTTTTTTGAGAAAGTTAATGTTTGCAAGCAGTATGTCGTGACATGGAAATTCGCTGGTTACTGTCAAAACGTAAACATCTTTATGACTAATTTACTTTATGTAAGAGCTCGCAGTTTACATTTGGAAAAGAAGATAAAACGCTAGCTTACTAGTTGAATGTAATTTGGGCAAACTTCATACACGCGTTTGGAGAAATCTAAACATTACACTTGGTGGTGACGCTGGACACGAGATGACGTTGAATACGCAGTTATGAGAAGGTGTTTTCCTGCTTGCAATAATATTAATGACTGCAATAAATAGTAATTATCTTTACAGTATACTAAACAGTACAATGTACAATTTATAATGCGTCAGAACCGGGGGCAACATTTTGGTGGGGCTAGAGATGGGGTTAGCCCCCCAATATGGTGGTGCTTTTTATTGTTTTAGTGAGTGTCAAGGCGACCGCAGTTTGAGTAATTGATGTGCATCAATTCAAGAGATAGTGGTGGAATTGGGGGTTTGAAGAACCTTGAAGAGCCTCAAAGGGGGTGCGTTTGGTGGTTTTTGGTGAGCGTCAAGGGGTGCAATGGAGTTTTTGGTGAGCCTGCCAATGCGTTTGTGGGCCGTATCTTCAAGGACATTGTGTTATACGCGGCTTACCCTTCATAATCTATGCTATAAGTACTTACATGTTGCATTCATAGCCATTAGGTCTATCGTTATGTGAAAATGTAATTATGAAGAAAAATGTACCACAAATACTTCAACAAGTTGCACAAGAATTATGAGCCGAAGCAACCAATTGTGCCATTGCACCATCTGCTGAATACTTTCCCAGGAACAATGAAGTCATCTACCTACACGCAGGTCACTGCTACGGGGAAGAAGATGGAGAAGCGGCGACAATGTGCTTGGGCCTTGGTGAAACAGCTACCGTGCAATACTTGCAATCTGGTTGAAGGAGCAGGATGGTTTTTGATATAAATTATATGCCTTCCACAATCAACGTTCTACCAAACGCTAGTATGCTTAGACAACGCCGTGTCTACGTTCATCTGACGAATAACGCACCAATCCTTTAAATGCATGACATGAACAAAGCCCACGCTGCCCTTGCATGTAGCACTTTTGTTAGCGGCGTAAAACAGCTCCGTCAAGACAAAGCAGACACTGATCTTCGGACGTCATTTGAATAGGAGTCAGACAGGGGACATGATCGCTAAGAAGTTGCAACTGGACCACCACAAGTAACATCTCGCAGGACAAAACACAAAGCGTGGGACGGTCGTTTAAGTTAGAAATGAAATATAAAGAAACAATTTACATTCCAGTTCCTACCATTAAAACGTTGCCGGTGACTAATGATAAGAAGAAGAAATTGAAGAAGGGAAATACAGCTGTATATGTAGCCTTCAATATCTGCTGGCTAAATTGTGTGAGGAAATTCCAAATACCAAAGTCATATCCTACTTGTTTTGTCAGCCAATACCTAACCAGGTTGGTATGGTACGCTTCAAAAGCAATAACACATTTGCAACATACAACAGAACGATCCTTTGAAACTAAGATCGAGCTGACTGGCTGATACACCAACAAGTCCAGACGTGTTGTGTAATCATGCGTATCAGGAAGAGTTTATAGATGATAACTTGAACAGTTTGGATACAACCACAGCTATGTTGCCGAGTAGCGACGAATGGCCATTGTCCTGTCAGATGGCAAGTACATAAAGCGGGTACAGCAAGTGTGCTTGAGGTAGTTCTACAAACACTTCACTGGGGATATGGTTGTATTACGTGAGCAAGTGACACGCGTGAAAACACATGTCCACAAACTCTAGGCTTACACATGCACATCCACACGAGCGCGCGCACACATATATAAGTCAGAATGTTACAATATACAGTGATTCAGCCAAGCTAGTCCACAAGGGCCCATTAACAAAATCTACACAATTATTTTATCATGTAATTATCGATGTTAAGAATACGTTTCTGAAACAATAAACAAAATTGTGCAATAGGGCTATATATATATATATATATACATTATATTCGAAGTTGCGCCATTCCACAAACTTTATGCAATATCAACGGGTGCCTATCTACGGTAATTAGCTACCCATAGCCATGTTATATACCATTGAAAAGCATACTGTCTCCCCGTTAAATGAGATATAAATGAAACTGCAATGCTTTCCAAAATACATAACGTGGCCTAATTAAATAAAGTAGATACGCAACCATTGTAATATAAAGATGTTTCGGAAGGAGGTGTAGGGCTTTCAAATTATATAACATTTGGGTGTGTGTGTGGGGGGGGGGGGCATTTAAGGCGGTCCGTTAGATGGTGCCTACAGCTCACCTAGTAATACTTGAGCCTGTCTGTCTAATATGGTGGTATAATTAGCCAATTGTTAATTCGGTAGTGATTGGTTTTTCTATTAGTTGTAGAAGCTGAATCATCTACGTAGTGGATAATATGAAATAAATCAAAGTTAATTTGTGTGGTTTGAAGTTTTTCTTTAAATCAAAGTGTATTTCTTATAACATTTTAAATTTAAGTTTGTGTATTTCTCTCAACTGTATCGTTTTTTAACACTAATGTAGCATTTGTCCCAGGCACAGCAGCCGTGAGGTCGCCATATTTCATGTATCACGAATTCATAACTATGACGAGAAAACGCCAGTTTTTATTGCCATGAAGCAAGTTATTATTTTGTGTTGTTTCCAATCGCTATATGGTTGGAAATACGCAGCAGACACTTCACTGGAAGGGTATGCGTGTCATAATTGACCCACGGAAGCGAGGAAGCTGGAATCCAAGGGTTACTCTGTCATAGCGGCCAGTCGAAATGCCCTGCGGCGAGGCTATTCCGGTACAGCGCGGCGCCCGGTCGCCCGGTCGCCCGGTGGCTTGGGATTACGCATAATTTATCAGAGTAGCGATACGCCCACTTCTACGGCGTATGCGTAATAACACTTCCGTTTTTCGTTTTTCGTTTTTGTGGTGAGCAAAACAGAAATAGGAAAACGGTTGACTTACCGTTTTATTGTTTACCAATTTTCATGTTGCAAAAGTGGAAATGGGAAAAGGGTTTGATTGCTGTTTTACCTTTTACCCATTTGAACATTACTAAACGAAAATAGGAAAATGGCTCGTTTCGTTTTCTCCTATTTTCATGATGAAGTTTTCAAAGGGTTTAGTAAATAACGGTAGGTCCCGTTATTGCGCTGCAGTCATATTTTGTTTTTTGTTCTGATGCAGTGAAATCGAAAAACGGTTTGTTTTATCGTTATTTTGTTTTTCTAACATGTATTAGAAATACCGCGAATAGTAGGTTGTATTCGTTTTTCGTATTTCAAATATGAAAACGAAAAACGAACATTGTTTGCTTTTTTCTTTTTTTGTTCGCCAATTTCAAAACGAAAAAGGAAAAGACGGTATATACACGGACCCAGTATGCCGACTAATCTTATCTTAAGAGCATGTATAATTAATAAATAAAAATGCTGAACAGCTAGACTGCCTCTTTTCAAATTACATAGACTTGAACTGGGGTGCAATTAATGCCAACTGTACTACGATTTATCGAAATATGTCTATGCGATTTAGGATCTTGTATTAACACTATGCTAAACATGAACATTATTTTAAAATTAATTGTGTTAAACACATTATAAATATCTTTAAAATATTACACATTTCATGCACATTCCATTAATAACACATTTATCTTGTGAACAATAATTTTTATTTAACTTACTGCATGACAGGACTGTGTAATATTATCCATAATTGTAAACGTTTTGTGATGAATACTCTTTCCTAAAGTAAAGGTTAAGCGATATTATAACTACATAATAATTTATCAGCATTTCATGCTCTGACTACACATGTGCTGTTATTCTCTGTTACAGGTAACACTTTAATACGTCACATGCTTAGTTAGTGGAGGGTTCAAAACAATTATTAATTTCTTAATAAGAAATATTACGGCATCTGTAAATACCTGGTAGCTTTACGTTGTAAAACTCGTACTTGAAATTATATACATGTACCAACATAGAAACTAATAGGAAATATTGTCATAACATTTGTGTGACAGATATGTATATATTCGTTATATCGTTATGTTGCATACTGGGTAAAGATATACAAATATTTGTACACAAAATAAGATTTTGTTGAATTGATAATTAAACAAAATAAATCCAGTCACAAACGTGCGTAGCGTATGTGACACCACAAAAACATATCACTGGGAGATGTCTGCTCTACTGTAACCATGCTAACACTTAGGCGGATAAATCGTCCGGTTGGATTGGTAATCATGCCTAAACGGAAAATAATCTTGTTGTCACTTTTGGTGATTTCCAGATATATGCACACTGATATGTCGCTTCCAAAGTTAATTATAATAACATTTACAAAATAAAAAGTCAGCGGTGGATCACTTAAAATTACCCATATTTTGGTTCCGAAATCCGCAGTGCAATTTGTCTAATGATACTCCACAATTAAATTAATTGTTTCAAAGCACCGCGACCTCTAAATGCATTCGCGGGTGTACAGTTTGAACTGGACAGTCGAGTGCAGCTGTATCGCAGTATGTGACCACCACGTGTGCTGCAGTTGGCGGCGAACAGCTGGGGTCGCACCAATAATTTTTGAATCACATCCTCGTTATTGAAGCGTTCAACAACACACTGATTTAAGATGAGGCCAGACCCTTCTGTTTCCTGCATCGTCTGCAGTAGCTTGTTTCGGAGGTCAGCGTTTTCTGTGTACTTGGGCAGGTCGAGGATGGTGAAGCAGGTGTGGACCACTGTAATATAGTCTCTCCCCCCGCCTTTCGACTGGATGTACATCTGAGAAGACACGTAAACACAGTTACCTATACCCTCGCTGGTGTAGTAGCAAACGTGTTTTGGCTCAATCTAAGTAAGCTAACATGTGTATTTCAAAATGTCCAATAGGTCTAGGTTTGTAATGGTTTAAGGGTTTTTACCATACATCAGACGGATGTAAGACAGTCGTTCATTACGCTAGGCGTATTTTCTACGTTTGTTCTGAGAAGCGCCGACCATTTTTTTGCGCGCCAGAAGGCGCTGCTGATTATACCCATCGGCAGATCCTCTTACAAAATGCTGAGCTGAAATTGAACCAATTATTATCTGCGTACTTTCAACGCACATTAAACGTCATCAGTCAATCTATAAACTATTTAACAAGATTTAACAAGATTGCCATCCAGAAAATTAACTCTAGATGGCAGGTGGACAATGAAGCCTTTTGGCTTATCGATAGTCCAGTATTTTTTTAAATCTACGTGTATCCCGCCCTTTTAAGGTATGTGTCGATTTTATTTTTAAACATATTCACGCCACTAGCACCAACACAATCAGTCCTTTGTAAGAATGAGAACTTTCTTATATCTAATCTACACTGCTCCTTTACTAATGTAACTTCAAGTTCTTTGGTCCTTCTCTCTTTCTTAACTGAGAAAAATATTTCTATCAATATGTTCATAATCATTCAATATTTTAAACACTTCTATCTGATCTCCTGGTCCTGGTATTGTTAAACCATATTCTTTTAGGCGTATTTCGTACCTAAGATCCGTCAGTTTTGGTATAATTTTAGTTGCTCTCCTCTGTACTCTTTCTGGCATATCTTCGTCCTTCCTGCGATATGGCCTCCACGCGTGAATACAATATTCTAAATGAGGCCTAACTATTGTTTTACAGCGATATTAATAGCTATTTTTCCTAATTAATCCAAGGATTTGATTTCCCTTTGTAGCGGCAATACCGCACTGCCCTGAAACCTTCATATCAGCACCAATGGTTGACCATAGGTCCGTTTCTTTTACAGTAGTACTTAGTACAATACCCCCCATTGTATATTCTACATCATCGTTCCCATGTCCTGTGCGGAGGCATTTACATTTCTCAAAATTGAACAACACTTGCCATTTTACAGACCATTTTATTAACCTGTCAAGATCACCCTGTAAATGCTGTCTATCTTTATCATGTTTTATCCATCTAAACAATGTTGTATCATCCGCAAATTTCAACACCTTGCTTGTTATATCATCGTCCAAATAATTGATATACATTAAGAATAATATAGGTCCCGGTACTGATCCCTGTGGTACCCCACTCAAAATTTATTTCCAGTTTGAAGCCTCCGCATCAACTACTACCCGTTGTCTTCTGTCAATTAGCCATTTTTCTATCCAGTTAATTAAACCATTTCCTATGCTATGGGCCTTTAGCTTAAGCAGTAATCTTTGATGTGGCATGTTGTCGAAAGCTTTCTGAAAATCTAAGTAGATGATATGTACTGATGATCCCTTGTCGACCCACTTAGTGATATCTTCCAAAAAACATAACATATTTGTTAAGTGTGACCTCGCTGTTAGAAACCCATATTGCGATGGGTTTAATAAGTTATGTTTAACAAGAAAATCCACCAAGTGATCTTTAATTAGTCTTTCTAATAATTTGCAAATCATTGATGTTAAACTCACTGGTCTGTAGTTCTCTGACTTGTTTCTGGAACCTTTTTTAAATAACGGTATAATGTTTGCTTCTTTCCATTCTAAAGGAACCACTCCCTCTTCTAAGGACAAGTTGAAAACTGTTGCAAGTGGTATGCTAATTTGTTCTACAATTACCAGTAGAAGTTTGGGCGGAATCCCATCCACTCCAGGTGATTTATTATCCTTCATAGCCTTTATTTTCGTAGCTACCATTTCCGGGGTTACAATTAACTGTCCTAAATAGTCTGATTCCACCCCCTTGATCTTAGCCTCTGGTACTGGCAGTGAACTAATATCTTCCCTGGTAAATACCGAACTAAAATACTCATTCAGGTCTTCTGCCATTAAGAATCCCTCTGATATTATATTTCCAGCACTATCTTCTAGAGGACCGACCTTATCCTGACCTTTCTGTGTGCTCCGAACATATGCATAACAATTCTTGCGCTCTTGTTTTATATTACAAGCTAATTTTTTTTCGTAGCTTCTCTTCGAACTTCAGTTGTAGCTTGGTTTAGTGCTTTTTTTAAATGAATGTTGTAGTCTTCATCATTTCCAGTACGTCTATATGATTTCCACATCATTTGTTTGTACTAATTTTTCTAATGGCTTCTTTCGATAAGTATTTCTTTCTGGACCGTTTCTCTTGTTTTATACATAATATCAAACGAAATCCACGTTTTGCCAGAAACATGCTTAGTGAGCTTCCTATCAATTCGAAATGCAGTGCAAGTTAGTTGTAGATATATTTCACAGGTGAGTGAAAGGAACGAGGCAGCAGGGAATATGTTGTTTTATTATTATTATTACTATTATTCTTATTCTTATACGCTCTGAGTCAACACTGTGAGACAACACTGTGAGTCAACACTGTGAGTCAACACTGTGAGTCAACAGTGTGAGTCAACACTGTGAGACAACACTGTGAGTCAACACTGAACCAACATTGGGAGTTAACAATGTGTGTCAACACTGAGTCAACAATGATAACCAACACTGTGGGTCAACACTACGAGTCAACAGTGTGAGTCAAAACTGTGAGTCAACACTGAATCAACAATGTGAGACAACAATGATTCAACAGCATGAGTCATCGCCGTAACTGAACACTAAAGTCAGTCCTGTGAGCCAATACTGTGAATCAACACTGTGAGCCAACACTCTGAGTCAACAATGTGAGACGACATTGTGAGTCAACACTCTGGGTCAAAGTTGTCAGCAAACACTGTGAGTCAACATTGTGAGGCAACAGTGTGAGCTTACACTGTGAGTCAACACTGTGAGTCCACAATGTTAGTCAACACTGTGTGTCAACACTGTGAGTCAACGCCGTGCGTCTATGTTGTGAGTTAACACTGTGAGTCAACACTGAGTCCGAGGCAACACTGTTAGGCAACATTGTGAATCAACATTGTGAGTCTACACTGTGAGTCAACATTGTGAGGCAACACTGTGAGTTTACACTGTGAGTCAACACTGTGAGTCCACAATGTTAATCAACACTGTGAGTCAACGCCGTGCGTCTATGCTGTGAGTTGACACTGTGAGTCTACACTGTGAGTCAACCACGAGATTCAACACTAAGACAGCACTGTTATGCAAAGTGTACAACAACTTCAATTAGTGTAATATATATGCATTAACAATTCATTTAATATTAAAAATAAATTAATAGGTCAATATTGGCTAATTATCATGCAGAACAGACCAACATATTTCTATAAAAAACATAAGTTATGACGCTTGGCCCATAAACTATAGTCATATTCATAAAATAGCAACTTAATAATAATATCATATCTAAAAGTCAGAACATGTAATGCTGTTTCTGTAGTGATTTAAATTAAGAGAAATGGAATAAAATCATGATCTGCATCTGGCTCAGGTGAGGCGCTATTGGTCTGACTGACCAGTGGCACAGGAAGGAAATTCATAGAAAACCATATATTTGCGCCGCCTATTACTGGGAGGGGGGCAGAAAACCATGTAGGCCTATATGCCCTCCAATTACACACACCTTTCACAGTCGACAAAAATACACATTAATCGTCTCATCAAATTTACATTCCTACCCGCCATTGACGCTCTCCACAAAAACAAACATTCATGCTTACATTTAATGGGGGGGGGGGCAGAACCATATGTCAGCCCCCCCCGTTCCCGAGCTTATGTGACTGACACAGATCGGTCAAAATCAGACAAACGTTGCATGTTTTGAACGGCACTAAAACCACATTACGGTTTCGTGCAGCACATAAAAATGTTCGACACAGAGTAATTCGATATATATAGACCTGTCTAAAGACAATATTTTTCGATACAAATACTATACTCTCGCTTACCTGGAAACCTCAATCCATCTAAGCGTAACGTACACAATTATGGCTGACCCAATTTACCTAGCAGACTACCTCGAACCAAATATATTTATTTCAAAGGGAAATGCTACCACTAAAAGAAGGGCATATCTCACCAGGGGTGATTACTACTGCTTAGTCACACCAGCAGCCATGTTTGTCCCACGCTGTAAATACACACTCAGCGTACACGGCGTCGCGTGTGCCGCAGTGAACGCCCTGGCGTCCGTACGAGAGCGTACGGTAGTTCGGAATGCGTCTGATGCGATCCGGGGTCGCGTAGCCGCAGAACTACGCGGGGTTTACGTCATTGGAACCGGCGGTCGGTCGTTGTCCAACTTCACACGCTCACACGGCAGCGATGAACCCAGAGGCGCAGACGCTGAGGATCGTCCTCCAAAAGGAGTCCCCCGGCCAATCATGGGGGTTCCGTATGCAGGGTGGCTGCGATTTCACGACCCCGCTCTCAGTGCAGATGGTGAGTAGCGAAGCCAACCGTTGGTCGTCTGTCTGTTCCCGTCGGTTGACTGTTGACCCGGCGTGAGTTGAGTGACAGACGATTGAGACATTGACGTTGTATGTCTGAGCTGATATTACTTCGGATTAAAGCAGCGGCTGTTTGTGTACGAAAGAGAGCGATCCACTTAACCGGAGTCCTTGTGTTGGCTGGCAGACAACACTTGGAAGGTGTTGCCGCGATACACAATTCCGACTTCTGTCAGTCAATGTACTCATCGCGTAACCATTCGGTCTATGCTGCAGTCCGTAACACCCGGACCTTGTGTTTGGCGAGTTTGCCGCATACATGTATTTCAATGCCTACCTGTGTAGTACAAAACCCGAGTGTTGTGGACCGCGATCTGGCCGCTGGTCTTCCAAATAAGGCACGACTTACACTTCTGCGTAAGAATGGTATATTAAAGATCCGGTTCATGTAGTTAGTAATCAAATACACGCATGAAACAAATCTACCAAACTACTAATTTGTGTAGAATATAGGCGTGGTCAATAGTTAGTTAACAGGGTAACAATATTTACCTGTGGGTATCTCACTGGTCAATAGGGCGTAGGCTGAGGGGTGCAATGGATGTGTGTACTACAAACCTCAAGGTAGAAGGGGTAGCAATTGTTTTTGTTTGTATTATGCATTCCCAAAAAATCAGCCACACTGCTGGAGGCCTGATATCTCAACCATGGATGTCTCGCCTATGTAAATCTCACCCATCCTCCCTGCCAGACTGAGACGGCACTGCTGATTACCACCAGTCTCAGTCTCTGGCAGATTGTCTTGCTGAAACAATGTTCGAAGCTAAGCTGAACCTGTTAGTCAATCATCTCACTAGACTAATTGATTTGGGTTTTGGCCAATCACATAGAAGCTATCAGGCATTTGGAGGATTTCATGATTACATTTGCGACTGGCAGAGCCAGTAATAGAACTACGTGCAACTGGTTCAACTAACTTCCGTGCATTGCATAGGATATCTGCCACCGCTGGCTTGTGAGGGTGATTTCATCCATGGATGTCTACCTCGCCTGCGGATTTGACAAAACTCTTAAATTTTCCCGGAGAAGGAATGCAGTTCCAAAGTAGGGATCTATTTCGGAGGAATTTCAAGGAGAGTGCTCCGTCAATAGTTAACACTGGCAATATTAATTTCAAGGAGAGTGCTCCATCAAAAGTTAACACTGGCAATATTAATTTCAAGGAGAGTGCTCCGTCAAAAGTTAACACTGGCAATATTAATTTCAAGGAGAGTGCTCCGTCAAAAGTTAACACTGGCAATATTAATTTCAAGGAGAGTGCTCCGTCAAAAGTTAACACTGGCAATATTAATTTCAAGGAGAGTGCTCCGTCAAAAGTTAACACTGGCAATATTAATTTCAAGGAGAGTGCTCCGTCAAAAGTTAACACTGGCAATATTAATTTCAAGGAGAGTGCTCCGTCAAAAGTTAACACTGGCAATATTAATTTCAAGGAGAGTGCTCCGTCAAAAGTTAACACTGGCAATATTAATTTCAAGGAGAGTGCTCCGTCAAAAGTTAACACTGGCAATATTAATTTCAAGGAGAGTGCTCCGTCAAAAGTTAACACTGGCAATATTAATTTCAAGGAGAGTGCTCCGTCAAAAGTTAACACTGGCAATATTAATTTCAAGGAGAGTGCTCCGTCAAAAGTTAACACTGGCAATATTAATTTCAATGAGAGGGCTCCGTCAAAAGTTAACACTGGCAATATTAATTTCAAGGAGAGTGCTCCGTCAAAAGTTAACACTGGCAATATTAATTTCAAGGAGAGTGCTCCGTCAAAAGTTAACACTGGCAATATTAATTTCAAGGAGAGTGCTCCGTCAAAAGTTAACACTGGCAATATTAATTTCAAGGAGAGTGCTCCATCAAAAGTTAACACTGGCTATATTAATTTCAAGGAGAGTGCTCCGTCAAAAGTTAACACTGGCAATATTAATTTCAAGGAGAGTGCTCCGTCAAAAGTTAACACTGGCAATATTAATTTCAAGGAGAGTGCTCCGTCAAAAGTTAACACTGGCAATATTAATTTCAAGGAGAGTGCTCCGTCAAAAGTTAACACTGGCAATATTAATTTCACACTTGTTTTAATGAATAATTCAAACCAAATTCAGAGTGATTTCCTGCATTTTAAGGTTCGTTAACAATACCTTACCCAAGGATTTCTAGTAACACTTAGATTGGGCTAATTTAATATTGAACAGTTTGACAGTTTTTATTTTAAGTTTGAATGAAAATATATTAAATCTTGTGGAATGCAGCAACTGCTATAGTACATAAACCCATAATACCACAGGAAAATACACTCTCGCATTTACTACTCAAGTTTACCTGCAGGTCGTCTGAGAAGGGGTTTGACTAGACGCTCACGTTCAATACACTTGCAACGTATTGAAATCACTCCAATCATTCTTGATGGCTCTGTTTAATGAGTCAGTCTGTTAATGCCTACAACTTACAAGCCATGTGTTGGTATGAAATGGGTTAACATTAACCTTACTTGTGTCGATGTAAGTTTCTTGTTATGGTAGCAGGCGTACCCAGCACATATGAAGGTCAGCTGCGTATTTATGACTACAGTGAGATGAGGTGAGGTGAGATGAGGTTTAGTCAATGTGGCTGCTTTCACCTCCAATATATTCATCTGCCGTACAGTTAAGTTGACGGTTATGCTTGTCATCATTCGACACATATCATGTTTCCTCTTTTCAAGAAGCCAATTATGAGATGAAGTAGATTAATCATTAGCAGGAAATTGGCTGATTCAGTTCTATTTAGTCCCAGTTTGGTCAGGAGCATCCATGGAATGTGCCAACTTCAAAGCAATAATTGTCAATAAGTGCCCATAGTAGTAGCTGTTTACAAATTTAATGTTTATTTACAATTTCAATATTTCGCGGGTACAACATTCAAATTACAAACACTGTCTCGGGCTAACAAAAAACAATTTTGCAGTCAATATATTGTTTTTCATATTTATTCTTGTATTAAGAATTATATATAATATATATATATATCAATAAATGTAATAAGTGAGGAACAGACGTCCTCCGTCTAAGCTAAGTTGCCACATGAGTTTCTACTCAACAGATGCAGTGACCAGCCAGTTACCAGGCAGTCAGTTTATGAGGTGAACCAAAACATCTGTTATTTGGCCATGGGGAGGGAGGGAGGGGGCGTGTGGAAATGACATCCTATAAATGTTGTTGCAGTTGAGCATTATGGGCATTCCAGTTATTTGCACACTATTAAGTTTCATCGTTCAGGCAGGAGACATTAAATAAGTTAAATGTGATAGTATCCAAGGCATGTCCTGTTGAAATTTATGGGCACGTTAAAGTATTTCTGGATATCTTCCTACAAACAGGATCTTAAAACTTAGATGACATTTTTAGGTATGTCATAGTTTACAAATGTTCACCATAATTTCTTATACTGAACATAAAATGACTCAAAATATGCAACCTATTTGGACAGTTAAGTTCTTTTTAATGATATCTTTCTCCTGTGCCCAGTTAGGGCACAGGACACATTCATATCTATTACATAAACAGTTGAGTTGGAACTCAGAATATTTTGTAACTTTTAAAAGCTGAGTATGGTATTGTTGAACCTCACTTTACCGTCACCTCAATCACACAGGCACCTCGCAATTAAGGTCACCTCACAATTAAGGTCACCCTAGGACAATAACCAATAGTGTCCATAGTAATTTATAGGAAAAGTCCTGTTAATATGGTCATCTCGTTATACAGGTCACTTTTGTCCAGTCCCCAGGGTGACCAAGATAGTGAAGTTTCTCTTTAGTTTAATTGTTGTTTAGGGTATTTTATAGGGCAACACAAGACATATATTTTGCCCAATGCTAAGTGACACTCATGCAGTAAATTGTTATTTCTATACACCAGTTTACAAAAAAGTAGGTACCGTGCTGTCAAAGTTTTAATGTCACAGCCCTAGAAGAAATGAAATACTGACCTGTCCCCATATACAGTTATAGTGATCTGACCCCACATATAATGACCTGGGCTTCCCACCCAGTCAAGCATGGAGTACAGCCAGGCAGGGCTGGAATGTCAGGCTGGAATGTAACCCGAGTATGACTGGCACAGCATTAGCCCTAAACAGGCCACAACCAGGTGAGAGTTGTGATGTAGCGCTCCTAGAAACTGCCTAGAAACTGCCTGGAAACTGCCTAGAAATAGCTGGTATGGGATGTGTCAGTCAGTGTCTCTTGATCAGGCAGAACTGTGAACAGTCCCGTTGTTTAGATATGGTTAGTTTGTTGCCATCACTGTAGGTAGTTAGCACTAGCAGGGTTCACATAATTCACTCAACATTCACCACTGGTGAAATAAATCTGACCTAGTTAAATAAATGGATGTCTTCCACACTTTAACCAAAATTAAACATTTGGGTAAATAACTGTACAGTTAAACAAATATTTAGTGACCTAAGTTCATATTGTAGTTATCACCATTAATTCTGCTAAAGGTGAAGTCATGACACAGAATACTCAAACAAGCTATATCTCACAAAACTACAAACATATTTTTAATGAATGAAGCTGCTCATAATTCAAATGTACATCTCCGATTAAGTCCAGTTGATAATATTATTATTATTATTACAGTAATAATAATAATGTTGCCAAGCTAGAAATCTGGAAAATTTATCCCGTTGTGTATTTAATCTGCTGAATATTTATATTATTTAGTACATTTTCAAAGTTGAACATTTGTCTGGGTTATGTATGATGTGTTTATAACAATGTATGTCTCTATTCCATACAGGGAAATAAATACATTGAACAGCTAGGTGGCAAGAACAAAGCTTACTTGAGGTCATGGCTTACTTTACTGTTGCCTTCAAGTTCAGTTATCAGATGACAGGAACGGGATGTTACTGTCAGAGATTAGATGGCTGGTAGCAGATATAAATTACGTCTATGGTGATAAATGATTGTCCTTTCATTCAGGAACAATGAGTTACAGAGTACAAGGTCTGTGTAGTGGGTGTGTTGTGTTGTTGTCGTTGTAGTCATTGTGGGGATAGTGACAAAGGTGGACGTAGGGACCATCTGACACTGACACTACAAAAAATAGGCACGTTATTAAACTAAAATCCTCTACCCTACCTCTATCTTTATCTACCTTGTTGAAGCGTTGATGTGTTTGTTGGTCAAATTTTATGTGGGATTGTTTTAATTAGTACTCAATCTCTCTACCCTCAGGGGCGTGTCCAGAGAAGGTAGTCTAAGGGGGTCACAAACCTCCACTGGTGGCCGAACCAAATGATGTAGATAATTTTTCGCTCTTGCGCCACCATAACATCAGCTCCCACCGAAAAACTGTTCGGCGCTGCCCCGGGGGGGCACTACCCTTACATGTGGGTATGGGTGTGTAGCCGAAGGTCACATACCCCTTCCCTTGATAAGGGCATCCAATATCAAAAAGTATACCCTTGTTCTAGGGAAAACATGTTAAAAACAGACCCTTGATCTAGGGAGCCTCGGTAAAAAACGACCTTTGAAGTCGTCACATCCACAGTACTGCTAGTATAGGCAGTACCCGGGCTGTGAATGCTATGATAAAAACCTAGCCTTGTTCTAGGGAGAGTTCCTCGAAATGATACCCTTGTATAGGGAACTTCTGTATAATGTTGGCCCTTGTTCTAGGGAGAACATGTAAAAAACGGACCCTTGATCTAGGAAGCCTCGGTAAAAAAACAACCCTTGAAGTCGGCACATCCACAGTACTGTTAGTACATGCAGTGCCCCCCCCGGGGGGTGCTGCGTGGCCGTGTCATCAGCTCTTCTTCCTTGTCCGCTGACTTGACTGCTTCGCTGTGTGACATTGGAAGAAAGAAGGGGATGCTGTGGAAATGTTTCTTTTCCAGCCACTTCACTGTTATTTCAGCTTATTGTAACCTGAATGGAGCACATTTCAAATGGTCTAGGGGGCACAGTGATGTGGGCCCATTCAAAAAGGTCTACAGGCACACACAATTCCAAAGGTCTATGGGGGCACATGCCCTCCAGGCCCCCTAGACATGCCTATGACCCTACACCCTGTTGAAATTTTGATACATGTGTTTTTATGGTCAAATGTTATGTGGGGTTGTGCTGGCCTAGACCTTTCTCCTTCCTATCAGAAATACTCTGTAGAAGTAGGTAAATGTTGAACATTTTTAATGACCCCCTAATTAAAAATGGCCTGAAAGTGAAATGAAAAAGAAAAATCAGCTGCATTTCCTTTTAATGACCAGTGCCTCCGTGAATGCAGAATCACTTGAAGGAAATCTCAGGAGGACAGACAATGTTGTAGTCTAGTCTTTACCACCTGAACCTCTGTCCCCTGGCTCCAAGTGATACCTGCATCTCCCACATGGGCTATTAATAGTCATCAAACCCAGTGGGAGAATTCTCTCCTTGATCTAGGACAGAGAGGTAGATGTTGTACCCTTGTTGGTGGTAATAGATTCATCCTCACTAGGCTACTCTCTTTTGGGGATTAACACATCCCATGGAAGTGAACACACAGTGGAATCTTGCTTTCTGGTCACCTGATCAGTACAGCCACCTTGCAATTATGGTCACCCTACAACAGTCCCAAATTATTTTGGTAACAGTAAAGTATAGGCCATTATGCCAGCAAATATGGTCCCTTACTATTCAGAATACATTGGTCCTGTCCCGATGGTGTCCTTAATAGCCAGGTTTCTTTCTACTACATCTTTGTAAACATTACTTGAAGATGTTTCATACCACACATTAATGTCTACATTATTTAAATCTGTTAACAAAAATAAGCAGTCTGATTGTTTTTATTAACAAAATCATCTTATATATTCAGTCTAATATCACGACCTCCCAAACTCTTTTACATTTACAATATGACCTGTTTACATTTAATATTTACAATATGACCTGTTTACATTTAATATTGGGAGTGGAGTGTTAAGTTGATAGGTGCATGCCGAATGACAGACTGATAATTAAACAGACAATGGCCAAGTTGTTGAACAGTTTACATTCTTTAAACACATTTGGACTGTCAAACTATTACATTATAATAATAACAAATTATATAATTTATACTGTTTTTATTGGTAATTTTAGGTTAACATGATTTTTCAGTTAACATTATCAGATTTGTTTGTTTTATGACCAAAAATCATGAAGGATCAACATTTAGCTGCCAGGCCAATGTTACGACTGATAGTAATACTAATAGCTGGTTGTCAAAATCACAAAACAAAAATATCATAAGCAATTCTCTGTTGTGACATTGGTTAATCACTTAAAAGAACTGGCTCCAACAGTGGTCAAGGATTCAAACATTGGGTGCAAATGGTTCATGTGAGTAGGTCAAACCTAAAATACATCTCCGTAATGAATGCTCTCCATAACACCAGTTGAGATGGCCAACAATTGCTACTGCACAAGAGGAATCTATTTGGTTTGTATCCATTTGCACAGCTATGTTGTTATTTTCTCAGTAATTTATTCCCAAAATATCTGACAGATGTTGGACAGGATAATTGGTTGTAATAATGACACAAAAAATGCACTTGGAAATTGAAACTGAAATGCCACTGGCTAATAATGCTTGCAAAATGTGCTGACAAATTGATTGGTATGCACTGAAGTTATGTGACGCTGTTGCATACAAATGTTCCCGTATAGCCCTTCAAACTAACTGATAATCCAGTTGGACAAGCGACAGTTTTTTTAGGGAGAGGGCCAGAGGGGCTTGTTTTATTTAATTCCCTCGACTTATGAATCAACAATAATTGTACGTTTTCGTAGTGAAGCGGTGAGAGACGAAGTGTACCGCCAACGCACCAAACTGAAGAACCATAACTAGCACCACCGGGACGAACAGATATATATGAACGAAGATTTGACGTCTAAGAGAGCAGCACTTGCTTCCAAAGCAAGATTCCTTAAGAAGGAAAAGAAAATCAATGATTGCTGGACATATGCAGGAAGGGTTCTTGTCAAAACAAACGTGGGAACAGTAAAAGAAATCCTTTCTGCAAAGGACCTGGACATGTATTAGACGGATCTTTGTGTAACGTCATTATTGGGACATAAAGACTTAAATACATATTGAGCGCCTCCGGACATTATTTTGAAACATTTTTCGGATCATTTGAAGTTGCTACTACTGTGCCGCTGAACTGTCCAAGTAAGATACTATGCTTATCGTGGTAGAGACTGCAACATATATTTTTACAACCTACTATGTCATCACTGTATTATTATATTATTATATCATTGTATTACTATTATTATTATTATATACTTATTATATAATTATTATTATTATATAGTTATTATGGCTTTTAAGTCTTCCCGAAAACTACATTCAAAGTCGCTACTACTGTGCTTTTTACCTTTTTAGTGACACGTGATATTTATGATTATTGGGCCAAATATTGCAACATGTTAGTTCCAATATATTATGTTGTCACTGTATTATCGCATTATTTTATAATTATGAGGGTATTTTAAATCTCCCCGAAAATGTTATTTTGAAATAATCTTTGATATTTCAAAGTTGTTACTATTGTGCCTTTGAACTTCTAAATGATCATCGGGCCAGAGACTGTAATGCACATATTATGTTACCATTGTAATATTGGATTATTTTTCTATAATTAAGGATAATTTTTTGTTTTATTTTGATACTTTGACATTTTATCAGTCAAATTTGCTATTACTGTGCCTTTCAAGTTTCTAAGTTGGCATGTGATATTGTGATTATCGGGCCATATAATGCAACATATTAAATTCAACATATGTTACTACTTGGTAAAATTGCTTGATTCTATAATTATAAGGTTTTGTTTTATCATTCAAAGCTGCCTTTAAACTTTCAAAGTGGCATATGATAGTATGATTGTCAGGCGGTCAGAGATTTATATATGTTATATTATGTTAGCACTGTCAATGGCAGTGATTACTCAATCACTTGCAGTCAGTGGTGTTTAGTATGTTTTATATGCTAACTTGCAAACCGGCCTAAAATGTGAATTTTTTCTTTTCTTTTTAAGTCTCCCCCAATTTTTTTTTTATTTTTTTTTTAAATTTTATTATTGACTAAGCCGAGTTGGCCTTTCTTTTCTTATTTTGTTATATTCTTTGATAGAAATCCATGCGATGTCTATCTCTACTTACTCATTGATACTAACAATTGAATTTGTATTCTTTTGGTTAATCGTCAACATCAATGTGTTTATCATTACTTGTATGTATACAACTGTTCAACGGATATGTACTTATGATGTATATTATGATATGAATTCATACACTAGTTATATTTATGTACTTATTTTTGAATGTTTTTGTCAATTTTTTTCAACGAACTCTGAAAGGATCATTATGATGTGCTCTAATACATTTGTAAATGGCAGAATCTATTAATATTAGCCGGATCCAAACAAATAAAAACTTTGACTTAAAAACAATATTCAATGAAGCCAAACACATTGAAAATGAAAAGTATGATGATTCTCCATTTTCTCTTAACACACATGATTGTAAATATTTTACTGCAGTTGAGTTTTCTGAAGTATTTAAACCAGAAAACATATCTTTATCAATGTTCTGTATCAATTGCCGTAGTTTGGAGACTCAATGGGATTCTCTTCAAGAATTACTTTCTAATATGTCGTCAAAAGGCCTGACTCTAGATCTCATTGGACTAACTGAAGTTTTTAAAGTTCAACATGTTTTATGTTATAAAATAAATGGGTATCACAATTTACTATTCAATACAAGACTAGATACAGACGATGGGCATGGTGGAGTTGGCCTATACATCAGTGAAAAATACACCTATTTTAAACGTGAAGACTTGTCAATATTTATTCCTCATGTATTTGAGTCCATTTTTGTAGAGGTTCAAACTAAGAAATGTAAACCTATAATTGTTGGTGTAATCTATCGTCCCAACTCTCATCCACGTGTAGATCTTGATCTATTTATGGGTACCATATTAGACATCCAAGATAAAATCTCAAATAAAAATAAAGTAGCGTACCTGATGGGGGATTATAATATTAATTTACTAAACTTTGTTACTCACAACAAAACTAATGATTTTATAGATAATGTAATAGCACAAGGATACATTCCACACATAACAAAACCAACACGGATAACACCTGCTACAGCAACTCTTATAGACCATTTATATTCTAATCATACTCACCCCAACTATGAATCGGGGATTATCGTTACAGACATGACTGACCATTTTGGAATATTTCATTTAATATATGGTAAACCTGCTACACAAAACATAGCATATAAACAAAAACGCCAGTTAAACTTGACCAAAATTTAAAATTTAGGAGTCTTGGCTACGGCTGACTATTCCTCTGTCCTATCTACTAGCAATGCAAATGAAGCATACAACAACTTAATGTTAACATATACATCACTTTATGAAATATCTTGCCCAGTTAAAACTATCAGAGTAAATAGTAAATATATTAAAAGAGAGCCCTGGGTAACATCAGGCATTATAGTTTCTTCAATAAACAAAGACAAATTACTCCGCAGAAAGCTAAATAAGCCCAATACAGCGAGAGAGGATGCTTATAAGGTATATTGTAGACTATTTAATAAGATCAAAAGAGCAGCAAAAATTAAGTACTATACTGAAATACTGGAAGAACGTAAACATAGCATCAAAGAAACATGGACCATACTGAGGAAGGCAATATTTAATCAAAAAAAGAGTTTCCAATTACCTCAAACTTTCATTGTAAAAGGAGAAAAAGTATCAAATTCGGCTTTTATTGCTGAAGAGTTTAACCGTTTCTTTGCTGATATAGGTAAATCAGTGAGTGATTCAATACCTCCTCCCACAACCTCATTTCATGCGCACCTAAAAGATAACTATCCTGTAAACTTTTTCATGCAACCTACTGATGTAAACGAAATCAAAAGAATAGTGCAAAAACTAAAAACTAAATGCACTGAAGGCTTCGATAGTTCATCTACAAAACTTGTACAACCGACCATTGAGGAAATAGCAATCCCACTTGTGCACATCATAAATAATTCCTTTGTTACAGGTGTTGTACCTGATAATTTAAAAATTGCTAAAATAATTTCAATTTATAAATCAGGAAATATTAATGTGTTTAATAACTACAGACCAATAAGTATTTTACCAACACTTTCTAAAATAATGGAAAAAATAGTATGTAACAGATTAGTAATATATTTAGAGAAATATAATATACTGTATAAACATCAGTATGGATTTCGCTCGAAACATTCCACTATACACCCAATATTGCACTTACTTAAAGACATAGCAGATGCAAATGACAAAACTACCAAAGACATTACATTGGCTGTGTTTCTCGACTTATCTAAGGCGTTTGATACCATGACATTTTGTTGTATAAGTTAAATCATTATGGAATCAGAGGAATAAGTAATAGATGGTTTCACCAGTTACCTTTCTAATCGTAAACAATATATTGAAATAAATAATTGCAAATCTCCACTGATCAATATGACATATGGAGAACCACAAGGATCCATACTAGGACCTGTGCTTTTTCTAATTTATATTAATGACATAGTGAATTCTAGTTCTCTAAACTTGCTATCCTTTGCAGATGATACCACTGTTTACCATTCAGGATATGATATTGAACATTTAGTTATAACAGTGAATCAAGAACTAAAACAATTATACAATTGGTTGTGTGCAAACAAATTGTGCTTGAACGTCAAAAAGACACAATTCTGTGTTTTTAGTCCTGTAAATTCAAACTACGAGGTAAACAATAGCATTAAAATAAATAATGAAGTCATCAACCAGGTTGGCAAGTATAAAAATGACGAATCTGTAAAATTCTTGGGATTGTATATAGATAAGCACCAAACCTGGAAAGAACACATCAACATAATTAGTTCCAAAATATCTAGAGCTATTTTTGCAATAAATAGAGTGAAATATTTCTTACCATATAAGTCATTAAAATCATTATATTACACTTTAATTCACAGTCATATAACATATGGTATACAAGCATGGGGCAATGGAAACACAAAGAAAATAGAAATTTTACAAAAACGTGCTTTAAGAATAATTAATAAAAAAGGATATAGGAGTCATACTGATCCTTTATTTAAGTCTGACAAAATACTAAAAATGTCAGATGTATATAAACTACAGGTCTCACTATTTATGTATGACTTTAAACATGATTTATTACCCAAGTCATTTACAAATTTTGCGATCAAAAAGACTAGACAAAAGTATAAAAATAACCAGACAATGCAACCTTCTTGTTAAAGAGACACCTAGAACACATTTTTCGTCTAAGCTACCAAAACATAATTTCACAAGAATCTGGAACAATATAAACGAAAAAATAAGAAACACTAAACACAGGTTAAAGTTTAGACGCGTGTTGTGTGACTTCTACTTAAATGCATATCTTCGTCATGTGAACTGTATAAATCCTAGATGTTCAGAATGTAATGAAACTGATTAAATGAAACTCTACCTTTGTTTGTAAGTCTACTACCGTTCTTACACTACGTTCTTAACCAAGTACAAATGTTTAGATCGCCTTTCTATTCACTTACATATACTTCAATTGATCATACTTCTCAGTTCGTTGTCATATATCACCAACAACAGCACATACTATATGTTAAATAATACTCCGGTTTAATATTATCTAGTACGGAGGTGGGTTGGTGATGAATTTGAGTGAGTTGTTTAACATGATTTTGATGATTGTTATGATTGTAATCATAGAGTAATGATAATCAAATGGTGTCACTGGAAGACGGCTTTTAGCCAAGTGACATCCATGCGATGTAACACGTTTCCATTTGTATGACATATATATGTTAACTGTATGTTATGTTGTTACATTGTAAATAAAGTTACTTACTTACATATATTTATTTCTATATTTTAAGACAGTATAGTTGATTTTACTTAGTAGTAATGATTGCATAGTATTTTAATTTTATATCGTATGATGTTATTTATTTATTTGCATTAACCATTGTAAAACACCCCAGCACAATTATTTGGATGGGGTGCTATATAAGAAATAAACAATTATTATTAACATTGATATTGTTGTGATCCCCACTAAAACATTGAATTCTATTGCGTCTTATTTGCCGAGTCCACCAATGTCGGATGCTTAGCTCAGTTGTCAATGGGCAATTGAAAATTAAAATATATCACATCCCCAGTTCTTTTAATTGCTCACGCATGCATGCAGGTACACATGCACACACACAGACACACACACGCACGCATGCACACACGCACGCACGCACACACGCACACACACACACAGATTGGTGAAAATAGTCTATTACATGTAGCACCTAAAATCCACACTACAGGTTGATATGTTTTATTTTAATTCCTCTCAGACTAAACTGTCTAATGAATTACAGATGTTGTTGGGGTATCACATTACCGTGTTTGTTAACCAGTGTGTATGGTGCCAGCCAGTGGTACAAGAAAGCCCTTTCTCACACTTGTAGGAGTTTATAGACCCTGGATATATCCAGGCAAGTGGAATTCATCAGACTTACCGGGTACTAAATCCTACTAAATCCACAGATTTGTGCTACTTGACACTAGAGATACAGGCAGTGTATACATTCACAGTGGCTGCCTGATTATGTTTACATGGGCGAGTTATTTAGATACACACTAAAGGGGTGATGTCGAGATATTATTAAGTGGACCTAAATAGCTGGTGGCTGTTTAGATTCAAC
Source organism: Paraescarpia echinospica (assembly GCA_020002185.1). Lineage (NCBI taxonomy): Eukaryota > Metazoa > Annelida > Polychaeta > Sabellida > Siboglinidae > Paraescarpia > Paraescarpia echinospica. Next base: position 9,961,075 of record CM034535.1, read on the forward strand.
TCTACATCCAGTACGTGTATTAACGGATTGAATCTTTGATGACGGTTCTGGCATGTATCTTTCTGATATAATTTGCAAACATGTGAACATCTTGCCAATATTAAATAGTTCTAAGTGTATTGATATGATTTCTTAAATTCTCTTCAATGCTGCTATACCTGTGGAAGGTGAACATCTCATTTGGATGGTTAAGATTAATCAGATATAAATAAGATGTTAGCCCCTTATACCACTGCTTGATGAACAAATATTCAACTGTTGTGTGGTTTCTCAAGCAAAAATGTTTCACCTGTCGCAGTTCGGTATTACCATGTTTGTGCTGCCCCCTGTAGGTGAACCCTGGCGGTCTGGCAGAACGGAGTGGGGTCATGGCTGGAGACGCCATTCTGCAGATTAACAACGGAGCGACAGAATGTATGGAACATGAGGAGGCAAAGAGAGAGATCATTATGTGTGGAGAGTCAGTCACTCTCCTCGTTCAAAGGTAAATATCACGGCTTCTTTTTGCTCTCCTCTTTCTAAAAAAAGTATAAAATGGTAAGTCCTTATATAGCGCATTATTCAGCCCTTAGGACTGCTCAAACGACTTTACACTTTACTCCCTGGCAGACTTGTTCAATTGAACACCATCTCGACTTCTCTGGAAAGCATTCAGCCACTCTGCAACTAATGCGTAAAGACTATTCATACACAAATATTCACCACTGTCTGTAGCCAATCATACAGCTGAGTGAACTAGAGCAACGTAGAGTGAACGAACATGTCCAAGGTTCGACATGGCGTTCGAACCCGGGTTCTCTTGGTTAGGAGTCCAGTTTGATAAATACGGAGGTGAGTTTTTCATTTCGGTCATTCCATGTGACCACAACCAGTGGGTGTTGCACTCATCTCTTCAATTTTTGAATGAATCAGTTTGGTGAAAGTTGTTGGTAAGATAAGCAAGAATAGCCAAGAAAGAGTCCAAAATATGTCTGTTCTATCTGCAGTTGTCATCAAGCTACAGAAGTTTTTTTTTCTTCACAATCAATGCCAGAACGCCTTCTTGCAAATTGCGAGTGGTTTTCTAATCAGTCTGGGGTACCAAAGGTTCACCATTTTTTGTGTGAAGCTGTAGCTTGACAACTACTGCCCAGAGTTAGAACCCTCAATTTTTTGGATGCTTGCTAATCTTACCAAAGGCTTTCACCAAACTGATTTATTCAAAAATTGAAGAGATAGGTGCAACAAATTTAAGAAATATTCTTCGCGTTCACATGATGACCCATTAAAAAATGTGCATTGTTTTCATCTTTGCATACTGTTTTACTTGCAGGGGGGCAGTGAGGGTGTGGAAGCCCAAGGTAACTCCCATGTCGGACCTGAGACCTGGCGAACTGCCCCGTGGACCGGAGGGAGAAGTTTACGTACAAAAGACATCCCTGGCAGCCAACCACTCGGACAGCGTGAGTCCCGTGCAACCTGTTTTTTTACATGTTCTGTCCGTTACATGTGTTAGTTCATAGGTGGCAGCACCTAAATAATTTTTTTGGCAGGAATGCAATAGGGAATAATGTAGAATGCTGTAGATTGGCAGCATGGAGATCTTGATAAATATTGACCTGCTGAATTCTAAGTTGTTTGTGCTTCGTTAAAATATATTTAAGCGGTCAGTATGATATAATATACATAGTTTACATGACATTTAACGTTATTTGTAATGGATGTGTAACGTCTGTGTAACGGATGTGTCCTAATCCGCTTATTGAAACTGTAAAAATGTAGAATTTTTATCTTTTCAGCCTTACTCCAACATAGGAAGCTCACACAATCGGGCAGCTCGACCGTTCGCGGGATTCGGTGGCGGCGCACCTGCAAACCAGCAGCCAGTGGCGGCACCTCAGTATGGAGGCGGAAGTGCCTATGTATCGTCAGAGAACAGCCAGCAGGACTACTCCGCTCAACAGAGCAGGATGGCAGCCGGAATGGCGAAGTAAGTACATAGTTGTGGCAATATATCGTAGTCACAGGTTCAAAGTCTGATCGTTTTAATAATAAAATCACGTTGCACAGTGGCTGTATCTATCCTAACATCTCTACCACTCATATGTGTTTCACCGAGTTGTTTTAATTCATTGCGATGTCATAAATATTTTATTTTTATCTCTTTATTAATATCGACTCTGACAATCAGCATACAACATAAACATGATACTAGAGGCAAAAGATTAAACAAATAATGATGAAATTATATGTAAATTATGCAAGTAATGATGAAATGATATTTAAAATGTGGTTCATTACAACATAGTTGGGTGGTTAATATGTTAATTATAGTTTATACTAGTATATTTATGATAACATATTCAGTTTTGTACCATTAGACTGGTTGCTTTCGCTGTTGTTACATCTTTGTGGTACAATTGCTGCTTAAACTAATGCATTCATTGTCCACATTTATATCTCAACCTATATGTTATTCATAACATGTACTGTTAACTTTACCATTGTGGTAGAAATGCCAAAAGCATTGTTAATACAAGTGAAACACAAGCATCACTGCTATATCTTGCTTACTTATAAGAAAATAGTTTCACACTTTATAGAAAAGTTCTGTTTTCTGTGTATACATATCCACTTTACAGTCATTGTTTTTTAAAACTGTTTTAGTATTAACTGAGCAGTACTTTGAGCCAATAGTTGTTGTGAAACATCACATGTCCACAAAACATTTTTGTTTATTGGCGTTGAGGGAACCAGAAATTTGCAGCCAGATTTATCCTATAATTTTCTTAGTCACT
>CM034535.1:9964851-10032351 GCA_020002185.1 Paraescarpia echinospica
CAGCCTTGTGTTATTAGTTTTATAAAAAGAGGAGATAGGATTACCAATGAACATGCATGTAGATCTCTCCAGTATGTTCCTCGTGACAATTAAGCCCACTTTTCTGTCTGACTGATTTCATACTATTGATTTTCTCACTCGACGTTCACATGAAAACTATGTTCTGGGTGTTAAACTACTCGTGTTATTTGACCCACAAACGTTTTTCAAATGCATAGGCGAGAACACACACACTCACACCCACGCACGCACACATGCACACACGCACACACACACACATACACACACACACACACACACACACACACACACACACACACACACACACACACAGTGACATACACACACTATGAAGGCGCACTGCTGTTTCAGAGAACACGATAACAGACAAGTGCAGTGCGATCTACCCGGGCCCGAGTGCGTTCTCGGAGCCCGAGAGTCAGGTCGTGTCGTCCTTCCTCCGCCGTCACGCCAACGTCGTCGCCGCCGTCACCTACCACAGCTACAGCCAGTTCTGGATGATTCCTTTCGGATACTCGAACAGTAAACACCCGAGCAATTACAACCAATTGGTACGTTAACCCGGGCTAGCGTAAACGCATCTTCTATGTTTTGTGCATGCGTCTCCGTCAGTCTCCCGCGGGGTAAAACGTCAAAACCTAAAGTATACCCTCAATCTTTACAATATATAATATAAAGAAAAGCAACACTACGTTGAATACAACATGTAGAGTACATAAACACAAACTGCTATGAAAAGAACTAATTACACATAAATGTATGTTAACGAGATCAACAAATTATATTTTATATGCTATGTCAATAACAGGGATGGCCACTGTGACGTATTGTGTTTGGGCATTATGGCACTCACACGTGGAGCAGGGGACCAGCCACCTTAAACGCTCCAGTTAACCCTTCACATTGCCAACGGTTACTGCATACATCCTTGGGAGTATTTTCAGTGCGCTTATCGTTCGTTCGTTCGTTTATTCGTTCGTTGGTTAGTTCGTTCGATATTTTCTGTTGTTCCTTCGTTTGTTATTTCGTTCATTTCTTCATTAGTTCGTTGTTTAATTTGTTCGTTCATTCGTTCGTTCGTTCGTTCGTTCGTTTGCTCGTTCGCTCATTCGTTCATAGACTGATCGAGTAATTACAAGTGACCATTTTTACAGATGAACATGAGTCGAGCGGCTGTCGACGCGCTACGGCAAGTCCACGGCACACAGTATCAGTACGGCACCATCGATGACCTCGTCGGTAGGTCGCTAAACACCTGCTCAACCAGTCACATCGCAGACCAAACACCTGCTCAACCAGTCACATCGCAGACCAAACACCTGCTTGGTGTACTGTGTGACGATCTATGACTGGATGGCTGTAACATAACAAAGATAGTTCTGATGTAGCGCAATATCCAGCTGCAATTAATGAGCGAAGACCACTCGTACACAAATATCCACAACTATCTATAAATAGGTACTCATTCATACAGGTGAGTGAACTGGAGAAACGTAGAGTGAACGAACTTGCCCAAGATTCGACACCGCTGCACAGGATTCGACCCGGGTTATCTCGATTGAGAGTCCGAAATTCTAGCTACTGCACCACGGGGCTACACAACATAGCACCCCCCCCTCTCTCTCTCTCTGTCTCTCTCTCTCTCTCTCTCTCTCTCTCTCTCTCTCTCTCTCTCTCTCTCTCTCTCTCTCTCTCTCTCTCTCAATATATATATATATACATTGTATATATATTGTATATATTGTATATATATATATATATATAGAGAGAGAGAGAGAGAGAGAGAGAGAGAGAGAGAGAGAGAGAGAGAGAGAGAGAGAGAGAGAGAGAGAGAGAGAGAGAGAGAGAGAGAGAGAGAGAGAAGCGACTGACAGAAACGTATATGTGTGACATCAAACAGACACGCTTACAGCACAGATTACAGCACAAGACATATGGCGAATAATAATACTTTGCCTAGTGAATGTTAGCTTCCTTTGACTATTTCAGGTCAAACATTTGGATCGAGCGTTGACTACATCTACGACAAACTTGGGATCCTCTACACTTTCGGCGTCGAACTGCGCGACAGAGGGCGCTACTGTGCCCTACTTCCGCCCAACCAGATCATGCCGAACGCCGAAGAATCCCTCGCGGCAATCAGCAAGTTGGCGTCAGTGATCGCCGACACGCTACCGCGAGACAGCGATACGGCCGAGTCGTAGTTACACTAATGTGGCGCACCACAAAAGACATAAATGTCACGTTGTTGGTTGTCAATGAATATATGAAAATTGACATTTGTTGAGATGTTAATTGAAACTTACATATTATTCATGTTACCGATGCATTAATGCATATAATGCGTATGTGGACAAGGTCAAATAAATTTAATCTTGAAGCACAAAACGTACGTTATCCCAAATGCTACATCGTGGGAACCGTGCAGGCCCTAAACTGGCGGCATTGCAATGTTCTTATCAATGAGAGAAACGATTTTTTTGCTACATGAACGCCCAATGTTCAAAAGAAACTGCAACACAACATGGTGGTGTCGGCTTGTTTATGATGATGATGGTGATGATGATGATGGTGATGGTGATGATTGATGATGATGATGAAGATGTTACAGATAATAATAATAATTGTGATGATAGACTTCTGTAACGCCGAAATCATCAGCTAACCGAGCTCCGTGCCGCAACAAACCAAAATCCTTAATGACGAAATCATAACAAATAGGGATGCGCAAATTTCATGAACTGCTGTGGATTTAGAGTGGAAATGCAATTTTTTTTTATTGTCTAACGTTTTATATGAATGTAATGAGGGGACATGCCTGACATTGGTGCTGAGAATGTAAACTGCCGAGACGCCCTGCATAGCAGATGCATACTGTAACCTATACCATATAAAACAGTATTTTGTGGTTTTCCGGACTGTTATTCTCACTAGACTATGTCAGAAACTGAGAGTTGTTGTATATATATATATATATATATATACAACAACTCTCATATATATATATATATACTGATTTATGTCTGATTTATTATTTAATCATATTATACGATTATCGAATCACTGTGCAAAGTCATACATTTTACTTGGTCACACGATGGATCGTTTTAAAAGAAATGCTTCAGTACCTGCCTTAGCTGGGTGCTGTATATCCAGTTGTCACATAAACAGTAACATTCACCTTCGAAGTAAGCTAGAAATAATTTGACATTGAACAGGCACATGCATATATACATACATGCTATAAATCCAGGTATTCGGCTTGTACCTAAATCGCCTCATTAATTTTATCTTAATTTATTGCGTACATCATACTGTTTATTAAGATTACCGTTGTAATCTCCTTGCTTGCAATAATTAAATAACCAAGTGGCTGCCATCGTGACTAGAAATTGAACGTTATTAGACAGGCCCCTTCCAAACACAACACCATAATCAGAACAGGCAAGTAACCATCTGATAGTCCTAGTAGAGAGTGTCTGCAAGCATACCGATCTCGATTCCCTTCCCTATTCCTAACGCGCTGTGCGTGTCATCGCTTTTTGTGTTTATGCGATCGGTTATGTGTCGATCGGATAGGTAAATATGTAACCAACAGGGGTGATCGGTAAACGCACTCCCTATCCATTTACGTTCAAATTATAGATGAATCAAAATAAACAATATGACAGCATTGTATATAAACTGCTTTTGACTGATTAGCCGCCTCATTTTAATTGCTATTGTGTTTAATGCATCAGAAAAAAATATTTTTAAAGACGTGTCTCAGCATGCAATATATATCGGTGGGAGCACAAATCGTGCGTGCAATCGTTTTTGTTTTCAAAAAAAAAACTGATCAAATTCTTCCGTAAGATATCTATGTGCTAAATCTCTAACACATATTCCGTTAAATTTGTGCCAATAAACTGTTAGAAAAGTTGTCTTGGGTGAAGTACTTACGAATATAGACAGGCAAATCCAAATCTCGTAAAAAGCGCCGACGTTAAAAACCGTGTATCCTATTTTCGCTGTGATATCCTTTTGTACACAATTCCAAAATTATTTAGATGCATTATGATCTGTTCATTTGAGCTTGTGATTAGGACCACACATCCAGCTGAAAAAGGCATAAATGTACGATACGTTGGCGCGTAAAACGCCATGTTGCAGACACTCCTGGCGGTTAATCCAACAATCGATACCGATCGCGCAGCGCGTTAATGATACGGAAGGGAATCGACATCGGTACGCTTGCAGTCTGCAGACACTCTATGTTGTGAACAAGCCTAACCGTGCCCTGGTAAGAAATATTGAAACAGATTCCCCTATCGACACCCCTCAAAATCGGCAGCCCTGACACCATCGCCACCGACGTGGGACTTGTGAGGTGAAGCCGGGCGGTTTATGACACGCAATGTACCATTTTATCGGCCCCTATCGGCTTTAGACATAGTGCCACCAAACACCTGCTCTGATAATAATAATATTAATAAATAAATTACTTCAATATCCTCAGACAATCCGAGCTCAGTGGTGCAAAATAATAGCGTAAGGGGTCAGCACACTGTCAGTTTTCCCATTGGCGACCATGTTAATGTTTTGTGTGATTATAAGAAAACGTGACCTATAAAGTTTCTTAAACTTCTCTCCTGCTGTTATTATCATCTCATTGACATGCTGGTCGAGTTTAGTCAAAATCTAATATCTCTAGCTCTTGCAAAATGCCTGTATGTATGACACCCGTCAATATTTACAAATGGATGCAGGCAGTAATCCGGCTGAAGTGTCAACTAGCCAAATTGCTGCCAGATACCCTTCCGCTTAGTAAAATCAGCTACAAAGACACTATTTTACTGTCAACAGCTTCTGCAATCACCTCTAGAAATCTGACTACTCAAATGCACTTATGTCAGAGCAAGTGAATATTGTATTTTTCGTCTGTAACCAAGCAGGAAGTCTAACAGTGTCCTAACCCCAAATAGGCATGGTGATTTTGGAGAAAAGTGTTGAAAACAACACATTTTATAGGCACCAATGTTACAAACACTCTGCAATTTTATTTTTTGTAATCCCTCCAGGTGTTTGTGTTTTATGCACATTTCAAAGGTGCCACCAAACTTGGCAAGGCACCAGAAAAATCAGCACTTCGCTGTTGGACAATTTGTAATCCAGCACAATGTTCTCAGTTGGCACTATGAACTCCTGATACAGTTTTCCAGAAAGTCCAATATGTGTTTTATAAGAAAATTCAATACAGCCAGTTGTTACGTTACATTCAAATTTGTATTTATTTTTTGACTTTGTGCCCTATTTACAAAGGTAAACATCAACAAAAAGTCACCTTAGGGTGTGAATTCCTCAAAGGCCAGACGTTTCGAGCTGTTCAATTACATAATATTACGCAGCCTAATTAGCAGACATTCAGAAAACAATGCCACTTGCTTGATTGGCCAGAAGGTCCAGTCAGTAGACAGATCTGATAACAGGCTCGGGCTATGGCTGACTCCAGATAATCACTGTCCTCAGACTTCATTAGGGTCAATTACAACATCTTCACGTGTGTTTAGTCAGCTGAAGTAAACAAAACATGCTGGTCAAGTTTAGTCAAAATCTAATATCTCTAGCTCTTGCAAAATGCCTGTATGTATGACACCCGTCAATATTTACAAATGGATGCAGGCAGTAACCCGGCTAAAGTGTCAACTAGCCAAATTGCTGCCAGATACCCTTCCGCTTAGTAAAATCAGCTAAAAAAAACACCATTTTACTGTCAAAAGCTTCTACAATCACATCTAGAAATCTGACTACTCAAATGCACTTATGTCAGAGCAAATGAATATTGTAAAGTCATTTCTCAAAAATATACTGCACTCGATCTTTTTCGTAAGAGTGCTGTAACCAAGCCTAGTTGGCCTTTCTTTTCTTATTTTGTTATGTTCTCTGATAGAAATCCATGCGATGTATATCTCTACTTACTCTTTAATACTAACAATTGAATTTGTATTCTTTTGGTTAATCGTCAACATCAATGTGTTTATCATTACTTGTATGTATACAACTGTTCAACGGATATGTACTTATGATGTATATTATGATATGCATTCATACACTAGTTATATTTACGTACTTATTTTTGAATGTTTTTGTCAATTTTTTCAACGAACTCTGAAAGGATCATTATGATGTGCTCTAATACATTTGTAAATGGCAGAATCTATTAATATTAGCCGGATCCAAACAAATAAAAACTTTGACTTAAAAACAATATTCAATGAAGCCAAACACATTGAAAATGAAAAGTATGATGATTCTCCATTTTCTCTTAACACACATGATTGTAAATATTTTACTGCAGTTGAGTTTTCTGAAGCATTTAAACCAGAAAACATATCTTTATCAATGTTCTGTATCAATTGCCGTAGTTTGGAGACTCAATGGGATTCTCTTCAAGAATTACTTTCTAATATGTCGTCAAAAGGCCTGACTCTAGATCTCATTGGACTAACTTGGTTCAACATGTTTTACGTTATAAAATAAATGGGTTTCACAATTTACTATTCAATACAAGACTATATACAGACGATGGGCATGGTGGAGTTGGCATATACATCAGTGAGAAATACACCTATTTTAAACGTGAAGACTTGTCAATATTTATTCCTCATGAGGATCTTGATCTATTTATGGGTACCATATTAGACATCCAAGATAAAATCTCAAATGAAAATAAAGTAGCGTACCTGATGGGGGATTATAATATTAATTTACTAAACTTTGTTACTCACAACAAAACTAATGATTTTATAGATAATGTAATAGCACAAGGATACATTCCACACATAACAAAACCAACACGGATAACACCTGCTACAGCAACTCTTATAGACCATTTATATTCTAATCATACTTACCCCAACTATGAATCGGGGATTATCGTTACAGACATGACTGACCATTTTGGAATATTTCATTTAATATATGGTAAACCTGCTACACAAAACATAGCATATAAACAAAAACGCCAGTTAAACTTGACCAACATTTTAAAATTTAGGAGTCTTGGCTACGGCTGACTATTCCTCTGTCCTATCTACTAGCAATGCAAATGAAGCATACAACAACTTAATGTTAACATATACATCATTTTATGAAATATCTTGCCCAGTTAAAACTATCAGAGTAAATAGTAAATATATTAAAAGAGAGCCCTGGGTAACATCAGGCATTATAGTTTCTTCAATAAACAAAGACAAATTACTCCGCAGAAAGCTAAATAAGCCCAATACAGCGAGAGAGGATGCTTATAAGGTATATTGTAGACTATTTAATAAGATCAAAAGAGCAGCAAAAATTAAGTACTATACTGAAATACTGGAAGAACGTAAACATAGCATCAAAGAAACATGGACCATACTGAGGAAGGCAATATTTAATCAAAAAAAGAGTTTCCAATTACCTCAAACTTTCATTGTAAAAGGAGAAAAAGTATCAAATTCGGCTTTTATTGCTGAAGAGTTTAACCGTTTCTTTGCTGATATAGGTAAATCAGTGAGTGATTCAATACCTCCTCCCACAACCTCATTTCATGCGCACCTAAAAGATAACTATCCTGTAAACTTTTTCATGCAACCTACTGATGTAAACGAAATCAAAAGAATAGTGCAAAAACTAAAAACTAAATGCACTGAAGGCTTCGATAGTTCATCTACAAAACTTGTACAACCGACCATTGAGGAAATAGCAATCCCACTTGTGCACATCATAAATAATTCCTTTGTTACAGGTGTTGTACCTGATAATTTAAAAATTGCTAAAATAATTTCAATTTATAAATCAGGAAATATTAATGTGTTTAATAACTACAGACCAATAAGTATTTTACCAACACTTTCTAAAATAATGGAAAAAATAGTATGTAACAGATTAGTAATATATTTAGAGAAATATAATATACTGTATAAACATCAGTATGGATTTCACTCGAAACATTCCACTATACACCCAATATTGCACTTACTTAAAGACATAGCAGATGCAAATGACAAAACTACCAAAGACATTACATTGGCTGTGTTTCTCGACTTATCTAAGGCGTTTGATACCAAGACATTTTGTTGTATAAGTTAAATCATTATGGAATCAGAGGAATAAGTAATAGATGGTTTGCCAGTTACCTTTCTAATCGTAAACAATATATTGAAATAAATAATTGCAAATCTCCACTGATCAATATGACATATGGAGAACCACAAGGATCCATACTAGGACCTGTGCTTTTTCTAATTTATATTAATGACATAGTGAATTCTAGTTCTCTAAACTTGCTATCCTTTGCAGATGATACCACTGTTTACCATTCAGGATATGATATTGAACATTTAGTTATAACAGTGAATCAAGAACTAAAACAATTATACAATTGGTTGTGTGCAAACAAATTGTGCTTGAACGTCAAAAAGACACAATTCTGTGTTTTTAGTCCTGTAAATTCAAACTACGAGGTAAACAATAGCATTAAAATAAATAATGAAGTCATCAACCAGGTTGGCAAGTATAAAAATGACGAATCTGTAAAATTCTTGGGATTGTATATAGATAAGCACCAAACCTGGAAAGAACACATCAACATAATTAGTTCCAAAATATCTAGAGCTATTTTTGCAATAAATAGAGTGAAATATTTCTTACCATATAAGTCATTAAAATAATTATATTACACTTTAATTCACAGTCATATAACATATGGTATACAAGCATGGGGCAATGGAAACACAAAGAAAATAGAAATTTTACAAAAACGTGCTTTAAGAATAATTAATAAAAAAGGATATACGAGTCATACTGATCCTTTATTTAAGTCTGACAAAATACTAAAAATGTCAGATGTATATAAACTACAGGTCTCACTATTTATGTATGACTTTAAACATGATTTATTACCCAAGTCATTTACAAATTTTGCGATCAAAAAGACTAGACAAAAGTATAAGAATAACCAGACAATGCAACCTTCTTGTTAAAGAGACACCTAGAACACATTTTTCGTCTAAGCTACCAAAACATAATTTCACAAGAATCTGGAACAATATAAACGAAAAAATAAGAAACACTAAACACAGGTTAAAGTTTAGACGCGTGTTGTGTGACTTCTACCTAAATGCATATCTTCGTCATGTGAACTGTATAAATCCTAGATGTTCAGAATGTAATGAAACTGATTAAATGAAACTCTACCTTTGTTTGTAAGTCTATTACCGTTCTTACACTACGTTCTTAACCAAGTACAAATGTTTAGATCGCCTTTCTATTCACTTACATATACTTCAATTGATCATACTTCTCAGTTCGTTGTCATATATCACCAACAACAGCACATACTACCGGTATATGTTAAATAATACTCCGGTTTAATATTATCTAGTACGGAGGTGGGTTGGTGATGAATTTGAGTGAGTTGTTTAACATGATTTTGATGATTGTTATGATTGTAATCATAGAGTAATGATAATCAAATGGTGTCACTGGAAGACGGCTTTTAGCCAAGTGACATCCATGCGATGTAACACGTTTCCATTTGTATGACATATATATGTTAACTGTATGTTATGTTGTTACATTGTAAATAAAGTTACTTACTTACATATATTTATTTCTATATTTTAAGACAGTATAGTTGATTTTACTTAGTAGTAATGATTGCATAGTATTTTAATTTTATATCATATGATGTTATTTATTTATTTGCATTAACCATTGTAAAACACCCCAGCACAATTATTTGGATGGGGTGCTATATAAGAAATAAACAATTATTATTAACATTGATATTGTTGTCATCCCCACTAAAACATAGAATTCTATTGCGTCTTATTTGCCGAGTCCACCAATGTCGGATGCTTAGCTCAGTTGTCAATGGGCAATTGAAAATTAAAATATATCACATCCCCAGTTCTTTTAATTGCTCACGCATGCATGCAGGTACACATGCACACACACAGACACACACACGCACGCATGCACGCACGCACGCACGCACACACGCACACACGCACACACACACACAGATTGGTGAAAATAGTCTATTACATGTAGCACCTAAAATCCACACTACAGGTTGATATGTTTTATTTTAATTCCTCTCAGACTAAACTGTCTAATGATTGAATTACAGATGTTGTTGGGGTATCACATTACCGTGTTTGTTAACCAGTGTGTATGGTGCCAGCCAGTGGTACAAGAAAGCCCTTTCTCACACTTGTAGGAGTTTATAGACCCTGGATATATCCAGGCAAGTGGAATTCATCAGACTTACCGGGTACTAAATCCTACTAAATCCACAGATTTGTGCTACTTGACACTAGAGATACAGGCAGTGTATACATTCACAGTGGCTGCCTGATTATGTTTACATGGGCGAGTTATTTAGATACACACTAAAGGGGTGATGTCGAGATATTATTAAGTGGACCTAAATAGCTGGTGGCTGTTTAGATTCAACTCTGCATCCAGTACGTGTATTAACGGATTGAATCTTTGATGACGGTTCTGGCATGTATCTTTCTGATATAATTTGCAAACATGTGAACATCTTGCCAATATTAAATAGTTCTAAGTGTATTGATATGATTTCTTAAATTCTCTTCAATGCTGCTATACCTGTGGAAGGTGAACATCTCATTTGGATGGTTAAGATTAATCAGATATAAATAAGATGTTAGCCCCTTATACCACTGCTTGATGAACAAATATTCAACTGTTGTGTGGTTTCTCAAGCAAAAATGTTTCACCTGTCGCAGTTCGGTATTACCATGTTTGTGCTGCCCCTTGTAGGTGAACCCTGGCGGTCTGGCAGAACGGAGTGGGGTCATGGCTGGAGACGCCATTCTGCAGATTAACAACGGAGCGACAGAATGTATGGAACATGAGGAGGCAAAGAGAGAGATCATTATGTGTGGAGAGTCAGTCACTCTCCTCGTTCAAAGGTAAATATCATGGCTTCTTTTTGCTCTCCTCTTTCTAAAAAAAGTATAAAATGGTAAGTCCTTATATAGCGCATTATTCAGCCCTTAGGACTGCTCAAACGACTTTACACTTTACTCCCTGGCAGACTTGTTCAATTGAACACCATCTCGACTTCTCTGGAAAGCATTCAGCCACTCTGCAACTAATGCGTAAAGACTATTCATACACAAATATTCACCACTGTCTGTAGCCAATCATACAGCTGAGTGAACTAGAGCAACGTAGAGTGAACGAACATGTCCAAGGTTCGACATGGCGTTCGAACCCGGGTTCTCTTGGTTAGGAGTCCAGTTTGATAAATACGGAGGTGAGTTTTTCATTTCGGTCATTCCATGTGACCACAACCAGTGGGTGTTGCACTCATCTCTTCAATTTTTGAATGAATCAGTTTGGTGAAAGTTGTTGGTAAGATAAGCAAGAATAGCCAAGAAAGAGTCCAAAATATGTCTGTTCTATCTGCAGTTGTCATCAAGCTACAGAAGTTTTTTTTTCTTCACAATCAATGCCAGAACGCCTTCTTGCAAATTGCGAGTGGTTTTCTAATCAGTCTGGGGTACCAAAGGTTCACCATTTTTGTTGTGAAGCTGAAGCTGTAGCTTGACAACTACTGCCCAGAGTTAGAACCCTAAATTTGTTGGATGCTTGCTAATCTTACCAAAGACTTTCACCAAACTGATTTATTCAAAAATTGAAGAGATAGGTGCAACAAATTTAAGAAATATTCTTCGCGTTCACATGATGACCCATTAAACAATTTGCATTGTTTTCATCTTTGCATACTGTTTTACTTGCAGGGGGGCAGTGAGGGTGTGGAAGCCCAAGGTAACTCCCATGTCGGACCTGAGACCTGGCGAACTGCCCCGTGGACCGGAGGGAGAAGTTTACGTACAAAAGACATCCCTGGCAGCCAACCACTCGGACAGCGTGAGTCCCGTGCAACCTGTTTTTTTACATGTTTTGTCCGTTACATGTGTTAGTTCATAGGTGGCAGAACCTAAATAATTTTTTGGCAGGAATGCAATAGGGAATAATGTAGAATGCTGTAGATTGGCAGCATGGAGATCTTGATAAATATTGACCTGCTGAATTCTAAGTTGTTTGTGCTTCGTTAAAATATATTTAAGCGGTCAGTATGATATAATATACATAGTTTACATGACATTTAACGTTATTTGTAATGGATGTGTAACGTCTGTGTAACGGATGTGTCCTAATCCGCTTATTGAAACTGTAAAAATGTAGAATTTTTATCTTTTCAGCCTTACTCCAACATAGGAAGCTCACACAATCGGGCAGCTCGACCGTTCGCGGGATTCGGTGGCGGCGCACCTGCAAACCAGCAGCCAGTGGCGGCACCTCAGCATGGAGGCGGAAGTGCCTATGTATCGTCAGAGAACAGCCAGCAGGACTACTCCGCTCAACAGAGCAGGATGGCAGCCGGAATGGCGAAGTAAGTACATAGTTGTGGCAATATATCGTAGTCACAGGTTCAAAGTCTGATCGTTTTAATAATAAAATCACGTTGCACAGTGGCTGTATCTATCCTAACATCTCTACCACTCATATGTGTTTCACTGAGTTGTTTTAATTCATTGCGATGTCATAAATATTTTATTTTTATCTCTTTATTAATATCGACTCTGACAATCAGCATACAACATAAACATGATACTAGAGGCAAAAGATTAAACAAATAATGATGAAATTATATGTAAATTATGCAAGTAATGATGAAATGATATTTAAAATGTGGTTCATTACAACATAGTTGGGTGGTTAATATGTTAATTATAGTTTATACTAGTATATTTATGATAACATATTCAGTTTTGTACCATTAGACTGGTTGCTTTCGCTGTTGTTACATCTTTGTGGTACAATTGCTGCTTAAACTAATGCATTCATTGTCCACATTTATATCTCAACCTATATGTTATTCATAACATGTACTGTTAACTTTACCATTGTGGTAGAAATGCCAAAAGCATTGTTAATACAAGTGAAACACAAGCATCACTGCTATATCTTGCTTACTTATAAGAAAATAGTTTCACACTTTATAGAAAAGTTCTGTTTTCTGTGTATACATATCCACTTTACAGTCATTGTTTTTTAAAACTGTTTTAGTATTAACTGAGCAGTACTTTGAGCCAATAGTTGTTGTGAAACATCACATGTCCACAAAACATTTTTTTTTATTGGCGTTGAGGGAACCAGAAATTTGCAGCCAGATTTATCCTATAATTTTCTTAGTCACTGCAGCCGTAGAGATAGATTGGTAGCCAGCGAAACCATATACTATTTAAAGATCTCTCTGTTGAATAAAATAGGCAAAACTCAATTAAAAGAAAGCACCCTGTAGAGTGTTAAGGGAGGGGTATAGAGGCTTTATCTATCCAAACGTCATTGACATAAAACCAAATAGTTGGGGCTGACCTGCAAAGGCGCAACCCGATCTCCCATGAGGGAAGGTAAAAAGACAGATATTTCCTGGTGGAGGCATAGAGATACTGAGAGGTGTGCTGTTTGACTTAGCTGACTTGTGTGGTTTCAGCCAGTATCAGAGTGGAGGGGTGGGCGCTGGTAAGTGGAACAGCCGTTATATTTCTAGCATGATTTGGGGGTGTGTTCCTCTCCAGCATGATGCAGACTTGCAGCAAGGGACCTTCTCAAAATTAATAATTACCCTTGTGATCACAATAACCAGAATTATGCCGTAATCTGTTCCTAAATACTCGCCATCGCCTGAACTGCTTGACTGTTAAGTGATGGTTGTTTTTAATGTAAATACCTGATCACATTAGATCCTACATAAATTATCAATACATATGCTGATCACAATACATATGTTTATATATGAGACATGTTCATTTTTAAGCAATAACCTTTTTGTTCTGAAAATTGACAATTGCAAGTTATATTTATTTCAAGCTACATTTAATTTCCTACAAGATGGCTTAAGACACATCTGTGTGTATTGCGTATCTGTTGTTAGTTTAAATGTTGTATCTGCAAACAACTGACTATACCAAACAAGATTTCATATAGTTTTGCACCTGCATTTGTTGCTGTTTCGATTATAGCTAATCCAAATCCAAAGTTATGGATTAATGCCATTAGGTAAAAATCTGTAAAAATAAATCAGTGATGAATAAGTTTGAATCGAAAAACACCGGGAAAATGTCGGGATGAGCACCCAATGAAAAAGGCATGAAACAATTGATCATAGTTTATATTGTGTTTACTTTGCAACTATCCAAAATATATGCCTTATACGGGCATTCGAAGGTGTCACCCAACAATACCTGACTTAGGATCTAGATGGTTAGCCATCAACACTGATGTAGGATGTAAATGTTTAATCTTAACCTTATTTGTAAATTTTTTAATACGCTGGTCAACAATACTGTGATATAACTTTTTTATAAAACAAAATCGCATTCAGTCCACACCACGCATCACTTTCCTTTATCCCTTTCCCAGCCCTCATCTCCCTGTCCGTCCTCATTTCAGACACTGTTGGCGAAAACCACGAAAGTGGAGTGGATGTTCTTGGGAGTATAAATTATTCTTGGGTAATCATAAACCCTGCATACTTTGCCTAATGCCCACTCACTGATAAGCAGGCATACCGAGCGGCTGCCGCCTTGAATGAAACTGATGCAAACATGCGTCACTAACGATATACAACTTGTGTTCGTGTATCTCTGTGGACATTCTCGCTTCCAACCTCAGGTCTATGTATTTGCTGTAATATCAACATCTGCCAGATATCTTGTGTTTTGTCTGTGTGCTGCAGACAGCAAGCAATGTGGTGTGGGGGGAAGGGGGTGATATCTGAGAAGGAAAACATCAAGGTCATAGATAGGACATTCCTTGAATGAGATTGCAGGGTCACCAGACAGCTTTGTATTACAATAAAATTCAGCGCATACACAAACTAAATTATTTTATTTCTTTGAAACAGCTTAAGTTAAGCAGTTTGTCAATCTATAATTGTTCACAAAGAGTTGTGTTAGAACTCTGCATCAACGTTGCATTTGTATCATCTCAAACACAAGTACATGTTAAAATAGCAAAATATGTGGTGTGTGCATGTGTGAGAATGCACGCATGTATTCATCAGACCTTCTATGTATCCTAGCGATGTGGAGACCTCCCCTTCTGATCACTTCACAACATTCTGGGATGATCCCACAATGAAGTCAAAAACCTGAACATTGCTCCACTTGTAATTTTTTTATTGTTTTTTACTGCTGGATGTCAAAACAGTTCTCATATCAAGATTGTCTAATTCAGCTTTCAATACATGGAGGGCTAACAAGTATATACAAAATGATGCTGCCAAGAGATCCAATGTGGGAAAGATCTGCCAACATTTGGTTTCGTGCCTGCCTGAAAGGGCAGTTGCATTGTTTGACCAACGTTTGCATTGTGTGAAACTTAGCATGTTGTGTGTATTTTGTAGATGCATAACTTGTTTTCATAGTATTTTATTTTTATTCTACATGTTTTATATTCACTAGGACTAACTCTGTATAATTTGCAAGTAATTTTTATTTACTTTTATAACAAGTGGTCAGTTGTTTATAGTTCTGGATAGATGTAAATAAATAAATAGTGGAAATATAATATGTTATATTCAATATGTATTTTAATGTTATTTATTTAAACTATGCTTTTCCGTTCAGGGGGTCATTTATAAGCAATTTGAAATGAGTAGGTCCAGCAGAAATGCATTACGCTAATTTGTGTAAACAATATATATTTAGGTGTGGCTGATAGTTCTTCCAGTGAAGTTTCTCAAAGTATAGAAATGTTTTTCTGTGCCAAAAAACAGAATGTTTAATTGGGCAAGACACGCATTGGCTTAAAACAAGTCGGAGGCATTTGGGTAAATTAAAAATAATTGATGTTGGTTATGTTTATGCTTTGCCGTAATAAGAATATTTCTTGGACTGGGAGAACAGTTTTAGTTACAACAAGTTATCAGCACTCATGCTGAAATTAATCAGGTTCTCCTATTTACACATGATTGTGCATTACAAAATTGAGTAATTATCAAACATCTGAATGGGTATTAATGCCTGGAGTTGCACGTGTTTCATCTTCCGCATGTTTGTCGTGACATGCATGGCTTGCAATTAATGTCTTGCAGGGTCAGTATTAACGATGACTGTGAAAACAACAACAACAAAAGCACAGTTGTAAGAGATGAAAGTGCCCCAGGAGAAAACAGGGACGAGTTGGAAGGAAGGGAAGTCTCTCCCAGTCAGACATATGTAGCCTCATCGAATGAGTGGGAGACACCTGAGGAGACGCAAGATTACAAGCAGTCTAAGTCGTTCAAGATCCTCGAGCAGGCTTTGCACGAAGCCGAGGTAACTGGGACAGAAGGTAAGACGGAGTGCCAACTTCCTGAAGTCATGTTGTCATACCTCTCCCTATTTTATTTTTAAATAGGAAACGGCCAACATCGTTTTGTAGGATTAACTTCACCTGTACCTATATTACGACAACCTTACACAAATAAAATATATAAGTATAGTAAGTCACTTTTAACTGTCGCACAATACTTATTCTAAGCCGCAAATGATAAGAAATGTATCGAGTAAAGATCACACTTTATAGAACATATAATATTACAGTTAAACACAATTTAAACTGCACATGGCACTGCAGTCCCCTACCCGAACCAAGGGTCTATCCACACCATAGACTTACAGGCAAAACCCACCAGTTCTCCCCTCCTTTCCTATTTATAACTTCCCCATTTGAGCAGCAAACTTCAGTCCTGTGGCCACATTCAAATAGTCTTGCCCTCTGGTGGGAACACCCCTCAGTGCTGCCCTCTTGTGAGTCTGCATTTAACTATATCATTATTGCTCTAACATAATATGACGAGAGGTTACTTAGATACCGAAAAAAAGTATTGTAGATTTGTTCATATTTATCTGTGTCATGTAACTGTTATTTTTTCTCCAAACTATGGCCCTAATATAATAAAAAAATTCAATATCACACATTTCACCATTTTCAAACTGTATCTCGATTTCTGTTAAACAGCCTAACAATATACAGCACACACATAATACCATTAATTTCTGTTAAACCTAGCCCAACAATATACAGCACACACATAATTTCTGTTAAACCTAGCCCAACAATATACAGCACACACATAATACCATTAATTTCTGTTAAACCTAGCCCAACAATATACAGCACACACATAATACCATTAATTTCTGTTAAACCTAGCCCAACAATATACAGCACACACATAATTTCTGTTAAACCTAGCCCAACAATATACAGCACACATAATTTCTGTTAAACCTAGCCCAACAATATACAGCACACACATAATACCATTAATTTCTGTTAAACCTAGCCCAACAATATACAGCACACACATAATTTCTGTTAAACCTAGCCCAACAATATACAGCACACACATAATTTCTGTTAAACCTAGCCCAACAATATACAGCACACACATAATTTCTGTTAAACCTAGCCCAACAATATACAGCACACACATAATTTCTGTTAAACCTAGCCCAACAATATACAGCACACACATAATTTCTGTTAAACCTAGCCCAACAATATACAGCACACACATAATTTCTGTTAAACCTAGCCCAACAATATACAGCACACACATAATTTCTGTTAAACCTAGCCCAACAATATACAGCACACACATAATTTCTGTTAAACCTAGCCCAACAATATACAGCACACACATAATTTCTGTTAAACCTAGCCCAACAATATACAGCACACACATAATTTCTGTTAAACCTAGCCCAACAATATACAGCACACACATAATTTCTGTTAAACCTAGCCCAACAATATACAGCACACACATAATACCATTAATAATAGTCTCTGTATAGATCGAATATGAGGCAGATTGACCAATAAATTAAAAAGGTATAAAAGGTTGAATATCACATTTTGTTCTAAAAACAATTGCCCAAGCTTATGGGCCAAACAAGAAGATGACTGAGGGCACAACTCCGTAAGATAAGCAAGTGACCCCATGTGATCAACTAAATTTGTTTGTAAAATATACTTGCAATACAAAACTGGGATGTAGTGATTGGATCTGGTGAGAATGTTGTGCGGATTGCAGTACACAGATAAAAAGTTTCTATGAGAAAAAAGGAGATGACATTTAATAGAGATGACAGACAGACAGCCAAGAAAAGTGGGACGGGAGAAGTCTCGTAATGTTGAAAAGTCTCGAGGAGTACTGAAATGCCAGACGATGGGTTGCTGAGCAAAAAATATGAAGAAACATGGCTTCATTTCAGAATCACCAAGCAAGACAGTATAATATATTCCATGTCTGTTTTAATTTATTTTGCTTTAACCAACTTTTAAAAGCCTCTTCATACTAACAAAGTGTGTGCTGGAATTGTTGTTTAATTAATTGCTTCAGCTTGTTTTCTTGATATTCCGCATGTGCATGGAGACCGTAGGTGAATTACAACCAAAATATATTTGTAAAACCAATTGTTCAATTATCACCAATTAAAAATAACTGTGAGAAGTATACTTTTGTTGCACCACCGAGTTGAGATATTAATGTTACAAATGTGTTAGTTTAAGATATTGTTTGTTTCTCTCACTAGCTGGTGCTGCCCCTGATGGTGGTAAAGTTCCCGGTTTCCGCTCAGTAACGGCTCCGACCAATAAGCCACCTGGTGAGAAAAAGATGGGACAGTACATCACATGCTCCGTGTGTAACACGCTCATTGCGTAAGTGGTTGCTTTTTGAGACGTCCCCTTAACAAATTTATGATGTATTATGTTCACGTATTATGTCTGCAATTGTCCCCACTCTCGGCTGTTCAACGTTACCCTTTTAAATTCTCCCTTTACATTGTCTCACCATCTTAATGTTTACCTTGCTCTTCTCCCACTCTTGCCTCCTGTCCATGGTGTCTTGGTCAGTCTCTCCTCACTCTCTTCTGCTGTCCATGGTCTCTTGGTCAGTCTCTCCTCACTGTCTTCTGTTGTCCATGGTCTCTTGGTCAATCTCTCCTCACTCGCTTCTGCTGTCCATGGTCTCTTGGTCAATCTCTCCCCACTCTCGTCTGCTGTCCATGGTCTCTTGGTCAGTATCTCCTCACTCTCTTCTGTTGTCCATGGTCTCATGGTCAATCTCACCACACTCTCTTCTGCTGTCCATGGTCTCTTCGTCAATCTCTCCTCACTCTCTTCTGCTGTCCTTAGTCTCTTGGTCAATCTTTCCTCACTTTCTTTTGCTGTCCATGGTGTCTTGGTCAATCTCTCCCCACTCTCTTCTGCTGTCCATGGGGTCTTGGTTAATCTCTCCTCACTCTATTATGCTGTCCATGGTCTCTTGGTCAATCTCTCCTCATTCGCTTCTGCTGTCCATGGTCTCTTGGTCAATCTTTCCACACTCTCTTCTGCTGCCCATGGTCTCTTGATCAATCTCTCCCCACTCTCTTCTGCTGCCCATGGTCTCTTGGTCAATCTTTCCACACTCTCTTCTGCTGTCCATGGTCTCTTGGTCAATCTTTCCTCACTCTCTTTTGCTGTCCATGGTGTCTTGGTCAATCTCTCCCCACTCTCTTCTGCTGTCCATGAGGTCTTGGTTAATCTCTCCTCACTCTATTATGCTGTCCATGGTCTCTTGGTCAATCTCTCCTCATTCGCTTCTGCTGTCCATGGTCTCTTGGTCAATCTCTCCTCACTCTCTTCTGCTGTCCATGGTCTCTTCGTCAATCTCTCCTCACTCTCTTCTGCTGTCCATGGTCCCTTGGTCAATCTCTCCTCACTCTCTTCTGGTGCCCATGGTCTCTTGGTCAATCTCTCCTCACTCGGTTCTGCTGTCCATGGTCTCTTGGTCAATCTTTCCTCACTCTCTTCTGCTGCCCATGGTCTCTTAATCAATCTCTCCCCACTCTCTTCTGCTGCCCATGGTCTCTTGGTCAATCTTTCCACACTCTCTTCTGCTGTCCATGGTCTCTTGGTCAATCTCTCCTCACTCTCTTCTGCTGTCCATGGTCTTTTGCTCAATTTCTCCCCACTCTCTTCTCCTGTCCATGGTCTCTTGGTCAATCTCTCCCCACTCTCGTCTGTTGTCCATGCTCTCTTGGTCAATCTCTCCCCATTCTCTTCTGCTGCCCATGGTCTCTTGGTCAATCTCTCCTCGCTCTCTTCTGCTGTCCATGGTGTCTTGGTCAATCTCTCCTCACTCTCTTCTGCTGTCCATGGTGTCTTGGTCAATATCTCCTCACTCTCTTCTGCTGTCCATGGTCTCTTGGTCAATCTCTCCTCACTCTCTTCTGTTGCCCATGGTCTCTTGGTCAATCACACCACACTCTCTTCTGCTGTCCATGGTCTCTTGGTCAATCTCTCCTCACTCTCTTCTGCTGTCCATGGTCTCTTGGTCAATCTTTCCTCACTCTCTTCTGCTGCCCATGGTCTCTTGGTCAATCTCTCCTCACTCTCTTCTGCTGTCCATGGTCTCTTGGTCAATCTCTCCTCACTCTCTTCTGCTGTCCATGGTCTCTTGGTCAATCTCTCCTCACTCTCTTCTGCTGCCCATGGTCTCTTGGTCAATCACACCACACTCTCTTCTGCTGTCCATGGTCTCTTGGTCAATCTCTACTCACTCTCTTCTGCTGTCCATGGTCTCTTGGTCAGTCTTTCCTCACTCTCTTTTGCTGCCCATGGTCTCTTGGTCAATCACACCACACTCTCTTCTGCTGTCCATGGTCTCTTGGTCAATCTCTACTCACTCTCTTCTGCTGTCCATGGTCTCTTGGTCAGTCTTTCCTCACTCTCTTTTGCTGCCCATGGTCTCTTGGTCAATCACACCACACTCTCTTCTGCTGTCCATGGTCTCTTGGTCAATCTCTACTCACTCTCTTCTGCTGTCCATGGTCTCTTGGTCAGTCTTTCCTCACTCTCTTTTGCTGCCCATGGTCTCTTGGTCAATCTCTCCACACTCTCTTCTGCTGTCCATGGTCTCTTGGTCAATCTCTCCTCACTCTTCTGCTGCCTATGGTCTCTTGGTCAATCTCTCCCCACTCTCTTCTGTTGTCCATGGTCTCTTTGTCAATCTCTCCTCACTCTCTTCTGTTGTCCATGCTCTCTTGGTCAATCTCTCCCCACTCTCTTCTGTTGTCCACGGTGTCTTGGTCAATCTCTCCTCACTCTCTTCTGTTGTCCATGCTCTCTTGGTCAATCTCTCCCCACTCTCTTCTGTTGTCCATGGTGTCTTGGTCAATCTCTCCTCACTCTCTTCTGCTGTCCATGGTCTCTTGGTCAATCTCTCCTCACTCTCGTCTGCTGTCCATGGTCTCTTGGTTAATCTCTCCTCACTCTCTTCTGCTGTCCATGGTCTCTTGGTCAATCTCTCCTCACTCTCTTCTGCTGTCCATGGTCTCTTGGTCAATCTCTCCCCACTCTCGTCTGTTGTCCATGGTGTCTTGGTGAAGCTCTCCTCACTCTCTTCTGCTGTCCATGGTCTCTTGGTTAATCTCTGCTCACTCTCTTCTGCTGTGCATGGTCTTTTGGTCAATCTCTCCTCACTCTCTTCCGCTGACCATGGTCTCTTGGTCAATCTCTCCTCACTCTCTCCTGCTGTCGTTGGTCTCTTGGTTAATCTCTCTTCACTCTCTTCTGTTGTCCATGGTGTCTTGGTCAATCTCTCCTCACTCTCGTCTGCTGTCCATGGTCTCTTGGTCAATCTCTCCTCACTCTCTTCTGTTGTCCATGGTCTCTTGGTTAATCTCTCCTCACTCTCTTCTGCTGTCCATGGTCTCTTGGTCAATCTCATCCCCACTCTCATGTGTTGTCCATGGTGTCTTGGTGAAGCTCTCCTCACTCTCTTCTGCTGTCCATGGTCTCTTGGTTAATTTCTCCCCACTCTCTTCTGTTGTCCATGGTGTCTTGGTCAAGCTCTCCTCACTCTCTTCTGCTGTCTATGGTCTCTTGGTGAAGCTCTCCTCACTCTCTTCTGCTGTCCATGGTCTCTTGGACAATCTCTTGGTCAATCTCTCCTATACATAAAGGTAATTGCTTACACGCCACAATATCCGGTCCTTATGACTGATCAGAGCGCCTTACACTTCACTCCTTGGCAGACCTGTTCAAGCGAACACCATCTCGACATCTCTAGGAAGCATTTAGCCATGCTGCTATTAATGTGAGAAAACTATTTGTATACAAGTACCCACCACTGTCTATAGCCAGGTACTCATTTATACAGCTGAGTGGACTGAGGCAACGTAGAGTGAACAAACTTGCCAAGGTTTGGAATGGTTGTGTAGGATTCAAACCTGGGTCCTCTCAGTTGAGTGTCCAGTGCTCTAGCCACTGTATTACTATGCTCCATTTTCATTTCCTTCCCATCTCAGTCAGCTCTCACCAACTTTTATTCACATGTGTTTCTGCATGCTTGTCTCTTCTCTCAATTATCCGATCTTATTTAAGACTGTCTTCTATTATTAGTCAACTACGGATGTATTTCCAATTTCTCCACTTTTTTTCATAGGCAGTTTTTGTTGTGCCTGTCCATTTTTGTTGTGCCTGTCCATTTTTGTTGTGCCTGTCCATGTGAAAGCAGCGCATTTCTATAATATCAGTTGGTTTATTTTTTCTCAAACATCACACGTAATTCTGAAACAAGTTTATTGGCTGATTTGTGTCTAAAATTCTAAATGAGACACAACAGAGTCTTTTGACACAGATGATGGCTTTTGGCCACCAATTTACTTCCCACGACTGAGTTTACTGATCAACATTATCTGGGATACTGGATTTATCATTAAGTTCCTTTGCTTGCTTATAGTGGCGTGTTTGTGAAGATCAAGGGAAACCCAATGCATCCAGAATGCTTCAAATGCTGCCAGTGTGGCAAAAACCTCAAGAATCAAGGTATTTTGTTCAGTTTTTGCTCTCCTTTATAATTAATGATTATGTTGTTGCTAACATAATGACCATTTTGTAATATAAAGTATAATACTGTTTATAAGATAAGCATAATTATATCAAAAGAAACCTGAC
The DNA here is from genome assembly GCA_020002185.1 of Paraescarpia echinospica. Taxonomy (NCBI): domain Eukaryota; kingdom Metazoa; phylum Annelida; class Polychaeta; order Sabellida; family Siboglinidae; genus Paraescarpia; species Paraescarpia echinospica. The sequence continues at coordinate 9,987,937 of CM034535.1, forward strand.
TATCACAGTTATTATATAGATTTTGTGCAGTATTTTTTGCTTAATCATAGCAATCCAACAAGATGTATTTCCAAATTGCTTGCAAAAACACCCAATATATTTTGGTTATAATGTATTTATATTGTATTCAAATACATAATACATGCACTATATGGTGTGCTGCTGCTGCTGAAAGGACATAGCTGAAGTCATAGGCTTATACGTGGCTATGCCCATCACAAACTAAACAAAACTGAATAAATTGTATTACATGTATGTCATAATTATTACAGTGGTTGGATTTCTGTCCACTAATACACAGTACTATATTTAAACTGAAAGGAAATCCAGCCATTAAGACGTATATAAAATATATTATGTTTTATCAGCAGCATATAAAAAGTTAAATGAAAAATAATATGCAAAATATAAAATTATAAACATGCAGTGTCATATATATATATATATATATATATAGTGTATATATATCTGAGTATAACTGAAGCACACAAAAATATACTTATTTATTTAATACACTTATTTGACCAAACGAGCTGGCAACCGCACAAACAAAGATGGAAAGAAGTATGTTAAACATCACATATCGGGAGAGAAAAACTAACATCTGGGTAAGACAGAAGACAAAGATCATAGACGTGATAGAACAAATCAGAAGGCAGAAGTGGATCTGGGCAGGGCACATCAGCAGACTACAAGATAACCGATGGACATCGCATATCACAACCTGGAGATCTTACGAAGGGAAACGATCTAGAGGAAGACCGGCGAGATGGTGGAGAGACGAACTAGACGAGTACTGGAAGGGCACCATCTGGCATCTAGCGCAAGACAGGCAGATTTGGAAATGACATGCTGAGGCCTTCACCCAACCGGCTGCACAATGATGATGATGATGATGATTTGACCAATGTGATCTCAAAAATACATATAGTAAATAATAATTAATTAATAAGTAATGATAAAATACAATAAATTAATTAATATTATACAATAAGATGACAACATAAAACACATGCTTATAATATAAAAGGTGAGTATGCTATTAAAAAGGTGAATATGGTAGTAAAAAGGTGAATATGCTAATAAAAAGGTGAGTACAATATGTACTGATAATAAAATATGTATTGATGTTGTCCGTAGGTTACTTTGACATAGAGGGACAACTGTATTGTGATGTTCACGCACAGCAAGCAGCGCAACCCCCCGGTCCTGACATGGTGGCTGTCCCCACCTACAGGTATGTCACCATCTCTCACCTGGTGTCATATCATTGGCTCCTCTCATTCGTACATTGTTAATAATAATAATAATAAATTTTTTATATTGCGCCCCATCCAAATAATGTTTCTGGGGCATTTTACAATGGTTATTACAAATAAATGAATAACATAAAACCATGCATATTTTAAAATACTGGTTTGCTAACTTATGCAATCATTACGACTAAATAAAATCAAGTATATTCTCATAAAATAAATAAACACAAGTATTCAAGCTATTAAAATAATAACAATAACATAAATGTACGAATAATTAATTATGATCATCAAATATTAAAATATGTTAAAACATTGTTAATTTAACTTGTTTCACTTTAAGCTTTCTTTACACAGGTATTTGTACCATTGGAACTTACAAAGGTTCATATACCTGCGTAAACACAGTTTTTACCAGTGCAATTTGCAACACTTGCACCACTTCGGTGAGGTAACATATTTGTTTTCAAAACTGAAAAGAACTTCTTGTTATACTGTCAAATTTAAGAAAATCGATCAGAATTTCTGGTAAGAGTTGGAACCTTTGTACATGTACTCATTTCTCATTTCGAGGATATGTAAAGATGTTTTGTCATGCCATATCTGTATGGTGGTGTATTGTTTTATGTTGCAGATAAACTCCTATGATGCCAAAGAAGTCGTGATGTTGACCTGATCCTGATCTGCTTATCTTCAACCTTCACCTTTATAAACAGTTATTTACTGAATACTTTGTGTGATATTTCATTAGATTTCTGTTAAAGTTTTTTGTAAAATATGTATCTTGTTAGCATTATGTTTCTTCTCATCTCTGTGCCATAAGATGGTAATACAAAAATGTTTGTAGTTTCTTGCAATAACCTAGAAACAGATTTTTGTATTGTTAATTAACAGTGACCAAGAAATAGTTACAAACATTGTTAATTGCAAGTGGTCATGTCATACTTTGTCATTTCTTGTATTTATAGTGATATGTTAATGATCAAAACAACAAACTTGCCATTTAAATCATTCTCGTTTCTGTTTATCGAAATAAGATTAGAATGAAGAGTCATACATAATTGTGTTTTTACAATGTCTGTCACAAACTATTTTTATCATGCTTTGAGTCGGAGAATTATGAAGAAGGCCCATGCAACTATGTGTAAAGAGGTTCACCAAACTTGATGTGTCAAATAATTTCTCATTAATGTTTCTTGCAAGCAATTTACGTTTGTTTCTTCTCACGTTTCAACCACTTTCAGCAGATTTCATCAGACGAGTACCGCTAGATGGCGACACTGTGGCACACGTTCATAAACAGGGATTTAGATGGAGAACAAGATCCATAAAAGAAGCGATCTGGATAAGGAAGCAAAGACACCATGAATCGAGACGAGGGCTGGTACCTCTACGATGACCTTCTGAAGAGCCCTCCAGAGCCGGGGGCCACAGCCAGGGGGCCACACCAATGAAAACATTGTGCAGAATTACTAGTGTCGCAATCTAGTGGTATTTGTTTGATGAAGTCCTCTGAAACAACAAGAAAAAAGGCAAATTGACTAATAAATTTTAGAAGAGAAATGATTCCTGCCACTAGTTGAAAACACTTAACAGGAGTGTTTGACGTAATGGAAGAGGGAACTGTGTTAATTCTAGTGAGCAGAGAAAGTTCATGGACACTGACACGGATAGTGCATCTGGACAGTAACATTGAAGACTTATCCTCTTCACAAGAAACTGAATTTTCAGAGGAAAATGATCGTCATGTACATAACTGACAAATTCTTGAAATAAAATGAGCATTATCATGTGTAGTGCTTATTAAAATGTTACAGTTTGCTACTGTTGTGTATCTTGTCACTACTTGTAGGTCGTTATGTGTGAAAGAAGCAAAAGTCAGGTTGTAGCTGATGGACACTTTAAATTTCTTTAATGAGTTTGTGATGTAACTGCTTCTGCAATCATATTTCTGATGTGACACTGGTAAAAAGGTGAAGTTAAATTAAGGTATACTGCCCGCGATATTGTATTGATAAGTCCGAAAGAGTGTTCGCAATTTGAAAGATGGCACCCGCAAAATGTTCACTACATTTAAATACTTAATATAGAATCAGTAAGTGGCAGTTTTTGCAAAGGCATGCGAAATGTTTGCGGGTAGTAATAAGGGCGACAAGGCATTGCTAAATTGGTGGAAATATGTTCTAGTCAGAAAGTTTCCAAGCTATGTTATTTGAAAAGGTCAAAATTGTTCTTGTTTGTTTTACTATTTTGTCTATTGCAGTTTAGCTAATTATACAGGTGGAAGACATTTTATAATAAAGTTAATAGATAATACATATCAGCCAGTATATCCAACTATCAAGAAGTATCCATACATTAATTTGCTAACTTCATTGGCATCTTTGGACTATTGTCATTGGCTCTCATCTATCAACTTCCAACTGAACTGGTGACGCATTACAGGAAACACAAGGGTAGCTATTTAGAGTTGTTGATTACCAACCCGATATGCATTGTATACGTCTTTTAAGAAATCCAACGGTCCACGGAAATGAGTTGAAAACAAAAACACTGTAATGGTGAGTTTACTGCTGTGCTTGGCATTTTGATTCACGGATGGATGTAGGTGATTGTCAGTACATTGGCCAGCCAATTTCCAGAGATGCACGCACATCCCAGTGAGCAAATACTGTTACGTCATCTAGTGGTTAGATATGGCCTCAAGTTCGCAGCCTACTACATGTGCGTTTGTTACTGATTCAAACCCCCGATACCGCCACCATGGCACCAATACGTGGTGTAGAACGTGCGATTTGTATGATCCAAAAATGACATTTAGCGTCAATTTTCATTAACGCACGTTTCATTCGGTAGGTGGGGCCACTGTATCATTTTTTCCAGCGATGCTATGTAAATCTATGGGAGAACAAATACACAAGAAGCCAAGTTGACTCCAAAGGTAAATGACTACAAAATGTAGTCAGTCAGAAGTGACTGATGCAGAAAATAATCGCCATTGAATTTAACCAACCAAATCAACTAGCACTTACTGTTTACTGATCCCGTAACCCGCCTGGGTCGTAGGGGTGCTGCATCGATGAATGTTGCACGGGTAGACTCCAGTCTTTGAGGTTGTGTGATATTGCCTGGGTTTCAGCGAAGGTCTTCCCAGTACATACTTCAATGTTGGCTGTCTATTTCTTGCTCTCTCTTCCCTGTTTTCTTTTCCCTGGCACTGCTCCTTGAAGTATTGTTTTGTGAGCCCGCTTGATCGTGGTACATGCCCATACAGCGCATTTCAGTTTCGTCTTCTTCGCTGTAGTTAGAATTGAGATCTTCATAGTGACCCATGTGCTGAGTGACGATTTTTTTTCTGATTTCTTCATTGGTCACGTGATCAGTGTAGGAGAAACCGAGGATTCTTCTGTAGCATTTCATTTCCATTGCCTCGATTTTTCTTTGCATTTGAGGGTCCATGATTCGCATACATATAGGACGATGAAAATAGTTTCAGTTTGGACTTCAATGCGATGTTCTTGTCTCACCAAACTGGTTTCAGTTTCGCCAATCCTGCTGACGTTTACGCAGACCTTGCAAGGATTTCAGTCCTGGATCCTTCGTCACTGATGATATATGGCTTCGAGGTATTTAAACTGTTTTATACTGTCTCCAGTTCTTGTTCACTGGCAGTTATTCGGGACCTTATTGCATTGTTGTTGTTTGTCATTAGCTTGGTTTTTTCTACGCTAATTTCCACCCCATATCTAGCTGATGTTTCGTTCAGTCGGTTCACCAGGTTAGCAAGTTCCTCTTCACCTCCAGCCAACCCGTCGATGTCATCGGCGATACGAAGATTTGTGAAGATGCGTCCTCCAATGTTGACTGTCGGTTTGGTCATTCCAGGGCATTTTCATTCGTTCCAGGAATATGTTGAACATTGTATGTGACAGGAGTCTTCCTTGGCGGACTCCGACTGATGTGTGGAACCATTCACATATTGCGCCTTGCATCAGTACTGCATTGTTAGTTTTAGCGTACAGCTGTTCGATGGTGTGAACTTGTAAGCTTCAGTCCAAAAATTCTTCATTTTCGCCCATTGTGCGGCATGCCACACCTTGTCGAAGGCCTTCTTGAAGTCAGTGAAGATGTGAAATAATTCCTGCTGATGTTTCAGGTATTTCTCAGCCAGAACACCAAGATTGAATATTTATTCCGTGGTGGATATTCCACTGCGAAATCCCACCTGCTTTTCGGCGATGATCTTTTCTGCTTGTGGTTTCAATCTGTTCAAGATAACTTTCAGCATCACTTTGCTCTCATCGCTAACGAGGCTGATGGTTCGATAATTTTGACATTCTTGTTGCCTTTCTTGGGAAGAGTAATTATCAGTTCTTCTTCTCGCGTTTATCTACTGCCTAGACTTGCAGAGTGTTGTTGAGCAGCCACTTACGGGTCGCCAGGTCATGTGGAGCACCGTAGAGAGAGCATTGGCTGATAATGTGGTCTGCTGTCTGTTGTGCCGCACCGCAATAACAAGTATCACCTTCCCATACTCCCTAACTGTGCATACTAGCAGTAAAACGTCTAACTCCCGTTCGCAGGCGGTTCAGCTTCGTCCAAGCCTTTCGCAGGAGGTCGGAACCAGCACAGTGCATATATGGTTCGTGAATGAACCTATGTAGGGAGGTTGGTTTGGACAGCCAGTCCTCTCTCCATTTGGTTGATATCCAGTGTGCTGTTGTTTCTCTGGGACCCAGACATTTCATGAGTTCATGTGATTGACTGTTGAAAGGGTGTCGTGACTTCAGATGCTATACACTAGCCCTTTCTGAGCAAACGTTGTATAGTAGATGGTCAGTGTTTTTGCACGCTTGCCCAAGGCCAGCACAGCTACCCGTTTTCGGAGTGTTGATGGTGCAGTGCTTGTAATCTCCGATAGGTGTTCACTTCTGCTCTTAAACATCCAGTGACGATCGGTAGGGAGTTGTTGATGCAGACGTCCAGTTTTGATATGTGTGCACTTCTGCACCACACCGGTGCATAGTATTCCGCTGGCACGTACACTAATATCAAGGTAGAGGTGCGTAGTGTCTTGGTGTCGGCGTATCAACGCTCCACGTAATACTACTTTTGCGCTTAAGTTTTTCAGACATTCAGTGATCTGTCTAGTTTGATGCCCAGATATGTAGGGCTGTTTGACAGACGAGACGTGTATTGTTCACAAACACGTCCATTTCGCATTTATCTTCTTTATTGTAGAGATGGAAAACGGCAGAGACCGTTTCCTTCTCACTGAGCTTCAGTCGCCATTGTTTCAAGTAGGTAGATAGGATGTTCATATCTCGTGTGAGACCAAGATCAACATGGGACCACTGACTGTGCCTCATTAAGATTGCGAGGTCATCCGCATATCCCTACATCTTTGAGGTTGTTTCGGGTAGATCGTAGATGTAGATATTGAAGAGAAGTGGTGCTAGGACAGACCCTTGTGGAACATCATTCTTTAGTCGTCTGAGTCTGCTTCGCTGTTCATCGCTGGTCTTCAGTACAAAGTTTCGAGATCATTTGTATGGTGAAGCTAACCATTCGTTTGTCTGATAGGGTCAGCAGGAGCTTGAGTCGCACGCCTCGGTCCCACACGCTGTCATAGCAGCTGTCAAGGCGACGAATATGGCACTAGCTTTTTCGTTGGTTTGGAAGCTGTCTTCTATGTCTTGTGTTGGAAGAGTCACTTGATCTGTTGTCGACGTTCCGCGTCTGAAGCCAGCTTGCTCTTTTTGTAGTTGCGGGTCGATGATTGGTTCGATGCGTCCATATGTGAGTCTTTCACGGATTTTGTAGGGGATGCAGAGCAGAGGTATTGGTCTATAGCTCTTGGCGTCATCCTTAGGTTTGTTAGGCTTTGAGTTAGCCATTACAGCCGCTCGTCTACATAGCTTTGGTATCCTCTTTCGAATCATGCACGTTGATAGGAATATTCTTAGCCCGGTGGTAACCTTACTTCCAGCGTTAAAAAAGAAAAGTAATGAACTCTGGATATTGGCCATCAGGTCCTCCGGCCTTTCCGCTTTTCAGTCGTTTGAGTGCCGTTGTCATTTCTACTTCAGTGAAAGCCCCTGACAGATTCATGTCGGCACTTGCTGCTTTCTGTAATGCAGATACATCCATGTGCACTTTTCTTGTGAAGTTGCGGTCCGTGTTTGGTGATTTTACATGCTGCATGAGATGCGACGCGATGGCATCAGCTGTCACTGGGCATTTAGTGTGAGTTGGTGTTCTGCCAGTGAGGCGGTTGACTGTCTGCCATGCCTTTCGGCTTGAGTGGGTAAAGTCGATTGACTCCACAGTCTCTGCCCAGCAGGTCTACGTTTTTCGTCCAGGCACTGGAGCAGAGCGATGGCTGTTACACGTGTGTTTGTTCTTGAAGATGACATGTGTCCATTGTAAAGTTCTTGACATTCTTTATCCCAGCATGGGATATAATGCTTTCCGCAGCCTCAAGGGATGTTTCGCTTTGCTGCGTTTGTTAACATGTTGCAGTTTTCTGGTAGCGGTTCTTCTCTGTTTTGACCAACGTAGGCAAGGTCTGGATTCGATGTTGTGTTCCGGAGTGATACGGGACTGGTTCCTTCGGGTTGTGTAGTAAGGTCAGATCATTGGCAGATGCCCAGTCAGCCAGACGTTCACCGTCGTTGTTGTTATGTCTGTAACCCCATTCGACAGGTTGACAATTGAAATCACCTAGACATATGCAGGGAGAGCTGACAGTAGGAAGAGTTGTTGCTTGTAATTTCGTTGGTGGCAGTTTGTACACGTTAACAATGTTTGTACTTTGTACTATTACGACGTGCCATTCAGTGATTGATTCCATACTGTTGGCCACTCTCCAGTCTGCCCGATTTTGTTAAGGATGTTGGTGAGGATGTCTATCACCGTTTCTCCTCCATTTATTATCAGTTCTGCTGACATGTTGTCGAATCCTGCAGCTTTTCCCTTTTTCAATGATCGAACAGCTATCTCTACTTCTTCACGTAAAATGGGAAAGTCGTCCTCGTTTTGTGAATCTGTTCCTTCCTCCGTATACTTGTCTTTCTTCAATTCTCTCCTAGTGTAACAGATTTCCAGAATTTCTTCTCTGTCCCAGGGCTTGAATTTTCGGCGGTGCGTTCCTGGAATGTCATTTGCTGTTTCTATCATTACTGCATTAAAGTTGGTGGTCATCGCTTCTAGATCTTCTTCAAGCGTGAGCAATGGTGCAAACTTCCCTCCAATTGTTGCTTGGAATGACTCCAAGATTGCAGGGTCCATCAGTTTGTCCAAGTTTAACTTGAGCCTGGTGTTCTTGAGCTTGCTGATCTTCTTCAGCCTTACTTTGAAGTTCATCAGTTCAAGATCGTGATCACCTAATTCCTACGTACGCTCCCGGAAATGTCCTTGATTTGCCTTTGTTGATCTCAGATCGGAACCGATTCTGCACCAGGATGTAGTGGACCTGATTGTGATGTCTTCCGTTAGGGCATGCCATGTTCATCTTCAGGATGCTTTATGCTTTCCAATTGTGTTTGCTAGCACCATGTTGTTGTAGTTGGCAAATTCCTGCAGCCACAGCTCTCGTTGGTTGTAGCATTACAGAAAGGACCGAAGGAATCTTTCCAGTCTGCCTACGCATCGGCACCCACTTTGGTATTCCAATCGCCCTGGACGATCGGAATATCCTTCTTGTCTACCCTGTCGACGATGTCCAGGACTTGGGTGTAGGATTCTTCCACTTGCTCATAACCATAGTCTGTTGTTGGGGCGTAGTCTTGTATCATCGATATGTTGAAAGGTGTTGCTCTTAGAAAGCGGATGGTTATGCGCCTGCTGGATGTTGAGTAGCACCACAATACTGAGGTCTTTATGTTTCTGTTGTCAAGGATTCGTACGCCCTTTACATGTGTCATTTACTCCACCGTCGCTAGCACTACCCGCCCCATAATATCCCTAATACCGCGGACAGAGTTAGACTAGACTGAAGAGTTATGTGAATGACTCAATTTGATTTAGACATCTGACTGTATAATAGCATTGGTTGCAGTGGATGCAATACAACAACGGTGATGGGTGAAAGGAGAGTCGAAGATTTAACACTTTCTAAAGAACAATTACGAACCCAGAAGCAATGTATAAGGCCATATAAACGTCATCCCTGGCTTCTCATCAGAACTATGTTAAAATGTAAATAGGGTGCACTTTGTTTATTTTTAGCATGTAAATGTACCAACTTCAACAATCGGTTGTGCTTAGATGAAACGAATCGAAGGTAGCGATTATATTAGTAAACCCCGTTGCGTTGCCAACTTTATAGAGACAAAACGTCACTTGGCGTTGAACCATGCATACCACCTTTACCCTTCCCTTTCCCGAGACGACGACCACGGGTCCGAGTAAACTGAGAACAGACACCGAGAAATGGTCGACCAACTTAAAAAAATATTATACAGTTTACTAGCTTGTTCGGAAACAAATAGTTCGTCTCACATCTAACAAGGAGAACGTTTCATCCCAGAAAATTCGAATTGCCGTTGCGATTAGAACAAACTCTCTAAGCACAAGTTGTCGTAATTGGCCGATTTAATGTTTGCTTTTAAATAACCAGATGAAAGGTCATATTTGCATACTGGAGGCGTCTACTTTGCTTTGGGGTATTTTACTTGTGCGCAGCATAAACTGTTGCCAGTTTCATCTCGAAAGAACAATAGGTAGAGCTGTTTTGTATATAAATTATATAATGAAAATGACGTTCTCTCGAATCTCGATCTTTCGACGCTGTCATTCTATTACTTCCCTCCGTCGCCTAGATCTTGCGGTCTCCGCATCTACGTTCACTCAGCTGTATCACAGGCACCAAAGCATGGTGACACTTTCCAGAGACGACATCAATGGGTCCGAGTAAATTGATACTGTAAATAGTAATACGACGCCATCGTAACACAACAAAAACACATGGCCAGGGGCGGATCCAGAGAGATAGACTGAGGAGGAGGACGCAAAAGCCTACACTGGCGGCCAAACCAAATCGTGTAGAAAATGTTTCGCTACCGCGCCGTCATAATTTCAGCTTCTCCGCTGTCTCGGTTCGACCGGTGACATCGGAAGACGGAGGTGGGGGTGCTGTTGAAAATGTTTCGCCGCCGGCGTAACTTCAGCGTATTGTAACCGGAACGATGGCATATTTCCAAGGATGTAGGGGCACGGTTCACGCGTGCCCATTCAAAAAGGTCTACGAACACCAAACTTCCAAAGGTACGTGGCCCCAGGCCCCTTGGATCCGTCTATGACGGCATTCATATAAATATAAAAATGAAATATACCACTTTTGTTTTTCGTCCGAACATCAATGAATATTGATGTTCAGACGAATTCACATGACCCTAATTGTACGCTTTTCATCGGACGAAGAACGTACCACGTAAAAACAGAAAATAAAGACGGTTTGGTTTTCAAACGATTTCATTTATCTTCTACAAAGATGCATCTTTATTCAGCACTTCCAATTTGTCCAAACCGTTTTTAATTTCTGTTTCTATGTGGTACGTTCTTCATCCGAGTTTTGAGTGGGGTACAACAGGGATCAGTACTAGGACCTATATTATTCTTAATATATATCAACGATTTCGACAATGATATAACAACCAAGGTGTTGAAATTTGCGGATGATACAAAAGTGTTTAGAAGGATTAAAAGTGATGGAGATAGACAGCATTTACAAGATGATCTTGACAGTTTGATCAAATGGTCTGAAAAGTGGCAAATGTGTTTAATTTTGGGTAATGTAAATGCCTCCACATAGGACATGGGAACGAAGATGTACAATATACAACGGGGGTACTGTACTATGTAATACTGTAAAAGAAAAGGATTTAGGGTTAACCATTAGTGCTGATATGAAGCTTTCAAAGCAGTGCGGAATTGCAGCTTCAAAGGGAAATCAAATCTTTGGATTATTTAGGCGAACTATAGCGTATAAGGAAAACGAAATAATAATACCGTTGTACAAAAGAATAGTTAAGCTTCATTTAGAATAATTTATACAAGCGTGGATGCCATATCGCAGGAAGGACATAGATATGCTAGAAAGAGTACAGAGGAGAGCTACTAAAATGCTACCAAAACTGAGGGATCTTAGTTATGAAATACGCCTAAAAAGAATGTGGTTTAACGACACTAGAGACCAGATTGAGAGGAGATCAGATAGAAGTGTTTTAAAAAATTGAATGGTTATAAAAATATTGATAGAAATATTTTTTCTCAGTTAAGAAAGATAGAAGGACTACTAGGACATAAAGTTACATTAGTAAAGGAGCAGTGTAGATTAGATTAGACTGTGAATGATTGGAACAGATTATCTGCTGATTGTGTTGGTGCTTGTAGCGTGAATGTGTTTTAAAATATAATCGACACACACATCGGACGGGCGGGATACACGTAGATAAAAGGGTTGGACTCTCGATAAGCCAAAGGGCTTCCTTGTCCACCTGCCATCAAGAGTTAATTCTCTGGGCGGCAATATTGTTAAATCTTGTTAAACCTAGTCATATCATGTTTTCCAAGTCATCTGACAACACACATACCTGGTCTCACATTACACCCGTCTCTTCTATAACGACCGCGAGTCTTTTTCAGTCCCACATAAAAACCACCACGCATTAGTCCTTAACCATACTTCTTGCGGACAGAACACTATTTAGTCGAACACGTTCACCGATAAAACAACTAAGCTAACTACTACATTCAATGTAATCGTACTAAGACGAACATCTTCAAAAGAGGGTGATGTGGGCAATCATGTTGACGAACCGCATACCCTTCGTCTTTGCCTTCTCAGAGGTGTCGGCTATGGGCCAAAGACAACTGCAGTTGATCTCGCTTAACACCAGTTGTCGCTGCGGGTTGCTGCTCGAGATCTGGACGGTAGGCGGCGCGACCTCCGCCTCGATGCAGTCAACCGACCACCAGTAGGGCACGTCGTCGATCTTCAATATTGCCGATATGTCACGATACCCCCTATCGACGGCGTCCGCCATCTTGCGGTGTTCGTCGAAGTGCTGCGCAGCGTGGCCGTGAAAGCATTATCACCGACGGGGCATTTATGCACGGCGTCCAGCACCTTGTCCTTGTTCAACACCTCCCCCGTCATCTGGTTGTAGGCTTCCGTCATGACGATGACGTCGCTTCCAGCCGACTTGTTCTCGAATGTCCACACGCCGAGTCCCGTCGAGCCGCGCATCATCTTGAGGACGCGCACCGAGCTGTCCCTCTGCAAGACCCGGTCGATCTCGCCGCGTATGTCATGTCGGCGTAGTTGTGCAGCGCGACGTCCGAGGCAACCATCATTGACCCGGCCAGATCGTACAGGATCATCTTCCTGTCGAGCCGGCCCATGTGCTCGGACAGTCCTTCTCTTTGAGGTCGTTAAGCAGCGTCACGTACTTGTCGAGCGACAACACGCCGGCATTGTCCATCGGGTTAAAGCGGCCGAAGAAGACCGTCTCTGGGTAGGTGGCCATCAGACTCGACGCCGAGTCGGCGTTCGTTTCTATATCGATAACATGAAAATATCATAAACAGACTATCGTAACGTTGAACTGACAGTAATACAGCATCACGGCGGAGCCACGTTTCACCCCAGAACGAGGCTGACGTCAGCTGATCAAGTACATTAAAGGCACACTATTAAAATAACAGAACACAACATATTTCCACCCTCACTGTAAAGATTACTGTTCCGAAATCGAGTAATAGAGAGGCGCACACAAACCATCCAATTACCAATGTAGCCACTGATGTTTTAAAGTCACATGCTAATTTAACAGCTGACTAATGTCAACAAACGTTCACTTGTTCATCAGGTAGTCTTGAAGGTACCGCGGTGGACGTCTGTTTCGTCTGTGCCGTTGGTACTGCGGGTAACCGGGTTGTTGAGCAGGCAGACCTCCGATGTCAAGGTCACCAAGGTGGGCGTCCGACGATAGCTGTTGATTTCCCGGTTGTCACGATCGAACACAACGCCGTGAGTTCCAGCGCGACCCGTCTTCAAGCACGAACGTATTGGGACCAGCTTTAGCGGCGATACGCTTCGTGTTCGACAATGACGATGCCAACTTGTGTTTCCGGATAGGTCGTTTCGTGACTGCTTCCTTGCGATCGATTCAGCGAACACTTAAATGTTCGGTGGAGATATCTGAGGTGGTTTCAGGTTTTCCAGAGGAAACCTTGGTTTACGACCTAGCATCAACTCTGCTGGAGTACGCTATGTCAACGCATGTGGTGTCGATCGGTACGTTTGCAGGACTGTTCGTGCTGCATCTGCGAAAGTTTTCCCCTCCACAAGTTGAGCTGCGAGACTCCCTTTGATGACGCGATTAAGTGTGATGTGATACTCAGCTAGCCTGTTAAAGGGGGAATGAAATGTTTGAACAACCACAGCCCAAACATAAGAACATACCATTTACAGTACAAGTCACCATGATTTGACAAGTACAGCGTCACGGTATATTTTAAATAATTTTTCAAACGTAGCTACTATCGGAACAGGGCGCCGCCATCATGCTCCAGGGGCATGTGGTTGTACATCCGGTTTGATTGGCGAGACGTCTCCCAAAGCTGTATACAGCAATTCGATAGGCGACGCAGCATAGCTCTCAGAAAAACCGACGAAACGCATACAAACACATAAAAACAGAACAATTTATTGCACTGCGTGGCTACTGGATATACTATAAATGTTAGTAAGCAACTTTTCACATACTTCCACAGAAGGGTTCCAACAGAAAAAAACAAGTTATAGATGATGAATTTGACGTGTTCGCCGGCGGCAAGATTGGCAAAAGTCTGCGGTAGTCACTTTCGAACGCCGATTGCAAGCCTAAATACGAAAGTAACGAGCATAAAAAGACATTGAACGTCAAAACACAATTCTTGGTTAAAGCCACAGGTCCATCTCCAGTCGATTTGTTTACATATAACTATGCACCGATGAAGTAAAATTAAGCGAAATCAACCTGGAAGCTCGACATCATTGCCTTATTTGGAGGGTGAAGCGGCGCGTACGAAATGACAAGCCGTTAGGTATCATTACGACTACTATATAGTCCCACAGTTCTATTTCAAAGTCTGCATATATACAAATATGACGTATGCGAAATTGAAATGTAATAAGAAATGTGAATGTAATAAAGTACAAATACGCGTGAATACTATGATATAATTGGAAATAATGAGTGCTTGTAATCCGCCGATTTAGTTTCAGCAATTTGTGCCAGCGTGTTGCTACGTCGGAATACCGCAACGTCTACATCTACGAGTCTATGTTATCGACTTAGTTGCTGGTGGGGAAATAAGGGGAAAATAACCTTCAAAATAATTACAAAAATAAATGTCAGTTACCGTAGCCAGTATAACGTTTTGCGAAATAATGTCATCGTATATTAGTCAACATTAGTCACAGTCCGGACCAAGCCCTGTCAATTATGTATTGTAGGCATTGCCATTGGAATTATTAAATAAGTGACATTACAAGTATTTAAATCCTTAAAAATATTTGTTTACGATACAGTCTATAGCATACAACATAACACTATAGTCATATCCGATATAATTAGTTATTGGCATAGTAAGTAGGTTCACATCAGTCTAGTAAAGTTAATCACCATGTAGGCCTAATACTAATTTGTGTCTCAAATATTGGCTTGTAACAATGGACCCCGAATTGATGCTCCAGCTTTGAGGCGACAGTTTAGCAAGCATGCTATCATACCAAGTTTTTTTCTGATATAGATTGCATGACTGCAAACACCAATGTATGCTTTTAATAACAAGGACATTGTATTTAATTTATTGACTTTTGAATATAAGCCTAACAAGGAAAAAAGGAAATAACGTCACAGGAAAAAGCCACAAAGATTAATAAGTATATATTTTGTATTTACAAAGTTCAAATGTTAAACACATTTGAGTGCACATGCATTTTAATCATGAAAATTAACGATAACACACATATATCCACTAAAAAGAAAACGTTGAAAAAGTCACTTGTAAATCGCGCTCCAAATTTAATGAATATTTGCAAGTTTGTCTCATTTTGTTCATAATATATGACGGAAGTATCTAAACAACCAATGGGCCTAATACCGAGCACAAGCTTCGAAGGATCCAGCGAAGGATTTAGCACGCGAGATGACATTGTCCCTCATGGTAATACAAATGTCACTTGTAGTGCTGCCATGACATCGACTTTTAGTGTCAAAACATAAAGGAAGCCGGTGATCGTGTCGCCAGTGCGACACTTTGTCGATGCAGTAGTTAATACAGACAATAGTGTTTTCCATTGAACATTCATCATGACCATGGGTATGCAAAGTTGCCATCGCAGTCCAGCACGCGTTCTCCGACTGACCCTGACCATGGCAGTTCTGTCACTGTAGACGACCCTTCGGATGTCCCAGTCTCACTATCGCCATCTTCAGACGATTCTGTCTGCAACAGTGAGAAGAGAAACATTGAAACGAGTGATGCAGAATATGTTGTAGCAGGTGACAGCGATATCACTAATGATGACTCAAGCGGTTCTTAAACTAATGGGAAAGAGAGAAAGTTTGCCATTTGTGAGAAAAACATAATTTTACTTTTCTGCACCTGCTAAAACACCAAGCTGCAATAAACCACTTAGCCTAGCATCACAGTGACTGGATTTGCAGTGGTTATGACCACATAATGCCACTCGTTCATGTGGCACTCGCAACCCAAGATTGGTAACATTTATGAGAGTAACTTGTTGACACCAAGCGTCCTCTTCCTGACTGGACATTCATTCACTGTGTACAATTTGGTCAACCTAATGAACCTATGCGCCTTGTCACCCCGCAAGTGCTACAACATACAGCGGGCATACATACTGCCAGAGATAGAGGACATGTGGACATGCCATTCAGAGGCCATCATGTCAGCTCTGGTCAGACAAAGCGTGGTCGCATCAGGCGATGCAAGATATGACAATCCAGGACACAATTCTACATTTGGCATTTACTTCATCATGGACACTGACAGCCAACTCATCATTGCTCAAGAAACTTTTCGGGTCACAGAGGTCAAGAACATGGATGGAAATGGAGGGCTTGAAACGCTGCTTAGACAACCTGACTGACCATGGGGTGAAGATTACCACACTTGCCACTGACAGACATCCCAGCATTAGAAAGACTTTGTAATAGGACTACCAAGAAATAAAGGCTGTTGTCTGCCCAGAAAGTTGAAGTTGTCCCTTCGATAGGCGCAATTGTGGTATTGCGCATCAGCTTGTGATGGTGATCCCCGCTTGATGAAGGAGATGTGGATTTCGCTCCTCCGTCACATCAGGAATTCCCATTCATGGAGAGCGGGTGCAGACTTGTACCGGTAGTGCAGTCATGCAACGTATACACAACAAGTGGTAAAAACAACACCATGGCTCACTGAAGGTACAGAAGCCTTCACTGTCTAGAAGGCTATACTGGACTGCTGCCTACTGTATGATATAGAGAGCGTTACGAAGTGCGTTAACACTGGTGAACTGGAGAGCTTACACGCCCTCTTCCTCAAGTATGCACCCAACTTCAGCCGTCAAGGCATCATAGCCCGACTCCACTTGGCCACCATTGACCAAAACACAAATGCAAGGTAAGGCTTGTGATATCATTCATCAATAGTGTTGACATTTGATGTTACAAAATAATGTATCAGTTGCTTGACAAAGCTGCACACTTTAGAAATCCAGCAGTGCATTAGGAAATAAACTAAAATGGCTGAAAATCCCTGCCTGTACTCAATAGCAAAACAATGTTAGGAATACAGTTTCGAAAATACAATCTCACTGCACAAAAGTATGCATGCAAACAACATATAAAATAATTATAATTGAGGACATTTGTTTACTGTTACTTGAATTGTTTAATTATATATAAATGGAATTTGAATGGTATGCTTTGGAATTGCTTATTGAAATATAAACTTATGCATATATAATATAATAAATATATAAACATCATTATATAAAAATTATATATATATGATTCAATAATAAATATATGAATATATTGTGGAATTCCTTGGAAGTTGAAATTGAAAAGGATGGCAGAATTCGGAACCGATTAAAAAATGACATTAGCCGTTTGATTTAGAGAGAGAGAGAGAGAGAGAGAGAGAGAGAGAGAGAGAGAGAGAGAGAGAGAGAGAGAGAGAGAGAGAGCATACAAGCAAGCTGTTTGGTTTACAGTGTGCATGATATAGCTATAGCCAGCTATTCTTCAGATATTTCTATTGTTATAATGATTTTATATTTATCATTTGTTCAATCAGTGGGAAATGGTGAAAACAGCAAACAAGCTACGGTATCAGCTGCAGTATTCAAAGTCTGCTGGATGTGTAGTGAAGAAAGGGATGGCGTCAAAGGACTACAGCTTCCGAGAAGAAATTCTAGAGGGCATTGCAGCTAGATGCACGAGTGGCCCAAAGCTGTGAAGTATGCTCCAAGTTGCGACATCGAGTAAGGAGGTAACTCTAGCAGAGCATGCAGGCATCGAAAAAACAGCAAAAGAGGAGGCTATGGCAAAGCATAGAACTCGCTTTAAGGAAAACTAGTTGTATCCATATCAATTCGGTTTAGTGCCAACAAATTGATACAACATCCAATTTCAAATGACAATGGATTTCTATGCTTATATAACATTGTTTGAACATCACTGGCAGAAATAGAGAAACGTTTTAGGCAAAGTGGATTCTCACTACTGTATAGGACCTCCTAAAGTAAGGAACATCCACTTGAAAGCTTGTATTCTAGTTGTGGTATGCAAAGTGTTTTATTAGACACTATTCGATGTAGGGAACTTTGGGTATATGTAATTTACTGGAATAGTTTAACCAAGTCCAAACATGTTACTTATAGTGAGTTGTTTTGCAACAGACCACCATTTCTCAAACATCACACTGAACTGTACATGTATTTGTTCATATGACTCACTGTACACTTTTAATGTGGCTCCTAGGACGTGTGTCACAAAAATGATAAGGGCCATTACTATTAAAACTGGACTATTACCGTCAAGTTTAATAAAACTAAAGTGCCATCTTGCAACAAAATAAATATATTTTTTAATCTGTACATCTTAGTCAGTATTATTAAAGTGTACTACAAACTAATGAAGCAGCAAAGGATTCAGCTATACGTTTTTTATATATTCATACTTCATTGTTAGTATTACATTTGACATTATCACAAAACAACATCTCAAAAAGTACTAAATAATAAAAAGAACACTTATACAGTGCCATAAATCTAAATTAATCCATTTGGAGGCACTTGATAGATTTTGAAACTAGTACTACAAGCTTTGGATCTGTATCTTGAATAATAAGTACTTGTTTTCTTGACAGATGCCCCTAGTGTTGAAAGTTGAAACCCACAAATATGTAAAACTAGAACTGTAATGGAATAGTTTGTATGTATTTTTTTTATCACAATATTTGATCATAATGATGGCCCATATCATCAATAAACGTGTTACTTATTTATGTACTATATATGCACTGGACTGTCACAGACCCAAATTGTAATACAGTTAGATTAAAATGTGTCACAGTGTGAAGCGAATCAACTGAAAGAAACACTGAAAACTGGTGTGTGAATTTGACTAATGCATTGGCACAGTCTGCCATGCAGTCTTATTTATTTGTGAATTGTTTCTCCATATGAATACACTTTTGATATATTTCATGTTGGCTTCGGTATTACAAATCGAATTATGAACAGGGACATGCAAGACACTACAGATCACATTGTTGTTGCCAAAAATGGGATAAGAAGGCACCGTGTAATTCATTCTACCTTTTGGTCAATCTAATCTTACTTGTCCAGGGTTTTTATTTTCACTGTACACTCACCTGTATAGTGCAATGTCCATAGCTGAAATTTTCATTAACCCCATTCGCTTCTGGATACAGTGCAGGCTGGTATAACGCGTCTGTTGCCTTTTCCAAGTCTCTCCCTTGACCACAACATGAAGTGACGTTATACGGCTAATCGAATCAATCGATATGTTCTGAAAATTCATTTATTTGCATTAGCTGATAATAAACAACCGTTATCTTCTAATCATTGTTACATTGGCAAAACTCAAAAAAAAATTGTCGTATCAATATCGCATCATGAATTCAGTGAATTGGTTCATTTGTTTGTGAAGGGCTGTAAAAATTATGATTGTAAGACTACATTTCATGATGTGTTCTTGACAACACACACACATAACATATATATATATATATATATATATATATATATATATATATATAACATTTTTATTATTAAAAACTCCACTTAAATATTTTTGTATCAATAAGACATTGCACAATGTCCAGATTATGCATCTATTAGTGCATGGTAGTGTGTAATTTGTCTACATTTTTATATAAATTAAGCAAGTTGCTTGAATACTTTTAAATAGGAATTAAACAACTGTATAAAAGGATGCACACGTCCTGTCAAGAATAAAAGCAAGTTTATTAAGAAAATGATCAAAAATGGTTTGATGAAAATCATAGACATAGTATTTTACGAAGATAGAATGAACCTGAACATTTGAGGTGGGAACAAGTATAATTGCTCTATTTAAGTTTGAAATAGTTATAACGCCGTGGTGCAGTGGCTAGAGCTTCGGACTTTCAACCGAGAGATCCCGGGTTCGAACCTTGGGCAAGTTCTTTCACTATACGTTGCTCCAGTTCACTCAGCTGTATGAATGAGTACCTGGCTATAGACATTGGTGGATATTTGTGTACGAATAGTCTTCGCGCATTAATTGCAGCGTGGCTGGATGCTTCCCAGAGAAGTCGAGATGGTGTTCGATTGAGCAGGTCCGCCAGGGAGTAAAGTGTAAAGCACTTTGAGCACTCCTGAGGACTGGATACTGCGCTATATAAGAACTTACCTTTACCTTTTTATTGTTAGAATAATTATTCGATACCTGTTGAACTACGTAGTACTTACCTATTAGCTACTGGTCGAATCAACGAGTCTGCACGCAAATCATACAATGACAACAGACCGACTTCCAAGTTCCAACACCGCCCTGTTGGTGCAAACCGTTTGGAAGTCGTCACTCATAGTCGGTAATGCAGGCATCTGCAAGGTCTGTCATGCGGTGCTGTACGGCGGGTAGCTCCCTACAGCAAAGCGAATCGATGTGCGTCGACATTGCCATTGGGGCGCCGTGTCCACACAAACACCATGCGACATTATTAAGTCGCGTAACGTCTTTGTCGTCGATAGACCAACTGTCACTGTCCGACTCCCACAACTGAACCTGACGGTGACCCGGGGCCGGACATTATCGGACCGTGGATCGCACACTGGGTGAAACCCGTATCACCCGTATGGCACAGGCCCTTTGACTTTGTGTGTGTCAACCGTAATTTCCGAGTGACAAGTCGAACTAGAGTCTTCATCTGTCCAGTGGCGTAGCCAGAGGGGGGGGGCAAGGGGCCATGCCCCCCAATCCCGGTTAGGTGGATAGAGGACTGAAGATATAAAACTAGTTGCCTGATTTATAGAGTGACAAGGTGCAGATGTTATAGGGGTGCCTGTGTAGGACTCCCAAGTCTTTGGCAGAGAAATTTGTCATCATTCAGATGGGATTGAGTTACCCGAAGTGGAGGAATCCGACGCTTCTGCGGTAGGTGATAAGCATCCAGCAGGCTGCAGCCCAAGAGGTGACAGGGCAACGAAAATGTCATCATTCACAGTGTGCTTGATGGCTAATGCCTATTTATATATCAACATAATGATGCAAAATGATAGTTGCCCGGCAAGATTATTAGTTACTGCATGGACTAAGATAAAGTTGCACGTTACGGCCAAAGCAATTTATCTAGATTTTCCACTGGGTAGTCGGAACTTCGTATCGTGAATTAATTAATTTTAATAAGCGACAACGTTACACATGACATGGACATTTTTGTGAAGGTCACTCGACGCCGCCGCCGCCGCTGGTTGAACGCCAGCGCCTCATCACACACACACGCACGCACGCACGCACGCACGCACGCACGCACACACATACACACATGTATATATACATACATGCGTGTGTGTGTGTGTGTGCGTGCGTGCGTGTGTCATATCCCCCTACTCATTACTTGCTTGAATGCCGGATGGCCCCCCCCAATACAAAATCCTGCCTACGCCACTGCAGCTGTCGTATCGATTTTCTCCCAAAGTGATACGGAAGTTTTAAAAATCACTTTTAATAACTCGTCTCTACCAAAATCTTTCGACGTCTTTGTCAACAACAAAATAAAAATAGTCCCGGTATGCGCGCGCATCTAATATTCTGACCTTTGCTTTGAAAGCACCGCCCCCTTCTGGCAGCTAAAATCTTTGTTCGGGAAGTGCGACGTTAACAACGTTTTCATTGGTTATAAATCGTTGCCATTTAATTTCACATCTTTATTTCGAACGCGTATACAAATTATTTGTTGACCTATAGAACACCTATCGTGTATAATAGGGCACCATATATTTGTTTTCGCACATAAATATCTACTAATGAAGTAAACCAAAAAAAAAACGAAATTTAACATGGATTAGATAGGTGTAAATCAAACCAGTCGTTTGGAACAAAGATGGCGATACGCAGTGCTCTATAGCGACGATTTAGGCATCGAACAAAATCGTTTTTTTGGTTTGTCTTATAAATGAGTACGTTTCTGTTACCATTAATGTATACTTATATAGTATATATTTCAATATGTAGCATGAAACAGCTGCATTTCATTTCCCCTTTAAGCACTAGCTGCGGTCGTGTGTCATGCTGTTCCTGTGTGTTTCCATGGATGACAATGTCGTCCAGAAGGTTGATGCAGCCATCTACCTCCTTCAGTACAGAAGACACAATCTGCTGGAAGGCACTAGGTGCTAAACGAAGTCCATGGGACCTGCAGATAGCTTCGAATCATGTCCAGCTTGGTGATAACTGTTAAGTGGTGAAACTCGGCAGATAGTTCCTCCGTTGTTGGCAGTGGATACTTGTCCGGAATGTTGGCCTTGTTTACAGCTTTCAGGTCAACTCACAGCCCGATTTCCGACGTGTGACAACAAGATTTGAAATCCAGGGTGATGAGTTCATTGGTTCGACCATGCCATCGTCTTGTAGATGTTTAAGTTCATGCGACACTTCGTCACGCACTGAGAGTGGAAGAAGACGTAAACCTTGTGACACAGGTTTATCTTCTGGGTTGACTCGGGGACATTTTATAAACTTTGCAATTGTTGCCATACCCGTGGGAAAGGCAGCAACAATGTCAAGAGACTGAATGACAGTGCCAATCCTTGTGACTGTGAATCTGAGACGGTTGAACAAATCCATTCTCATTAGGTTAGATCCGTTCCGTGTGATTTATAATAGGAAACTCGTCACAGTTTCGGACTGGTATGACACTGGTAGGTGGACAATCCCATTCAATGGAATTTCCGTACCGTCGTATGCCGATAATGTTTTGTCAGGTTTACACAGGGGATAAGCCTGGAAATGTTTCCTATATACCGAGTCGCTGAAAATTGACACATTTGCCCCTATGTCCATTACTAGTGTCACCAGTTTTGTCTGACTGGTGAATTTGCCCGACTGTATCCCGATTTGCAGACCGGCAACATTTATGAAAATGGTTAATTTTGGAGCAAATTTCTGTCCTATGGCAGGGCATCTAGGACTTCCTGTGGCATGAGAGCTATAACCACAGTTGCCACATGCTTGACGCACATGCACGTGGTTGGTTCTACCTTTGTTTTGTTTCTTCCCGAATGTTTGTACCTTAGAAGGTTGTTTTGGTATGTCCACCTTGAACTTGTCTGTTGTAGGTTCATCCTGTCTCTGAATGGGTGTGCTTTCGGTTACATCAACTTCGATACGAGACGGCAGTGCTAGGACGTTGGCTAATGTGAGAGTGTCCGGTTCCATTAGCAATTGTTCCATAATTCGCGAATTGCTGGTTTTCTCTATCAACTGATCACGAATTAGTTCTTCTGTGAGATCCTCAAAACTACAGTTCACTACCAGTTCACGCAAAGCTTGCACGTTTTCGCCCGGACGTTGTGCCCGTTGGCGAAACTCATATCGCCAGGGCCTCAACCAGAGACCAGTCCACCCGTCATTTGGACGGTTAAAATTCGAAAATTGCTTTTTTGGACGGGTTTAACTTGATTGTAGACGGGTCCGTCCGGCTGACCCTTCCATATCCACCCATGTCGTTTTTTTGCGCCGGCTATTTTACGTCATTGAAACTGCCGCGAAGCAGGTTAAAAAATCTACGGAGATTGGTTTTGAAAAAATCGACCACCCGGATCGCCAGGCCATCTGCCCGACACACGCCATAAACCAATTAAGCCAGGCCTCGAGTTGCTAGGGTTATTGTCACCTAACCGCTAGCTTGAAAGGCATCCAACATTTGCGGAAACTAAATAATCCTACGTGAGGTCAACGTCAGGGCAGGGAGATACAAACGATCTTGGAAAACGGATGGAATTCCGCGTATTCAACATTTCGAAACGGGATTTGTGTTTTTGAACGGAAACTCCGTAAATGCTGAAAGAGTAGAATCACCAACACCGTAAACGATACAGACTTTATTGGCGATATTTTGAAACAAACATGATTACTATGCAAAGGTATTCGTTTATTTTGGTGTGTTTATGACGCAGGATTTTTAAAACGCGCAAGGTTAATCGTTACGAGTGTCATGGCGCCGGTGCCGATGTGAACAGGGACGCGGGCGGAAGGCGGTAACATAAACCATTTCGCGATCGTTGTCTGGCTGTCAGCTAAGCGCATTGAAGATATGTTATTAATTAGATGTAATTGTCACATCATTAGAACACGCATTAGTGTACATATTCCTGTTTCAAACACAAAACTCGAAGGAATAACAACAGCCTATATGCCGACTTGAAGTGATATAGCCCGCGTTTCGTAGTTCTAAAAAAATTCTGTTGGATGACGGCGTATATAGCGCTAGTTAAAATGGTTGAACAAAATTATCAGTGAAACAGCATAAGTGATTTGAACATTCATAATGTTAATATGGTTGCTTGTGTAATTTTAATTTGTTAACATTTGTATTAAACACTGCTGCATTAGAAACAACCAGTCATTTATGTTATTGTGTGATAGGAATTATTTTAGTATCGAAATTGATTATGTACGGTTGTTATTCTGATGCAAATAGTGCACAAATAAATATCGTTAGAAACGTTAACCACACAGTAAACAGTATTATTTAGATGCAGAGATCATAACATTGTGATATTTTAAATAATTGACAATATGTATTATTTTTGAAAGTTAACCTTTAAATAAAATATTACTTTTCTGAACAGAAATTGGCTTATGATTCACTTTTCAACAGAAAATGCGTCAATTGACATGGAAAATGCACCATTTGACACAGAATTTGTTTTTTCTGAAACGGAAAATACTTCGTTTGAAACGGAATTTGCCTTGGCACTTGTATAGATTCCGGACCTACCTCGACTTTGCCGTTATAACATGAGCGCCTTTTTTAAACGAAAATCAGTGTCCCTATATATACTCATAGTTGCTACTGTGTTTTAAGAAGTATCGCTTTAATTCTTATGTAAATAAAGATACTTATTTGCTGTCATACTTATACTGGTATGACTACTTTCGTTTTTGATCACACAAGAGATGTGCATTCAGTCATATGGTCTGTCTTGCCTTCATAAATGGTAATATGTATTTTTAGTTTATCTTGAAGTTTGAACACACTAAGTATGATTACCAAAATTATGTATATATATATATATATACATATATATTTATATACGTATATATATATATATATATATATACACGTGTCCGTGTTTGTCATTGAGGCAAACACTCGCTGCCTCACTGTTCCTAGGCAGTGGATTAGTATGGCGGCGGGCCTCGGCTACATTCGCGCCGTCAAGGCCGCTGGCCACAAGATATGTCTGGAAATTCATGAACCATCGATTCCATGGCACCGTGGGCGCGCCTGGTGGTGCGAGAAATGCTTGTGGGGGCGGTAAACTTGCGTCTGCCATCCTCGTTGCCAAATTGTGTTATGTTAATAACATGGAAATATCACAAACAACACCAGACTATCGTAACGTTGAACTGACTGTAATACAGCATCATGGCGGAGCCACGTTTCACCCAAAAAGAGGCTGACATCAGCTGATCAAGTACATTAAAGGTACACTGTTAAAATAACAACACTCGTGATGAGCAACACCTCGGACTCGACGTCCTTCTTGCGGAACGCTTCCAGCAGCCACGGGGTGTCGCGTCGCTACTTGCCGCCTGGAGTCGACGGATGCTTGCCTTCACCACTTCCACCTCCAGCACGAGAACTCTTTTCCACTTCCCCGTCTTACACTCTTCCAACTCCTGCTTGCATCATTGCGGTCTGTGATAACAACACTCAATTTGGCAGTCTGATATTCGCCCGGAATGCAAACTTATAATTTCTCGAAACGCCTGGACGTATACCCAACGAACTATTGCATAATCAAACGGCGTATATATCATACATAATAAGGCGATGTGTTATGCCACTCGCTTTATATATAGTGTAGGCCGTCAGTTTTTTCCCGCTGTGAATCGGCGCTGGATATCCTTGGTTAGATATTTGGATAAATCTATATCCAAGCACTAATGTGCTACACAAATATGCCCCTTGGTGTTCGGCGAGATGAACCGCAGCAACTGCTGTCTCGGCCTGATGCCAACACGTCATAGAAGGCGAAGGCCAAAGACAAGCGGTTCGCCGACATGATTGTTGACGTCCTCCTCGCTTGAAGACGTTCGTCTTAGTATGATTACCTTAGGCGTAAGTAGTAACGTATAATGCCATCATTTCATCATATCTTTTTATTGAATTATTTTTTATTCGTATCACTTATTACTCGTTGATTTTTGAAACAATAATTTCATATCAAAGCCGCACCTCTTTATTTCAAATTAAAGAAAATTTGAAAAATATGAAAGTTATGTTTGTTATAAATTGAAGGCTACGGAATTGATTGGGTGTCTCAATTTAATTTCTTTGGATCTGTGTAGGATGTCTAAATTCCGCCCCAACAATAAACATGATTTAATTAATTTTAATATTGTAGCTGCAGAAAGAATATTTGGTAAATATACTAGGAGCGCGCTTCAATGTAAGCAAGTTAGCTCACTTTGTGAATAGCTTATTTTTTATTTGAGCTCCTCAAAATCATTATTACAGTATTAAAGTTTGCTTGCGATCATAAGGCATATCCTGCAAGCACAATTTAGTGAAGGTTATAAGTACAATATTGAAGGCATCCAAATTGCGCTACAAAAAGTTGACATTAAAGAGAGGCATCTTTCCGTTGGCGAAACATATCCACGAGTACGATCATACATGTACTGTTAAATTGTTAACAAACAATATATGGCGGTGGGGTGACTTAAACTAAAAAGATAAGTTCTTATATATAGCGTAGTATCCAATCATCAGGACTGCTCAAAGCGCTTTACACTTTATCCCTGGCAGACCTGTTCAATCGAACACCATCTCGACTTCTCTGGGAAGCATCCAGCTACGCTGCAGTTAATGCTACCACTGGATCATTGGCAACTTTCCCAAGAACTCGACCCGACAGTGTCATTCCCGGTACGTTGTATACATCTTTGCAGCTATAATGTGTTTATGGACATGCCCTCCGTTTGGAAGCTGCCATCGCAGCTAGTGTGTTCTAGGGCCCTTGGATTCTTTCCTTGACATCGGCCGCAGTAACCTGGCAATAAATAAGATATGACGTGTATATGGTAATATCACTATTTTAAGAACACCCACCCTAATTACCACCCCCACTGCCCCGTCGTCATAATTCAACAGGTGCGGTAGCTGTTGGTGACACGACACCGACTTATCGCCGTGCTTTCATCAGCTGTAGGCCTACTGCTGACCGTTGCTTTTGTATTGGGTGCGCGGATTATGAATTATGACTTACGCATACAAACAAACAAACAAACAAGCGATCACATGCGCGGTGACGTAGCCGGGAATGTGACCTCTTTTCTCACACATATGGAGAAATATAAGCCAGGCAAATTTTCATACGAACTATAATTATAGTCCGTTTGACTGTATGTGATATTTCTGGGGATTTTCACATCCTAATTCAATGTATTAAATATTCCCATTTTAATTTTTGCACTTTTTATTACACCTTTTTATGGTAAGCTTAAACTGCGACGAAGGTAGGGGCGCTTTATAAAAGGTAGCAAATGGACCTCGACCTTTCCGAAACGGTGAACTTACAAAACTACATTACCTTGTTTAGTGTATTAATGTGCATAGTATTTCCCGTGATGTTCCAGCCTTCATCGAAGACAGATACAAATATTTATTTGTTTTAGCATAAATAAATAAAATTAAAATTGTTAAAATGGCGATACATAATTAATTAATAATTACATGCCTATTTCTGACTTGCCTGTATTTTCAAAGGTGTTTGAAAGATTAATGTATAATAGATTAATGAATTACATAATGAAACATAACATCTTGTCTAATTCCCAATTTGGATTTAGGAAAGGATATTCCACTGATATGGCAATTTCACTGCTAATTGACAAAATTAGTAAGGCAATCGATACCAAAGAGCACGTAATTGGGTTATTTCTGGATTTAGCCAAAGCCTTTGATACCGTTAATCATAAAGTATTATTGAGCAAATTAACACATTATGGAATCAGAGGGAATATACTCCAATGGATTCGTAACTTTTTAAGTAACATACAACAACGAGTACAATTTTATGGAACAAAATCTTCCCTTAAAAACAACATGTGGTGTTCCGCAGGGTTCAATTCTGGGACCTTTACTCTTTCTTATCTATATAAATAATGTATCTAGTTTATCTGACACAACGTTTACCATTATGTTTGCTGGTGACACGAGCATCTTTATGCAAGGCAACAATATAGGTGAAATGGAAAATGCTCTGAACTTTGAAATAAAAAAATATCTTTATGGCTTAAAATTAATAAGCTTTCTTTGAATATACAGAAAATTCACACAGTGACCTTTAGTAATGCGATCAATATGAGAGAAAGGAATAATAAAATTTGCATAGACGGCATACAACTTAACACTGTACATGAGATAACGTTTTTGGATCTGCTTATAAATAATAAATTGAACTGGAGCACATTAAATATATATCAAATAACATTTCTAAGAATATTGGTGTTATACAAAATGTGACAAACAAATTAGATAATAAATCATTGTTAAATCAGTATTACATGTTTATATACCCATATATCACTTACTGTAATGTCGTCTGGGGAAGGCCTCTGAGTATATACTTGCTAAAATTCATTTAAATACATAAAAGAGTTTTGCATGTAATAAGTCATGTAGGATTTATTGATCATACGCAGCCTTTATTTACATCTTATCAAAAAATTAATATTTATTATGTAAATAAATACTTATGCTGTATTCTAATGTACATGCATAATAGGGGTATGTTGCCATATATATTTCATGATGTATTTATCCTGCAAATATCTACACATAAATATAATACAAGG
This sequence comes from Paraescarpia echinospica, assembly GCA_020002185.1. Lineage (NCBI taxonomy): Eukaryota > Metazoa > Annelida > Polychaeta > Sabellida > Siboglinidae > Paraescarpia > Paraescarpia echinospica. Next base: position 10,016,852 of record CM034535.1, read on the forward strand.
CAGGAAATAACATATAAAATACCATACTGCAAGACTAATTGCAGACAATTGTCTTTGGCTTATGTTGGTCATAAACTCTGGAATACATTTATTACAAATAACTATTTACAATATTGTAAATATCTTCATATGGTCTAAGTCTAGCAAACATGTGCTAAATTCTGCTTTAATGTAATTTGTCCATGTGTTTCGGTGTTCAGTGTTACGGTACTCGTATAATGCACTATAAAATAATTAGTTAGTTTATTATGAAGATGTTTATGTTTATATATTATGTTGTTTTTGACACGAATTGTAGTTTTCATTTCAAATATGACACGAATAAGGAACACAAGCAATGTGTTGCTTTGTTCCAATTGTTACGTAATGTATACATGTATCATATTACTGCTACATCTGTGCTATACTGAACATTATGTATCAATAATGATTAGTATTATTATAAACCACTGCACAACTGGATATATATAATACAACTATTACGTAATCTTGCCTGAACGCCTGAAGGACATCTCTTAAAATGGCAGTTCAGAAGTACGCACTGTTCGCTCACGCACATACTGACACATTGACACACATGTGTCACCGACACACTCAAATAGCGATATTCTTTACGCATTGCACCAGGAATGACAACACGGTAGTCTACTAACTCCAGCTTTTACGTGTACAACATCCTGACGCACACACACGCACACACACGCACACACACGCACACACACGCACACACATGCACGCACACACACACACACACACACACACACACACACACACACACACACACACACACACACACACACACACGCGAACGCCGTCGAATTGAAACATTATTGCATAATATCGGCTGTGTTGTTCAAGTCTATTGGACAGAAATCGGCAGCTCTGTCGTTGACATTGTGTCTAATCGTTTAGTTATTGCTCGTTGCTGCAATGATCGTGCTCATGGATGCATCTGGGTGTAAGTAGATATATGCGGAGACACCGCAAGAGCTGAGATATTGAGAGAAAGTCATCGTCCTCTTAATTGTATACCTTATATGCATTTTCAAATTGACCTATTTTCCCGTTCAGAATACAAATAGGGCCGCTATTTTATTTCACTTGTCATACGTTCATTACCTTTTCGATGATTACCTATTTAAATTCAAATCTTAACTCTACCTATTACGACATACTTTGCATAGTTGCTTTCTTCAAATAATTGTGACTACAAATTTAAAATTTTAGTTGAAACGTTTTCAACGTTAGATGTCAGACTAATCGTTTATTTCCTAACAAGCTATTATATTAAACACGAACGATAAACGCCATCTCCGCGCAAATAATAATTATTGTGTCCGTACAGTCTCGGTCATTAGCAGCGTTTAGTGATTGGCTATTAATTTTTTTAAACGCAAACGTTAAGTCGACCATGAGTGAAGAGGGTCATTTACATATTTTGCAGTAAACTTACATTTCTTCTCGTGACGTTATGACCGTTGTCCACCAACTTCATCAGACAAATACCGTTAGCTGGCGACACGGCAGTTATTGTGCGCACTGCTGTCAGCCAATGGAGTGGTTCAGCCTGGCAGAATATATCAATTAAATCGACCAATTACGTCAAATTATGCACAGTTGGTTGGTTCACATAATTACAACGACAATTATAATTTCTTAGCTGAAATGCAGTCGAACCTCGGTTTACGGTCACCTCGATAAACAGGTCACCTAGCCATTAAGGTCAATTTGGGACAGTCCCAAATGATTTACACAGTACAAGATAGTACGTTAGTCCCGCTAATCCGGTCACCTCGCTATTCAGAAATACGGTTAGTAACCCAGTGCAGAACGATAGGATTTCCTGCAGATTACCCCGCACTTACGGTCAGTTACAGCCGGGAAGCCAAGGTTAGGTAGTAGCGCAGCGTTAGGGGTCATGTTCTAGTTAGACGAAGAAAAATGCAGTGTATTTTGGAGAATTTGTTTAAACAAAATTCACCTGCTGTGACATAAGTGCATTTGAGTAGGGAGATTTTCATGTGTGATTGTAGAATGTGTTGACTGTAAAATGGTGGATTTCTAGATGATTTGAATAAGCGGAAGGATATTTGGTAGCAATTTGCCTGTGTGACCTGTTTACGGAGTAATTCTTGCCGGCATTTGTAAATATTGACGGGTGTCACACATACAGGCATTTTACGAGAGCTGGAAGTATGCAATTTTTGTTAAAATCTATCGGCATGTCAATGAGATGATGATAACAGCAGGTGAGAAGTTTAAGACATTTTATAGGTCACGTTTTCTTATAATCAGACAAAACGTTAACATGGTCGCCTATGGGAAAACTAACAGTGGGCTGACCCCGTTAAGAGCTTCGGACTCTCGGCTGAGATCACCCGGGTTCGAATCATGTGCGGCAGTGTCGAACCTTGGGCAAGTTCGTTTACTCTACATTGCTTCAGTTCACTCAGCTGTGTGAATGAGTACCTGGCTACAAACGGTGGTGGATATGTTTGTACGAATAGTCTTCGCGCATTCACTGCAGCGTGGCTGGATGCTTCACAGAGAAGTCGAGATGGTGTTCGATTGAACAGGTCTGCCAGGGATTTGCTTAACGACCAAATAAGTTCGTTTGGAGTATCAAAGGTGTCTTGATTTTGAATGATAAAACAGTGTTTTTTTAAATTGTTGATAAAAACTACGTTATCGTGTTATTTTACTGGCGGCGCGCGTTTACTGGCGCGACTGGGTGACTTCACGAAATATCCCGTGGCGCCTGTGGTGGATAATATACAACTTAATATAAAATTAAGAGTTCGATGTTGAATCTCTGTTTGCATTTACGACAACGCTTGTTCTGTCATAATCAAAAAATCTCACAAGAAGATTCATGTCAGCAAATAATATATTTTACCAAGAATTATTTATAACAAAAACACAACACTATCAGTAATATCGATAATCTACGCCAACGTTGTGCGGTGTGTTCGTGGTGAATGTGTACGATGTTCGTGGTGAATGTGTGCGATTACGAGCGTGTGCGTGCGTAGGCCTATCTAAATGTTAATTGTAAACAAAGTTCCTGTTGACCAATTCTTCAAATTAGTAACAGTATCCTTTAATAAAGCATACGCTACATCACGCACATGACTATATATACACGTCATTGTTTATAGTTCATTGCTGCTAAAGTGGCATGATGTTCCCAATTCCCGTGATGCTTCAGTCGACATATTCAGTATTAAGGACACCTCGCTGTTAAGCTCTCTTTAGCCCAGTCTCATTGGTGACTGTAATACCGAGGTTCCACTGTGTTTTAGTAAACTTTTCCGTTTCCCTTCACATTTTCCCATACATTTTTGACAATAAATATGGAAAGATTGTATGATTATTGCTGCACTCGGAATTTTACCGTGAACAACTTTAAGATCCAAACGTTAGATTTGGCTGTAGGACATCAGTTTTGAATAGCTTGACTTCCGCTTAAAATGGCGGTCATGTTTAAAGATGGCGTCCAAAAAGGTAATTAGCTACGCTTCTGAAATGTCCATCACCCATTTTCGGACACTTTATATATTGGTGTAACTGAGAATTTTATAATCAAATCTTGTCTGGCTCATGGACTAGTAACAAGATGGCGGACTGGAGGAACCTAGTATGCGATAAGTTTTAAATATACCAGGGGCGAGCGAGGTTGACGGGTCGGATATTTGGGGTTGGGCCATTTTTAGACTTATGCAAACAAACGTTTGTATGCAAAGTGGGAGTTAGACATAAGTGAAAATGATTGTAGGATGGGGCATATTCCGGTGAACAGGATTTTGGTAAGCTCCACGAATTATACACAGAAGCTGCTTTTTAATGTCTTTTTTCAGTACAAAACAGGATACCGAGTGGATTATATCTTACTATATGTACAGGGTGTATATATGTCATGCTATTTCTAACACCGTGTGCAAGGTAGCTTTAATTCGAAGATCTATATTCTGTTGTACTCGCATATTTACAACTACATAGTTTCATGGACATGTGATTTAATACAATATGATAAAAGGTCACTTTGATATCTTTAAAATACCATCTAGGGAATAAAACCATTCCAGTACAATTATATCTTTACGCCACTTTATGATATTCAAAATAATATAGTCTCACTTTCATTTTACGGATAGCTGTACATAGTAAATAATAACGTTTACGGTTGTGACGGCGTTGTATGGAAATAAAAACATTAAGCCATTAATTAGACAGCTTTGTAATATTTTATGATTTATGATTACTTGTGACAGACAGAGCTTAAAAAAGAGAAGTCGGCCCGCATCAACCTGAGTGGAACACCGTTAATAAGTGTCATGGCGCCGGATCATTGGCTGCAAGAAAGGGCGTTAGCAAAGCCACGTGTAATTATAGCAACCGGTCGGCTATTATTTAGTATTTAAAAAAATATGTTGGGGTAAATATATAGTACTACTATGACAGTTAGTCAGAATTACACATTAAAGCATTTCTTAAACAAAACTAATGGTGCCGAGTATAAGAGTAATTGTATGCATATTACATGTATGTACATATATATATGTATGTATGTGTGTATGTACATATATATATGTATGTATGTGTGTATGTGTGTGTGTATGTGTGTATGTATGTATGTCTGCATGTATGTATGTATGTCAGCATCCATATGGTGGATACGCAGCAGCACAATATTCGTGCATTAACCACTGTTATAACAAAGTCGCGTGTTTTCTTCAATTTACATCAGGTATAACAATCTAATAAACATTTCTTTATTCAAATGAACAAAAAACACAATTTGAAATTGCTACAAAAAAGAGAGTAAATAAATGTGTGTGTGCTTGCGTGCGTGTATGTGTGTGCGTGTCGTGTGCGCGTGTGAATCGTCGTCGATACGTATTAGTTAAGTATCCAGTATAGCAGTGGTCCGTGTTCTCATTTTTACTACGCATATACTTTGTAAACAGCGTGTCTAGTGTAAACACGTCAGACGACTGGGTTTTTGGGCACGACAGAGTTTATTGAATTGTCAATGTTTTAAGCTCCCAGAGGGATACTCAACGTTCTGTAACATATAATCACATAATGTTACAACTGGATAGTTATCGTGTATATATCAACAATAACAAAGTAACAGCAATACATAATCAATCCCAATACATTCACGTCACCTTCTGCACTATGTAATTACACACCTATTATTATAGGATAATATTCGCATATGTATTTCAAACCTTTTAGAGACATAGCAATACACACCAGTGAATTCGAGATAGTACTTCGTATTACTACATTACCTAGCATCTGCCTATGCAGTTGCATTAGTTACATGACAATACTGAACTACCCAGTATATAGAACCGCCACGCCCTTATAATCCCCGTCTAAATTGGAAACATAACACCATTAATAAATTTAACGTTACGTATTATTCTAATGTATCATATAATAATAATAATCCAATACAATGCAATGATTAAACCCCCACTACCAATAACACATACATATAACAAGACTAACTTACCAGGCCGTAGGTATAAACGAACTACTGGGCCCAGAGACTCTACAAGTGTGGGTGTGTCTCTGTCACTGGCCCAGGGCAAACTGCGCCTGATAAAATAGCTGACCGGTTTAGCTCGACTAGCAGGGTGTGGCCTCTAACCCCTAGTGGCCTCTGGTGAATTAACATATATATAGTACTAGAATATCCACCAGGGTTACATGTCCCCCAAGTTTAAAATTTAGCCGGCCGCGGCTAACATAATAAATTGAAATCATTAACTAAGGACGGACCTAGGTTCTCGATGTGGATTACTATGGTACCCGCATTGCTTCGCGTTGACCGACGTAACGGTGTGTTCGGAGTAATTGATTCTTCTACGTCCGAGTTCAAGTCTAAATGGCCATTGTTCGGTTGACAAGAGATTGTCACCTCGTATGGTGGGTGGTCAGTTTCCTCACTGTCTTGACCTAGTCTGCTCAGTCTTGACCCTTTCGCAGTCTCTGGGACACAAACCCGCAAGTCTTTGCGGTTAATTATGCGTTTCTTGTGCCCCCTCGCCGGTACGACTACGTATGTGTCGTCCTTTTGTTCTGTCACTACGTACACTCCCGGGTCCCATGCATCCGCAATCTTGTTACGCCCTCTCACCCTATTGCGTAAATGTACACGTTCCCCAACTCGCAGTGCATTCTCCCCGACATGCTTGTCATAACTTGCTTTTCGGTTAGCAATGTCTAACTTCAGCTGTTCCGCAGCTTTAGCATAGGCACTTGTCAGTCTAGCCTGATGATAGTCAACCCAGTCCAGGTTGGCTCCATGAACCGTTTGTAATTGGAGGGTGTCGTCACTGTGCAGTTTGATATCAATCGGTAAGCGCGGAACACGACCGAACATGAGATAGAATGGACTAAACCCCGTTGCAGCATGAGGGGTCACATTATATGCATATGTAAGTTCTGGCAAATATTCCGGCCATTTGGTCTTCTGGGCGGGTGTCAGTGTGCGTAACAATCCATGCATTGTTCTGTTGTATCGCTCACATTGTCCATTTCCCATGGGATGGTACGGTGTCGTACGAGATTTCTCGATACCGTATATCTTATACAACTCTTTGACAATTTTTGCGTCAAAACATCTCCCTTGATCAGAGTGTATACGACACGGAACTCCATAACGCAGAAACCATTCCCGTACCAGGGTTTTAGCTACCGTTAGGGCTGTTTGGTTTCTCGTCGACACGGCTATTGTGTATTTACTGTACACGTCGGTCATGACCAGGACATTCTCGATGCCGTTACTAGCTGGTTCGAGAATTGTGAAGTCTATTGCGATGACTTCTAATGGGCCCCTTGTCACAATACTATGCATTGGAGTCCGTACCTTCAAATGTGGCATCTTTGCAAGATTACAACGATCACACTTCGAAATCCAATTCAGGATGTCGGAACGCATATTCGGCCAGTAGAATCTTGCTCGTACTAGCTTCTCAACTCTATCAATGCCTTGATGTCCCATCCGATCATGTAATTCTTGTAATACCTCCTCCCTCATTGTACGCGGTAACAACAACTGGCTTACCTTTTCTCCACTCATTGGGTCTATTAGGGTTCTGCACAATTTTCCGGAACAGACCTGAATGCGGTCCCATTGTTGTAGCAGTTTCGCTACTGCCGGTTGTTCTTTCCGTCTTTCTCCGAGTGTCGATTCTCGCCCTCTGTCTATGTAATGCCAGACTCGACCCAAAACCGGATCATAACGTTGTGCCTCCTGGATCGCGTCCGAACTAAGACTTGGTAGGATCGGCGACTCTGCATACTTGGATGTATATCGCACCTGTGCTGTGGTGGTACAGACTGCTGCCTTGAGTAATTTCTGGCGCAAATCGCACGGCAACACCGTTACTTGGAGAATGTCAGCTATTTCGTCTTCTTCGATGACTGTGAACTCTTTTGTTTCAGTCTGAAGTGGTTTCCGGCTCAGACCGTCCGCCGATGCATTAAGTCTTCCGGAACGATAGCGAATGCTGAAATTGAACCTGGCTAGCTCTGCCTGCCAGTGGTGTTCCGCCGCCGTTAGCTTTGCCGAAGTCTGAATATACGTCAATGGGTTATTGTCGGTATATACTACAAACGGAACGCTCAACAAGTAGTCGCGGAATTTCTCAGTCACCGCCCATTTCACTGCTAACAACTCTAATTTCATAGAGCTATAAGCCGTTCGGTTCTTCTCAGAACCCCTGAGACTACGGCTAGCATAGGCTATAACTCGGATTTTCCCTTCCTGTTCCTGGAGTAGTAACGCTCCTAGTCCTTGGTGACTGGCGTCTGTCTCCAGAATGAATGGTTTCGTGAAATCAGCGAATCCCAAGACTGGAGCTGTAGTAAGAGCATGTTTCAGTGAATCAAATGCTTCTTGGTGTTCCTGCCTCCACACAAACGGTACCGGTTTGGCTGAATTCCACTTTCTACCTGGTTTTCTCTTCTTTCCTTTGTTGGGATCTTGATCCACCAATTCATATAGAGGTGATGCCAACTGTGAAAAGTGATGAATGTAACGTCGGTGATATCCCGCTGTTCCCAAGAAAACCTTGAGTTCTCTCGCGTTTTCAGGTACTGGCCATTCCCTTACTGCGTTCACCTTCTCTGGATCCCCAGAAATCCCTTCATTAGAGATTATCTGTCCCAAATAAGAAACCGATTCCTGAAATAGGTAACATTTAGTGGGCTCAATCTTTAGACCGTGAGATGCCAGTCGTTGGAACACCAAATTCAGTCGTTCAAAGTGTTCTTCAATGGTAGAGGAGTAGATGATTATATCATCCAAGAAAATAAGTGCTTTTTCATTCATCTCTTCCCTGAACACAATGTGCATTAATCTCTGGAAGGTTGCTGGTGAATTGCAAAGCCCGTATGGCATTTTGTTGTATTCGTACAACCCCATGGGGGTGGTGAACGCTGTCTTGTGTTGATCAACCTCGTCTATCTCCACCTGATTATAAGCCGATTTCAAATCGACAGTCGAGAAATACTTTGCTCCCGATAGGTAGTCGAAGATCTCATCCACTCGGGGAAGTGGAAACGCATCTTTTCTTGTCTTGGTATTAAGCCTGCGATAATCCACGCACATCCTAATCTTACCGTTCTTCTTTCGACAAATAACAATCGGACTCGCAAATTCCGACTGACTGGGCTTAATTATCCCTTTGTGGACTAGATCTTTAACTGCGCATTACTGCGGGTTTCCCCAAAAGTGGACACAAGTAAAGCAAATAGTTTATCGACTGAGTCTTTCTCCTCCTCTGGCGCATACCTGACTTCTTCCCGGGCAGGTCCATCCAGGTGTGCGATCAGGAAATGTAACCGCTCGACCGATGAGATGGAAGACAAACAGTTGCGGGCATCTTCCATCCAGTCGTGTAGATCACACGAACGACCCTCGAACGTCTTTAATTTTCGGGTGGTAGGGGCGGTAACCGTGACGTTGATGGATTGTTGGTTTCGCTTGAGCGTTTCCACCATTTCCTCTAGTCGCGCTAACTTCTCGTCTGCCGACGCCATGCTTTCTCGACTCCCCTGGGAGCTTACTCTGTCGAACCCCACTTCTGGTACCACTTGTAAACAAGTCAGACGACTGGGTTTTTGGGCACGACAGAGTTTATTGAATTGTCAATGTTTTAAGCTCCCAGAGGGATACTCAACGTTCTGTAACATATAATCACATAATGTTACAACTGGATAGTTATCGTGTATATATCAACAATAACAAAGTAACAGCAATACATAATCAATCCCAATACATTCACGTCACCTTCTGCACTATGTAATTACACACCTATTATTATAGGATAATATTCGCATATGTATTTCAAACCTTTTAGAGACATAGCAATACACACCAGTGAATTCGAGATAGTACTTCGTATTACTACATTACCTAGCATCTGCCTATGCAGTTGCATTAGTTACATGACAATACTGAACTACCCAGTATATAGAACCGCCACGCCCTTATAATCCCCGTCTAAATTGGAAACATAACACCATTAATAAATTTAACGTTACGTATTATTCTAATGTATCATATAATAATAATAATCCAATACAATGCAATGATTAAACCCCCACTACCAATAACACATACATATAACAAGACTAACTTACCAGGCCGTAGGTATAAACGAACTACTGGGCCCAGAGACTCTACAAGTGTGGGTGTGTCTCTGTCACTGGCCCAGGGCAAACTGCGCCTGATAAAATAGCTGACCGGTTTAGCTCGACTAGCAGGGTGTGGCCTCTAACCCCTAGTGGCCTCTGGTGAATTAACATATATATAGTACTAGAATATCCACCAGGGTTACACTAGTCTTGTTGACATCGGCTGTGAAGGTCCGTTGTAGCCACGGACGAATGTATGGTGACTCCAAATGGTGGCTTTAATTATGCGTGCTTACACCGTGGTGTGGACTAATCACAAGTTTAGCGAGTTTTATTCAAGCGTCACAAACTATATTTCACCACATTTCATCAGTGTCTTGTTCTCTGTGGTAAACTAACGAATGAATGTTTCAGCGCGTCACTGATGTAATTATTGTGCAATAATCGTCACGAGTAATAAATAACAACTGCGCAAATGGGAGATCTACAAATGGCTGCTTTATTGACCTTTGACCCGGTCTGCTACAAACGAAGTGGTAAACTGCAGAAAGCTGCTACATGACAATCAGGAGGTTACCTTGTAAACAGAAGAATAATAGCAAGGCACTGACTTCACACTCGGTTTTTCTAATGCGGGAATTCGATGCTCCTTGAATCTCCAAGTTATACTTTGTGTGATAACTTCAGTGCGTGTGTGCGTGAGTGTAGTTGTTTATTAAAACGAAATAAATTTTGTAGGACATAATAAATTAAAACACATGAAAGATGAATCAAACAGTGGCAGCAATAGGCCTACGTCTTTGCACATACCTATTATCCGCTGAATGTGCTGCTCCTGTACGTCCGGTGTTACATGTATTGCGCACAATTTTGCGCCGTGTGGCGAAAATCATTTCCGGTAACCAGTCAAAAGTTTTAAATACGTATAGTCACTTTTGTGGGCAATGTCAAATTAAAAATAACGACCAACTGTTTTTTATGATTATCGTGCCTTGTGAAGAACAAAGTTATATGTAAATTATATTATAACAACGTCGCGTGTTTTCTTCAAATCACATCAGGCATAATTAGTATTGCTATATTCAAATTAAAAACCCATTCGAAATTATTACAAGAGTAATTAACTGGCAGTATGGTAGACTTATGAGTGGAAATATCGGATATTGGAATGTTTAGCGAGGAGTATGTCGATTGCAGCTACACGTTTTCATTCCCGCTTATGATCCGTGGGATATTTGAGATAACATTTAAACCCGTATTCGTGTAAATGCATTTGATCAATTGTTTCAAAACATTTGTAATTGCATTTTAGTTATTTTAGAACAATTGCATTTGCAATTAAATGCAATCATGTACTATCGCACTTGCATCTGCATTCGAATCGTTACAAACATTTACATTTGCATTTAAATGCGCTCACTCGCATTTGACCCGAAGCCTGATATACATATGAAATAATAAAATAAACCACCACAGACATAATAATAAATAACACATTTTAAGTCGTGATTTTGTTTGGTGCTGTTGCTGTCAGTAGAACTACAGTCTAATACAGTAAGTTATTTTCACTTATTTAATTAATTTTTAATTTGCTAATTGTTTAAACATCTACTTCGTATTTTGCCTACGAGCAGTTTTGTAATGCAGAAACATGTTGCATTAAAATAATGACTGCGAGAAAGTTATGGAGTGTGAGAGAGGAGTGTGTCAGTGTCGAGCTAGTTACGTTATTAAGGTGAAAGATAAAAAGTGTAAAAGTGAGTTGTGTGTATATATGTGTGTGTGTGTGTGTGTGTGTGTGTGTGTGTGTGTGTGTGTGCGCGCGCGTGGGTGTGTGTGTGTTTTATCTGTCTCTGTTATGTCTCTGTCTCTCTCCCCCCCTCTCTCTCTGTCTCTGTCTGTCTGTCTGTCTGTCTGTCTGTCTGTATGTAGACGTCTCTCTCTGTCTCTATTTCTGTCTCTCTCTCTCTATCTCTCTCTCTCTCTCTCTCTCTCTCTCTCTCTCTCTCTCTCTCTCTCTCTCTCTCTCTCTCTCTCTCTCTCTCTCTCTCTCTCTCTCTCTCTCTCTCTCTCTCTCTCTCTCTCTCTCTCTCTCTCTCGGTCTCTCTCTCTTTCTCCCTATCTCTCTCTCTTTCTCTCTCTTTCCGATCGAAAATAAACGAATAACCGCGCGACACGCAAATTTAAAATGAACAATATAAAATGAAATTATACTAATTCATATCGCTTACTACCTGAAACACATACTCGAAGATGTTGAACGTGCGTATGCATAATGAAAGAATGAATTGCTTATATATAATTACTCCAGGGTTGAATTTAAAAGAAAAAGTCACAAATGGTAAGAAAACTGCATAACCATACGAATGACCTTCAAATCGCAAACTGTCGCATATATAGATATTGGTGAGAGCTATTTAATCCAAGTATTATACATGGGCTAAGGAACATGGAAAAATAAATCAAATCTTGATAGGCTTACTTTGCAATGCTTACTCAGTCACCCAAAAATCTCGCATAACCATACAAAAACATAACCATACGACATACGATCATTTCTAGAGGCGAAAGGAAACAACTGCATGGACCACCAAATGGATACAGCATGTAGTACGACATGTAGTACAACATGTACTGACACATGCACGCCGGAGAATCATGTGGAAAACACTTATAAGAACACTACTTTTCTTTCTTTATTATTGAAGTTATGGTTTAAATATATATTTGCACTAATTATTGGTACGACCTTTAGGCCCTGGTGGGTGGTTTATGATACACGTGTGTATGTGTGTGTGTATGTGTGTGTGTGTGTGTGTGTGTGCATGTATGTGTGCATGTATGTGTGCATGTATGTATGGATGCGTGTGTGTATGTATATATGTATGTTTGATTGTTTTTATGTTAGCATCTTTGTTTGTTTGTATGTTTGTTTGTGTGTAAGTATAATATTATATGTATGTATGTGAGTATGTATGTACGTATGTATGTATGTATGTATGTATGTATGTATGTATGTATGTATATATGTATGGATGGATGTATGTATGTATGTATGTATGTATGTATGTATGTATGTATGTCAGCATCCATATGGTGGATACGCAGCAGCACAATATTCGTGCATTAACCACTGTTATAACAAAGTCGCGTGTTTTCTTCAATTTACATCAGGTATAACAATCTAATAAACATTGCTTTATTCAAATGAAGAAAACACAATTTGAAATTGCTACAAGAGTAAATAAATGTGTGTGTGTGCTTTCGTGCTTGCGTGCGTGTATGTGTGTGTGCGTGCGCGTGCGTGCGTGCGTGCGTGTGCGGATGCGTATGCGGATGTGAGTGCGCGTGCGCGTGTGCGTGCATGTGTATGTATGTATGTATGTATTTATGTATGGACGGATGGATGGATGTATGTATGTATATTTGTGTGTGTATGTATGTATGTAAGTGTGTACGAACGTACGTATGTACGCGTATACGTATGTACGAATATGTATGTGTATACGCATGACCATATATTTTTTATGTATTTTTATGTATGTATACATAATTGTAACAATTAGTTTATAACTAATTATTTTTTTATATTTTAAATATTAAGACCAAGATTCGAAATACTTTATTGAATTTCTCAAGAGAACATTCTCAAGAGAACATTTTGTGATGTGGTATGTTATAAAAGTACATAAAACACAGACAATCACTATAAAATGAATATGACTCTCATTCCCACACATTCGTCCCCACTCACCCGTACAGAGATGATGATGGTGGTGACAAGGAGGATATATCATATCGGTTATCAATTTCATCACCTCATAAAAGTCATACAGTAAATATCAATTTTTTTAAATCACGTTATCACAGTAGACGTCTTAGGTAACGTGCGTGGGATGGCATCACGGCCATGACGTAACAACAAGTACGATATTCTGCTGCCGTACCTTTTAAAATCACAAATGTCGCAAATTATTAAACATATTTTGAAACATGTGCAGGGCAACCAGTGGGTGTATATTTTTTATATTATTAATAGGTGGTTACATAAAAAAAAAATTCAACCAATAGACCCACTAGATCATAAACTGGCTTATTCGAAATAACTGATGATTTATTGATAATCTCGATGGACATTGGAACAAAACTGTTCAGTGTCTTCGCCTTCTTCGCAGTGAAAATTCCAAGTCTCTTGGCTGATGACAGTGCCTCGTAGTACTGTGACAGGATGGGGCATGAGTCACTCATGGATAGGTTATTAGATTATAATGACCACCTATGTACTATCTTTTGTGGTCTCACCCCAAATATTTCGTGGCGTCTTACAGGCCTACATCGAACGACATCTGGTGTAGAGTGTGGTAGTGTGGAATCCCTACAGATTAATCCGTGAGGTGGCAGCCCCGGCGCCAGGCGCACCCCGACCTCCCGCGGCAGTGAACTCGACACGTTCCGCGAAGTTACGCCTGGTGGGCGCTGCCGGGGCGGCGGTGTCGTTACTTCGCGGCGTTGTTCCAAGCGAGCGACTGGCGCGCTCACGGTTCGGTCTGTTCCACGCGACCGTCGCTGGCCGGCGCGATGCTCGCAGCCATCGAGTCGGCGACGGAGATACAAAGTGCGGAGTTGGCGTGCGAGTTCATATACGGTTTATAGCGTATTAGACCCGTGTGAGAGCCCGTCTTCTCCGAGGGCTGAGGAGGCGAGGTGTTCCCCTCGTTCCAGAGGGGGGATACGCCATGGCCGAGGTACTGTTCCGCGCTAAACTTCAGCGCGAGAACACCAACGTACCCTGGGGATTTCGCCTTCAGGGCGGCTCCGAGTTTGACCAGCCGCTCACAATTTTAAAGGTAGGTGCCATATTTCCGGGAACTTTTCCCGTATCGCGATAGGGCCGATGTACTCATATTCCTGTCTACGAGTTAATCGAGTGACGTTTGCACCGTTTATTCGCTGCTCCGTTATCAGCGGCGCTGACACTGGTGCGACCGGGGGCGTTTATTTGGGGTTGGGGTGGTGAGAACGTCATCAGAAGGTGATGAAAATAGACCGGCCGAGGCAGGTAAACACGAACCTGGCCACGGGACGTCGAACGACTGCTCTTCGGGAGAGGTATCGGGTTACGCAGCGGGCAATCGTGTAGTGAGAGGCACGGCGAATTTATAGCCCTGCAACGAACGCGCATTGCTGAAATAGTTGCGCGTTCAACGGGCATAGCCTCGTCGTTTGAGCCGCCCCTTATCCACGCCGCCCGTCGATGCGTTGGACTAGAACGACTGGTGCGGCAAAACCACAACACGACATTTCGAGCTGTTTTCCGGGTACGAGCTTAATTCGACCATCACACTGACCGTAATCATAGCCCACTTCCTGAGACATGCAAAGTGATGTCATTGAGGTTTACCCTGCAAATGTTGAACCCGAATTTTATAACGTGTTTCTATGTCAATACGGTTGCAGCGAATGCTTAACGCTGTTCGGAGAAATGGACTTGAGTGAAACATGTTATAGTCACCCAGCAAAACAGTGATACACATGGCGTGTCGTCTACAATAACTCTTATGCAACTGACGCCGAAAGACACAACATTAATCGTAAACCCTAACCATTCACCTAAAACGTAGCTCCAAGATGCCTGAGGCATTTGGGCCACGATTCAAACCGTCACCTAAATTCCGGAAGAGAGAATAATTGACTTCTTAGTTCATGGCCTACGAAGTAGCCGACGGTGTGTGGTATCCCCTTTGGTATTTTGTCTTCTCTCAAAATAGTTATTTCGGTACAGGTATATTTCAGGAATACGATACTTATGCTGTGAACACATTTAAAATTACAGTGGATGACAA
>CM034535.1:10037351-10069532 GCA_020002185.1 Paraescarpia echinospica
ATCAGCATTTGGGCTCTTTTCCAAGTTATTATAAATATCTGATGTATGGCTGTCATGTTTAACTTTTGCTACCGCTTCATTTGTTTTTGTGCGTATTTCAGTTATTTTTGGATTTGATTGTTTGTGTGCAGTTATATCCATACAAATAAAGTAGGTGGTCTGAAAATTGTTTTACCTGTATGCCAGCTGTACTATCGAAGATTGATTTAGTCAGTTTACAGAAAAAATTGTCGATTAATGTACCATTTATTACTGAGAATCTTGTTGGAAGTGTAATTTCTGAATATATGCCATGTGATGTGAGAAGATCCAAAAATCACGTATAGTTTCATTTTCATTTACCTTTTGTAAGTTTATATTAAGATCACCAGCGATAATTATAATTCATTGTGTTGAATTTGGTCAATTGAGGTTAGCAACAATGAAAATCCTATTAAAAATTGTTTGAAATTATAATTTAATGTTCTGGTGAGTTACTTTGTTAGTGAGTGAGTGAGTACTGGGTGTGTGCGTGTGTGCGTGCGTGCGAGCGTGCGTGCGTGCGTGTGTATATGCATGCGAATGTGTGTTTGTGCGTGCATGAGTGTGCGCATGCGTGCGTGCGTACGTCAGCAGACTACACACTTAGGTACTTATATCAATATTATGTCATAGCTAAATAGCTCAACCTCGTAATAACGGCGACCCATTTATATATCGAAGCAGCTGTCGACACAGCCTCAAAGCTGCCGCCGTACGACATGTTGCGTTTTTAATAAAAGCTTTTCTCGTGGATATCGCGTGGTTGCCAAATGTCATGTGCGCATCCGTGATGGGCAACAATTGCTAAAAACTATGCTGATGTTCAGGACGTGAGCACGATAGACACACTTGCGGTGCGTGACAATTAATGTCGGTTTTATTAGTCTCGACGGCGGATCTTCTTTACCGAATCAACATTCTCAGGGTACGCAGTTAATGCTGTTTTGGTGGTTTTATATCTTAGAACGAAGCAGGTCAACCGGTATTGGCACTACATATCTGCGATGTTGTTTATATGTATGTAGTAGATGAAGAACATGTTTGATATAATTCACCCACCGCAGAGAAGTTCGCCAAGTGTGGCTTTTCAAGTAGACGTTCTGTGATGTCGCAATGGCCTGCAATTCGGATTTCTGACAACAGTGTAATCTGCGAGAATGTAGGGGAACGTCTCGTGTGATATAAAAGGATGGACGCAGTTATGCTACTTTCTCCCTGTCAATTTGTCAGAAGATGCCGTATAGTTTGCTTCCGGTGTGATGTTGGATGGAGTACGTGGGACGTGTTGCACAATTTGTATATGTTATGCTTATTGCAGTTGAACCTCGTTGATAATAATAATAATAATTCATCAAAATAAAAGTCAAAATAAATTTCTTTTCGCATTGCAACACAACTTTACGTCATCGTTATTCCAATTTATATCACCCGGCGTGGCCCAAATGAGTAAACACAGCGCTAGTTCTATAATTGGGAACTGTCGGTAGCAGTGCTTTGAAGGAGTCACCTGATAGCCAGTAGCTGGCCGACATGTACTTAGGGAGGTAGTTAAACGGCGTCGACCGCCGGTCAGACCTGGTCAACGCAAAGACCAACCGAACAACTATTGCTGGAATTCAACGAGCCTTCGATAAATCAATGCATATATCACTCGCTAGACAGGGCTACCCCGTGCAGCTGTCCCGTTGTGCTAACTCATTTTAAATGAATCAGTATATTATATACTTAACAACACCACCATAACTGGGAGCACCACCACAGCTTTTGTATCGCTATAACTACCAAAGGTATCCACCACCACCGCCACCTCCACCATCAGCAGCACAACCACCTACATAAAGTAACGTGTATAATCTCATAATATCACTGGAATATCGATATATGAAGGAGTTGTACAAGTTATCATAACAACTGAAATCAGTCAGCGAATTTCTGCCGGCCCTGATAGCTCACTTGGTAAACGCGTTGGTTCATTGGCGTTTGTTTTACAATCAGGCGACGCCGGTTCAATCCTGACAGCATGCAAATTATTTATTTTCTTTACACCTTTTTTGTTTATGTTTTCACGAAGTAATATAAACCAAATCATTTAGTATACTATGATGCACTGTTTATAAATAATTTTTATTTTTGTAGTAATTATTTATTCGCCCCAAAAATGAAAATATGGTCATTATATAACGATGTTTCTAAATTTTATTTATCCAAACAAATATAATGTAATGGATATATAATTTATTAATTGTAAATATATTGTACAGTAATATATTGTAATTATATATGTGAAAAAGATTGTGATCTGTCTGGATAAATACAATTTAGAAACATCGTTATATATAATGACCATATTTTCATTTGTGGCGAATAAATAATTACAACAACAACAAAAATATTTACAAACAGTGCATCATAGTATACTAAATGATTTGGTTTATATTACTTCGTGAAAACATAAACAAAAAAGGTGTAAAGAAAATAAATAATTTGCATGCTGTCAGGATTGAACCGGCGTCGCCTGATTGTAAAACAAACGCCAATGAACCAACGCGTTTACCAAGTGAGCTATCAGGGCCGGCAGAAATTCGCTGACTGATTTCAGTTGTTATGATAACTTGTACAACTCCTCCTTCATACATCAATATTCTAGTGATATTATGAGATTTTACACGTTACTTTCTGTAGCTGGACACGATATATGTTTGCTATGTATGTATATTGGTGTACATTATCTCCCGTTGGTTGCATTCGAAATAATTATTCTGCAAACGAGCCCAAGCTCGGCGAAACCTAGTCGACTTGTACTACAAGTTGTAGGCTCATTCGCATTCATTGTTTTGAATAAAATTGAATTCATGTGGAACCGTAAGATAACTGCTTGTTCCTCTATGATGACTAGTGTTTGTATTACATCGGATTATTGCATAACAACTCATTCTGACGCTCGTTTCGACCCCAACATTATCCATGTAAACATGCTCTGAATGCATAGAAAGGGTCGGCCTGCTGCGAGTGTGAGTCATGTGTGACGTTAAGATACCACGTGATCGCCTAGCTCATTAAAATTTAATTTTCCGCGGGAATCGCTACACAGACAGGTTTAAAATCGAATTTATGCTACAAATGTATTTTTCTGTATTTTTTTAATGTTCTCGAATGTTACATGCAATATTAAACTTTCTGTACACATGGAAAACGGATTTTAGCTAATGCCTTGTTTTTATTTCCTTTAAACTTGGACGTTCGTGTCGAGAATGTCGGTTTCGGGGTTGCGTCCTAGTAATGTGTATGTTTAGTCCCACGCACCGACAATTAGTGGTTCGAAGAATTCCGGGCTCTCCTAAAATATCACCGAACCGCCGAAAGCGTAGTCTTATTTGCCGTTACCTGATTTCTATGTTCCCGAGCCTGTGCAGTCGTTTCTTTAATCCCTTCGTTTTTTTCGGCCAAGATTGCCGAGTCCCCAGGGCGTTCGCCTCTTGTCTCCTACGGCTGATGTAACTGGCATCGGCGCAGACAAAGGTGCCCAGGTGCGGACTATCTCCCTTAGACGATGGGCATTTACGCTTTTAGGGCCAGGTGTTTTCAGATAGGCGTTTGCAGGTTTGTAAATGGAATACTGGCAGGCTATATGCGGCAGTATCTTAGACATGGATGCGCAAGAATTTGATTTATTGCATTGTGGCGCAGCAGCATAGTGTTAGAACGTCGGACTCGTTTTCCAAAGGACCAAGGTTCGTATCGTACAGCTATTGTTCCAAAGCTTGCACACTTTCGTTCTCTCCACGCTGCTTCAGTTCATCCAGCTGTATCACTTAGCACTAGACAACAGACAGTGGGTGATACAAATTAACCGGAAGCGTTCGGGCAATAAATGTGTCGTGGCTTAATCCTCCCCAGCGCAGTCGAGTTGGTGTTGGATTTAACAGTTCGGCCGACGGTGAAGTGTAACGTCGTCTGAACAGTCCCAAGAATCGGATTCAGTGTTATATATAGGAATTTACCGTTTTACCTTATTATTAAGTACGCAAACGGCTGGGTGTGGATGCCAATTGTATCGGGATCATTCGTGGCATACGGCAGTAAGAAAACACGCAGAAGGTAGAACGAGATGAAAGTACGAGAAAGGAATTTAGGAAACATAAAAAGACAACGACAACATCCCGGGTTCCTCTAGCTGAACAAACAGTTGCTTCTCACAAATGAACTTCGTGTATAAATTTGGGTGCACCGATCTTTTGGTTGATATTGACATAACCACATAACATGCCAAATAAGGGAGCGATCGAATGTTAACCTCCAAGGAGGTCCTCCAGACCACAGTTGAGTCTAATGATACATATAGAACCTACGGTGTGTTCAGCTGTTCTGATTTCTGCTAGCGACCAGGTGGTCCCATGGCCTATGGCCAGTGGCATTTGGTTAAAATATGTTTTTGTATAGTAAATCATTGGGATGGAAAGAGTTTCACTGATTTAGAGACACAAGATACTACCATGAGATACTACAGGTTGCAGAGAATGACTGGGCTGGGAGAACATGTCAAGTGAAAAGAGACGACACAAGCAAGAAATTGGAAATCAGGGAAGAGACCGGAAGGAACAACACGTGACGTAACGGCAGTTCGATGGGCAAGACTCATAGAGAAAATGAGTGGGGGAAGATGAAGACAAATAGAGAATGGAAACGCGGGAGGTTGGGAGAATAATAATAATAAATAAATTACTTCTTCAGCGCCAATATCCTCAGACAATCCGAGCTCAGTGGCTCAATAAAACCAAAGGATTAAGCATTCTCTTACTCGTGTGCCAGGCGAAAGTCATCAACAAATGGATGGATGTGCTAAGAATCTAGGGAGGTTAGGCGATATTAAAAAGATAAGTTTTCCGAAGTTATCAGTGCTGTCTTGCTGGAATGAGCATTGAGTGTAAAGATGTATGTTGTTTGGATGAAAGGGCTTGGTAGGTAATTGTACATATCTTAAACATAATGCGATAAGTGATGTGGTCCCTGACATGCGAAAGCTGGACCCTGAAAGCCGAGTGCGAAAGAAGAATATCCGCTATCTAAATGAAGTTTGTTTCAGAAAGATTCGGAACATTTCTTACGGAAACCATTATTACAAATATGTCGGTAATGCAAGCAATCACCGAATCAGCAGGACCTCAACCGGTTTAGACCACAGTTAATAGCCGAACACTCGAATGGCTCGGTCATACAACCAGGCACAACACACGTGCCAAAGAAATACTACAATGCAAGGTCAAAGGAGGCAGAAAACGAGGTAGACCACAAACAAATATACGTGGACATCACCCGCAAATGGACGGGTCTACACCGAATGGGGTTCGTTATGCGATGTAGCCCACAACCGCTCCAGAATGAGATCACAGTAGAAACCTTTATACGGGCACCCCTTCGATCGGTCCGGACAAGGGGGTGAGTGAGTGAGTGAGTGAGTGAGTGAGTGAGTGAGTGAGTGAGTGAGTGAGTGAGTGAGTGAGTGAGTGAGTGAGTGAGTGAGTGAGTGGTCCCCACCCCGCAACGGGTCAGTCAGATCATTGAATACGTTAGATATGGTTAAGGTGTCTACTGAGTATTTTGTGATGCACCTTACTGGAATGCTCTAATTCCGAGGTCTCAGACACTCGAAAGAATCGGTTCTTATGCGTTTGTTGCGTAATGCGAATAACATTTAACATGTAATTTTACGCAAGCTGCAACAGTACATATAGGCCTACTGCTTCAAGGTACCTTGGTTCTGAACTATGTTTAATTAAAACAATATATTCCATGGATTGATGATGAAAAGCGTCGCCGCTGAAGAACATTATCTTGTAAAATCGTTCGATTTCGTAGGAACACTTCTGACTGGTTGACGAGGCAAATACACGTCTGTATGGGGAACCTACCGGGCAGCAACAATATCACCATCAGATTACGAGGTCGAGTTAGTGTGATGCGGGCATAACCGCTGACAAAACTAAGGAGAGGGGGGAATCTACCATTCGTGTCTTTGGATAAATTGTAGTGTAAGAAGAGAGAGACTGGATTAGGAAATGTCGGTTCTTCGTTTGAACATATTTCGTGCCGGCTGAAAAATGATAATTAATTTTATTTAGTTAACTAACTGCACTAAGCACGGCCATCGATGCAAATACATAACCATAGCCTTGAGCCTGACTCTTGTTACTTGTTTTGTGCGCAGCTGGTAGTCCTATATTCCTCTTGGAGAAATGACATTTTATACCCAGTAATTTCAGTGTTGTAGTCAATATGCAACACTATTTATCGGATCAAAATATAACATAAACAAATGAATGTTTAATGTACAATTTAATCACCCCCTTTCGGCAAATTTCCAGCACACCAACCGGCTGAATATAATCTAACCGTCACTCCTCAAGGCAACCCATGGATTAGCCGTTAAGGGGTTTGGGAAGGGCATGTATGGATATCCGCGGGTTGTAGTTTTTGGGGTGTCATGGACAAGTGCCAATAGTGCGGGGAGCCTGAGATTCGGTCCCAATCCCACGGGGATACTAGGAAAAAGAAGACATCGGCCCTACCCACATGGCTCGCACGCATACTTCGATCCATGCTGGAGGATCCTTTTAAAGAAACCAGTCAGCTGCCCCAATAGAAACTACACAATATTTCGCTAGCCACCAAATAGCTAGCACCGAATAACTTATCGGGAGTTTGTTAAATAAACAAGTGCGCACACACAGTCATATATTTGAGGCCGTTATTCGTGATAACGTCACGGCTTTGCGGTGGGCCTTTTGGCTGCAATGGGAATGATTGTGGTTCCAGGTTCGAATCTCAGCAAACACATAATATAAATACATTCGGTAAAAGTACTCGTGTTGTAATTACCCAGGTCAAACGGTACTATTTTAAAACCGGATGTGTATATGGTTTGCCTTGCTCAATCTTACACGAACCCCGCAGACGGTTGTGACCTGATACATGATTGGCTAAAAATCACGTTTTCGCCGGAAGTGGCTGTCGCCTTTACCGAGTTATACATTGGGAATATATAAATGTTTCACTTTCGCGTTCCTGGTAGGCAAACAAGGTGCATGTAGTTTGAGACGTGGAGTTTTGTACCTTGTAAACAATAGTTTACGTGAAACATAAATGGACAGTGTTATTGATGGCAGCGACACATGTGTTGTACATACTGAGAGTGGCCCATTGGAACACAGGTTATCAAAACATGGAGCAAAGAAACTAAGGAAGCCTGCGCTCACTTGCATAAAAATGGTAAGTTCTTATACACCGCAATATCCAGTCATTGTGACTTCATAAAGCGCTTTACACTTTACTTCCTGACAGACCTGTTCAACCGAACACCATATGAACTTCACTGGGAAGCATTCAGCCACGCTGCAATTAATGCGCGAAGACTATTCCTGACATTGACATACCAAAACCTGTCATAAACTGGCATGGCATAAAGCTAAACTTAATGAATTGAGCAACTCACTCGCATAAGAAAACAAGCTAACGCTGAAACTTATAGCGACTGGCTGTTGCATTATACAGGATAAAGACGAAAGGTCTATTGCAGGTCGATGTCAAGCCACAAGGAATGTCGGCCGTTTTCGTTGAATCCAAACCGCAAATGCTCTCGACGCTGAATAGCGTGAACGGTTTTTAGCCGTTGTTGCAACAAGGAAATAATGGGCTTTTGCAGAGAACCGACGCAGTGGCGCCGTAGCGAATTAAGGACGTGTGTAAACGAATAAATGTAGTGCAGGAATCTGTGCCATTCTAGTTTATTCCCACCATCGCGAACTGTTATACCCCTGGTTTACTGCGTCTCCGAGCAGGAAGTACGCATGGTGCACAACAACACACTTGTGACCTTCTGTTTGTAGTGTGTCATTCGATCGTGGTAGATATTTATTAAAAGTATATTCGCAAAAATGCCCTTCACCTGGCGTATTGAACGAATCGTGTTCTGTATCCATTCTTTGCTGGCTTGATGGACCTTTAGCTAGGCAACAGATCACATGATGGATAGGTCAATTATAATTAACCAGGACATTTATTTATTTTGTCTGGAAGTGAACAAATTTCAAGGAATGGTGTGCCCCTAGTAGATATGTACTGGCGTAGATATGCAACGGTCACCTCTGTCGTAATACTGGACAGCGCTGGACAGTCACTAGCAAATATGTACACCGGGTTTATTGCTGCTAAATGCAGCATCTCCGTTGTGTGATTTATGTCAGGTGGCAAGACCATGTGGCCAACGCCCACGTCACTGCAAGAGGAAAGTCGACCAACCAGTCTCACAGCTGATAGTTGGCAACCTCCTGTAATATAGGTACACCCGTGTAGGCGAAGAAAGCACTGATGTACCTAATTTGCTCAACGTTGTTGTAGGCTTTGACCCGGCTGCGACCATTCCGCCTAAGGACAGGGAATGATGTTGATGACGATAGCGATGATGATGGTACTACTGATGGTGTTGATGGTTGATGGTGATGGTGGCGTGATTATGATAATGGTGATTATGATGGTGATGATTGGGATGATGGTAATGGCGATGGTGATGATGATGGCGATAATTGTAATGACGGTGATGACGGCGATGACGGCGATGACGGGGATGACGGGGATGACGGGGATGACGGTGATGACGGTGATGATGGTAAAGGTGATGATGATGATAAGTTATTTTGGGAGTACGAATGACCGACGACGGTGACCGTTCCTGTTCCTGTAGGCTCGTCGGGTGTTAGTACTTAGCTCGCTGTCACACGATATGTGTGCCCATGTGGTCACTAGATGCATTTTCAGCCATCATTTAAAGTATTTAACTGACGCCAGTAATCAAGTGTTACACTTTTGATAACTAGTGCACAGTTCTGGTAGAGCAGTTTGTAAATATATGCAATTTTCCTTTGACAGGAGTCACATTCCACACATTAGGAAACATTTTAATAGTTAGTCAACTTTTCAAGTTGATAATGGGAAACCAAAATAATATTATACTGCTATTCACTGTGTAAAACCTGCATTGTTGCACCGTGTGTAGTTGCTGTTGGTATTGCTAGTGTTCTCCTCCTCCTTGTTCTTGTAGTTTGGGTCGAGACTGGCCACGATACTGGCTTTGATTGTTTTTCTCTAATCCCGGGCTGCAGTCCTCCCAGGTTTCTCTCGTTCTCCCCAATCCTACGAAGTCTCTACCCACAGTCCTCCTACCACAGCCGTCGCCTTCTTCGTCTCGTTCCAGCCTCCACTCTGAGCGTGTCTGCTCTCTTCGTTAGCCGATCCCATTCTACTCCTTCAACGTGCTCAAAAACAGGAACTATATGGACGTTTAACCACCCAATCAGTGTCACTTCATACTCCACACACGATGTCTGCGTTAATGAGCTTTGGACACGCAAAACACACCCATAAAACATGGAATTTGTAGCGAAGCCTGATCAAGGGTGGTACACTGGAAAGGTATTGAATGTTCCCCGAGAGTGTTCGTGTAAAGTCGTTCATTCCTCACTGTTCAGTCGTAGGCCGCAGAGCAGACGGAGATCTAACAACAGACTTAGACTTACTTAGACTTAGTTCCTCCTGTTCCTTTCGGGACATCGGGCGACGAGCTTTCTCCATCTACTACGGTCTTTCGCAATTTCTTTGGCCTCATTCCAGGTAATTTCCATTTCTGCCAGATCTTTAAATGTCTTGCGCCAGGTCATAGTCGGCCTTCTGTTTCCACCTTCAGGCTCCCACTCCATTGTTACATGTGCTGTTCTCTCTCCTGGTAGGCGTAGGATATGTCCCGCTAGTCTTCGTCATCGAGACTTAACTGTGTAATGCAGGGTATCCAGACCTGCCCTCCTCATCACTTCTCCATTGGTGATGTGCTAACAAAAGAAGTGAGCTGAATTAACTTACGTCAACAACTATCACGTTTTGGTAGTATTCCGAATGGTTTCACTGGTGCTTTGCAGTGTAAACGAAGAAGTGGGCAAGGCTATGCATAGGTTTCCATTTAGGTGAGCACAGCACAACGATTTCTAACTCGAGCTTTGCCAGATATATTTATTTAATATTGTTTATATATATATATATGTATATATATATATGTATGACTACTATTGTTTATATATATATATATATACAATATTAGTAATTGAAATAGCTCATCTCAAGCTAGACAATGTAACAAGCCAGAAAAATTTAACATTATACATAATGTAGAGGAAGTTAGATGCTCAACAATCACCACCAGAGCTAGGAGCCGCCGAGTATTTAGGATGGAAATGCAATGTGTAAATAAATATTATCTGTGCTTCCAGTTACAACTTCAGAAGATTTTAGATCCAGATTAGTGGAACCTGTAATTGGAGTGCAGATAGAAATCGTAGTTTTTAGAACAAAACGTTGTCAATTGTCAGTATTATGAAGACCCATGAGACCTGCCGAAAACGATGGATGTTGGCAGATAAATCACGATATCTAACAGTACAAAATATAAATGATAGTTGATGGGTAACCGGATACTAGTGCAATTGTGTCAGTAGATGGTGAAAACGAGAACGTGTTACATCTATATTATAAAACAATACGGTTCCCTGAATGTCTGCTAGTCTGTCTGTCTCCGTTAATTTTGTATGCACAGGGCTGCTATTTTGTATGTGACCTAGTGGACCCGTTGGGGTGGCACGTTGACTTAGATTGTTTAAAATTCATCCGGGGCGGTGTGAATTTCGAGGGTTGCATACATATGACTACCTTTTTTCCCCGGGCAACTTCGAGTAACTCGATTAATTTTTTTTTTTAATTCACGACGCGAATAATATAATAATAATATACTTTATTTTGACACTCATATCCAGACTGAAAACTCTGTTCAGGGATGTTGACAATAAAATGTTGTTGAAACAGTTACTACAGCGTGTATGTCGTCGACAGGTGGGCGTTGACAGCGTAGCGGCGAAGGTCGGCCTACATGCCGGGGACATCGTAGTGCGGCTGGCGGGCAGGTCGGCCGACGGCATGACCTACAAGGATGCGCTGACGGCCATACGGGCCATCGGTGACACGCTCGAGATCATCGTAGAAAGGTACATACGTGAAATACCTTAGCCAGGATTGTGAAATGTTTAAAGTTACCCGTTCTCATTTTGTTTACCCGTTATGCACATGAAATCCGGTTATACAGGTGTTTACAGTTAATCAAGGGTGATTTACCGTCAACAGATATATAAAAACAATAATGTCGTATATGAATAATGCTCTTAGTATGTTAACGCACACACACACACACACACACACACACACACACACACACACACACACACACACACACACACACACACACACACACACACACACACACTCCTAGTATTTGCCCTTGTTATTGAGAAAATAAATCATGTTACAGTCCACCACAAAATCATGATATTTGAAAAATCTAAATACCAAAATACTCATTACTGGAAAAAATAAAACTTTTACGATTTTCCAAAAACCGTTCCAATAACGAGACAACAAGCCTCTGGCTAAGGGCGTAGGTTAACCAGCTATCCCATGTGCGTCCTCACTGGTTCTTTTACGTCCCAAATTTAGACGGGACCGACAATAACGTGAATCACGAGGGATACACAGTCCCCAATGTTGAGAACCAGTTTTTTTTATACCAATTTACCATGCCCGTCCGGTCTGAGTATTGAATTCAGAGCGCTGGCATGCCAGCGGGGGGATTAACACTGCGCTGCCACGCTCTCTTTAGTTATAAATGATTGTGGATAATTATTTGAAAGACGAAAATATCAACTAATATATTCTATATAACTACTTATACACGGTTTATAAGAAGTGTATCAGAAACAAAATTAAGTACAACAACTGTTTTCGATGAAATACTGGTTATTAAAGGAAATAAAAATAAGGCATTAGCTAAAATCCTTTTTCCATGTGTACACAAAGTTTAACCTTGTATGTTACATTTGACAGCATTAAAAAAATACAGAAAAATACATTTGCAGAATAAATTCGATTTAAAACCCGTCTGTGTAGCGATTCCCGCGGAAAATAAAAAATTAATGAGCTACGCGATCACGTGGTATCGGGACGTCACTTATGACCCACACTCGCATCAGGCCGACCCTTTCCATGCATTCAGAGCATGTTTACAAGTATAGCTTTTGGGTCGAAACAAGCGTCAGAATGAGTTATTGTGCAATATTCCGATGAAATACAAACACTAGTCATCATAGAGGAACAAGCAGTTATCTTACCGTTCCACATGAATCCAATTTTATTCAAAACAATGAATGCGAATGGGCATACAAGTCGACTAAGTTTCGCCGAGCTTGGGCTCGTGTTTTCAGAATAATTATATATAATGCAACCAACGAGAGATAATTTACACCAATAAACATACATAGCAAACATATATTGTATCCAGCTACAGAAAGTAACGTGTATAATCTCATAATATCACTAGAATATCGATGTATGAAGGAGGAGTTGTACAATTTATCATAACAATTTAAATCAGTCAGTGAATTTCTATCGGTCCTGTTAGCTCAGTTGGTAAAGGCGTTGGTTCCTTGGCATTTATTTTGCAATCGGGCGTCGCCGGTTCAATCCCGACACCAAACCATTGATTTTTTTACACTTTTTTTAGTTTATGTTTTATAATAATATAAACCAAATCATTTTTATACTATGATGCACTGTTTGTAAGTATTTTTTTTATAGTAATTATTTATTCGCCACAAAAATGAAAATATGGGAATTATATAATGATGTTTATTCAAACAAATATAATGTAATGGATATATAATTTATTAATTGTATATATATATATATATATATTGTACGGTAAAATATTGTAATTATATATGTGAAAACAAATGGTGATCCGTCTGGATAAATACAATTTAGAAACATCGCGTTATATATAATTACCATATTTTCATTTTTGGGGCGAATAAATAATTACTACCAAAATATTTACAAACAGTGCATCATAGTATAAAAAGATTTGGTTTATATTACTTCGTGAAAACATAAACCAAAAAAATCAATGGTTTGGTGTGGGGATTGAACCGGCGTCACCCGATTGCAAAGTAAAGGCCAAGGAACCAACGCCTTTACTAACTGAGCTAGCAGGACCGACAGAAAATCATTGACTGATTTAAGTTGTTATGATAAATTGTACAACTCCTCCTTCATACATCGATATTCTAGTGATATTATGAGATTATACACGTTACTTTCTATAGCTGGATACAATATATGTTTGCTATGTATGTATACTGGTGTACATTATCTCCCGTTGGTTGCATTCGATATAATTATTCTGAAAACACGAGCCCAAGCTCGGCGATACCTAGTCGACTTGGAGGCCCATTCGCATTCATTGTTTTGAATAAAATTGGATTCACGTGGAACAGTAAGATAACTGCTTGTTCCTCTATGATGACTAGTGTTTGTATTTCATCGGAATATTGCACAATAACTCATTCTGACGCTCGTTTCGACCCAAAAGCTATACTTGTAAACATGATCTGAATGCATGGAAAGGGTCGGCCTGACGCGAGTGTGGGTCATAAGTGACGTCACATCTCGGCATCCCGAAAAGCGCGCCAAAAATATGCATATTCGAAAATGTCCGGATGCACAGCATTAAATGTGGAATTTCTAATTCATTGATTTTTTGATTGTTTTTGGCTTGGTGGACATGAAAATAGATAGCAAGATGTAATATAACATGAATTCAAGCCATAGATGTTTTTATTCCCTTCAAGCAAACCTAATCTCCCGATTGTGTTCGCAGGGCCGAAGCAACGATATGCCCATCCGACTCCCCTTCCTCGCCGGAGGCTATGCCTTCGCTCTCCGGGCCCGGCACTGACAGCGATAGCACAGATGAAGACGAGAAGGCGCCGAACACACGTTCAGAACAGGTGGGTTGTGGCGCTGCGCTATATCGGACGAGGTTTACGGCATATAATGAACGGTTATACTTATAGGAAGTAAGCTAGAAAGCATGTTGTTTACTCCGTCAGATCGGCTTAGCTCGCTAGATATATGATAAATGTTCGAGTGCGCGTTATCTTAGTGTGATGCTGGGGTTATTAATTTCGCCTCTGTATTATAGGTCTGTGCATGTACTATTTTGACGGTATTGCTACATTTTGTTACAAAATGTTTAAAACATTTTCTCACAGGATAGATAACAAAAACATGTTTTCTCGCATAATTGTTAAATAGAAAGCATATTTTCTCAAAGACTACGTCAAAAAAAATCTTTGAACATAAATAATTACATTGGTTGGATACCTTTATAACGACACCATTTCAACATTGATACAATATCCGACCAGCCTAAAAACACGTTACACAAGTTATCATTGATGGAAATTAAGATATCATTTAAACTCTCTACATGTTACTGTTCTAATAGCAATACATGTGACTGCATTTCGCCATCATCAACTGTGATGAACAATTGTGATAACACTGTTCTCACAAGCGCTCACTTTCCCCAACTGCAGAAACCCCCCTTTCTACGACATTCAGATACCTAGCTACACATAATCCTTGTGTTATTTCTAAGTATGAATTATTGCGTAACATCTAACACAACCTGATCTACTTGGTGAGTGTAATTCGAAGTGATAGCATTGGTTTTGTTGATGGCACCATCAGAGGGAAAGTCTTACACGACATTTAAGACGCAATATTCGTCTTAACTCGATGCTGCGGAATGTCTTAATAACGAACAGATGCCTGTCTTGTTCGATTGGATGATTCTGCACATAACATTCAACATACGCTTCTGATTTCCCGCTGTATCGCACATGCACTCAGCGATGCTGAGTGTGTGGGTATGTTCGCGTGTCACGTGTCTGTCTGAATGCCACGTGATATTCTTAGCGTCACGTGACAAACACGGAGTCGTCGGAGGGGAAGCACCCGTATTCAAGTGATGTCATTATATGAAAAGGAAACCTAATATGTTATTATATTTGTTATAGTTCGATGATTTATGCGCTGTGACGTCTGACAAATAACTGCAATGTTTAATAGATTATGACAAATCGTTCAGCTTAATGTGCCACCATATTTCAACTGTTTCGTTTAGTTTTTTGTCTATTTGCAATGGCGGGTGTGTCGCTTGACTCACCCTGTTTCAGTAAGGTATCTTCTTTACTCTGCATGACATGGCCATTTTTCTTGCTTCGCACATCGTCATTACTCTTTCTAAACTTCTTTTGATATCGCACGTCCCTATGATATTAGGCAATGGCATGCCAAACATCTTTCTGAACATGTTTCCGCCTGCTCTTTCTAGTGTAATTTTTGTTCTGTCTTTTTCGATGTTGATGGTTCACTGCGATAGAAGGTGTCTGGGCTGGTCACAACATTGTGCTCGTGTTTCAGCAACCGTGGTGTTCTCCTATTTATCACAATTACCACATCCCTTCACTTCCTTCAACCCGCTGTATCTTCATTCCTGACATCTGACTCCATACTGCTGCTAACCTGATCCTAAGTAACTGAACGATCTGCTTCTTTACTTACATCCATCGCCACCACACACCCTGCCCCCCACTGTCCATCAGAATTCCTGTATTCCTGTTGTTAACCTTCAATCCATTTCGATGTATATGTCATATCTGGTAATGTATGTCCTTAGCCATTCCACATAATCCGCATACAACACCGATTTCGTCAGTGTATTTGACATTCGCTAAGTAGAGGAATTACGTAACACGATAAGATATTATGTCGCCGTTTCGGGAAAGGTAAGTCGGTCATAAACGTGGGCGTTCCATCACAAAACTTCATACCGTAATGATTCCCCAAGGGTATTATTTCTTGTTACTCCCGGCCTTGTAGTGGTTGTCCATGTAGTAATCCAAACTTGCGATGATCATACGGAAGGTTCTCCTCTTGCCTTCTGGCAACAGTGGACTCGGTGCTAACTTAATAATAATGTGTAGGCATTCTAATCTAAATCGTGTGTGTGTGTGTGTGTGTGTGTGTGTGTGTGTGTGTGTGTGTGTGTGTGTGTGTGTGTGTGTGTGTGTGTGTGTGTGTGTGCGCGCGCGCGTGTATGTAATGTTTGAGTGTGTACATGTGTGTATGTAATGCATACGTCTGTCTGAATATAAATATATGTGTGTGGAATAATTTATGGATCTAGGAAACAAAGAATCAACCATTGCATGAGACGCAGATTGGTAGCCATCTGTAGAATTGGTCTTTACCATCCGGGCATTGCAATTATTCATAATTAAAACAAATATACAATTATGATTACTAACATTGATAGTGATCGTTCAACAAACTCACAATTTAGCTACAATGTCATATCGATACGTTACATGTGTAAATATTAAAAATCATCTATGAAAATCCAATATAAATAAATGCTGTAAATATTGTCAACAGTAAAAAGACACATGGAGGGGGTTCATTGCCGTACAACCAGAGATACAAGATCAAATATGTGTCCACCGACTAACATTTATAGAATTCCGAAACGTGAAACACGAATGTATATAGGAACATGCCAAAACATCAACAATGTCACTGGAAATTCGAGAAGCAGCACTAATAATGTTACGGGGAAGAACATATGTAAAGCCCGTGGCAGCACACACATCAGGAACGCGCATTTATGATAAGAACCCGACTGGTATGGAAGATGTGGCGGAAAGTGAACGAGTCTCGCTGCATTGAGATATGGTGTACAACAGAACATTGAACGAACACGATGAGGGAGGTCATGATGGTGGTGGTGGTGGTGATGTTGGTGGTGGTGGTGGTGGTGGTGGTGGTGGTGGTGGTGGTGGTGATGATGATGGTGATGGTGGTGATGTTGGTGACCATGACGATGATGACGCCGACGACGACAGAGTGTTGTTGTAGTTTTGTAGTTTTATGTGTTGACGCGCAACGATGACGACAGCGATAACGAAGACGGGTCGATGATGACAGTGAATACGTTAGTGTCGCTCACAAAAAAAGATCAAGACAAACAACGACGACGACGACGTTGATTATGATGATGTCCTTAGACCTGGATCCAGTTCTCCGTTAATACTTTGGAATCATATCCTCTATCATCATCACAGCCAGTTCGACCTATTTCCAGCGATCGATGTTTCAAGTATGCATGCAATGCTTGACGTGTCCAGACGCGGTGTGCTTCCGCTTAATTCAGTGGCCTTCGAATATTACATAAATCTGCTTGCTGTCAGCAGCAGCCTCGACTAGCTAGCCCAGTCCCAGCCCCGGCCCCGGCCCCTCGTTTCCCCGGTTGCCGCCGCTGTGGTAGTCTTTCCTGCGCCACGCAACTTTTTGCCTCTGCCTCCGTGGCAACGGAGTAGCGACGCGCCGAGACTTGTTATATCGGGTTGCCAGTCGACGTGTTTCTAGGAAGCTCGGGCGGGCTACCACGCGGGGCGGCGTGGTGTGGCGGTGGCAGGCGAGGCGGGCGCCTGTGGCAGGGAACCTCCCCACGTCTGCTCGCTATTGTCAATAAGACGCTGCTGCGTAGATCACAAGGAAGTCGTGCTAATGCACGCACGCACGCACGCACACGGACACACGCAAGCGCGCATACACATACGCACGCGCACACACGCATGCACGCACGCACAAAATCACGCAAGCACGCACAGATGCAAACACACAGACACGCGCATACACACACAAAGACAATGTTAGGAAAGGAAACATTAAATATTGTAAAATAAAAGTATATCTATACGCGTTTCATCATAAATAATACAGACGATCCTTGCAGTATCCGAACGAATTGTGTATGTTGTCACACAAGAATGAGCTTTAGCATACAGCTAGTGGAGAATTTTAGATGTAGCACCATCCCATAGTCAATTAAGCGGGATTTTGATGTGTCTCGGCATGATATATCGATGAATCAAAATGACATATAGTGGAGCAGATAAGTGAGGCAATCGTTCTGCTGCTTACCCACACATTTCGCCATGTGCATGTTACCATACCATCAGAACAATGAAATGGAGTTCAACACAATAATTATGTCGCCATTTAACAGCTGTGAGTCACCCTGGTCAGATGTTCCGCCACGTCAACAATAGTACAAGCAATCGACTGATCAGTCTAAATCTGTCTATGACTTCAAAGTGTCCGTGAAAATGTGCTTGTCTGTCCTTTATTATTGTCTTTACACTTATAATACTTATCAACTTTGTGTTCACTTAACATAACAATAATATGAACCTGTTTGTCCTACATGGCTTTGTAGTGTTTGTCCATATTGTCTACACATTGTCTTCGCACTTATGGCACACCTAGAATCATGCATACAGATGATGAGTTAATCCTGTCATCTTCACCTGCATAGTGCTGTACAGGAGAGACCGAATCCATAGCGTGTGCACCTTACACAACATTCCTTCTTGCTGACAACTCTGTGTAATGGGTGGCAGCATTGTGTAGAAGATCTGCCACAAGTCACCATCCTTTGACCATCCCCAGTCAGCTGGACTTTGGGTTTCTGATTGGCAGACTGTTGACTGACCCCATATGCAGCCTGCCTATAGGCGGCACGCTTGACACGCTGAAGGAGAGCAGTTCGAGTGGGGGAATGGCTTCGTATGGTCTTTGCTTTCGAGGAAACATGTTGAGCTTTGCATCATCAATACCAGCCTCTGTAGTGGACCTGTCATACATTAGTACTACAAACTTCTCCAGGATTGCCAGATCGTCATCTTCAACCTTTGGATGGGTACTGGCTGAGTTTGACAAATACTTCAGAAGCCTTCGTGCATACATTCCAGGTTTGCCATGCAGACTTCTTCTCTTTTCACCGGAAGGCTGATACAACATCACAACCGGTGAATGCTTCGAAGAAGAGAATCCCTCTTGTTTTCTCTGGTCCAACTGAGGTCATGTACAGGAATGCACCTCAGGTTCCGTCCTTAACCAAAAGCCATCTACAGCTTCTGCAGAACAAACTTCTGCAGTGCTGGCAGAACACTAACTGCTATGACTAGAACATCTGTGTCACTGGCTTTGATCATGATAATTTCTGTGCCCTCTGATGCTGCATGTCTGGCATGTACGAATATCCCTTGGTAACAATCACGGTGGTTGGTGTGCACATAATGGCAATCTTGTCAGCCAGGAAGGTGAACAATTCCGTCTTGCTCTCATTGTCCCTCAAAAAGCTCCGCCAGTTGTAGGGTAGTTTTCCTTTGGCTGTCACATTCCGACTGCCCCCCCCCCGTCCTCTCTTTGACCTTGTCTCAGTCTTCAGGCTTGATTGTCTGTAGACATCAAAGACAATGTGTGTTCTCTTGTACTTAGAAGGGTACACTTGTATTGTGGGAAGCACATCTAATGCTGCATATTCCTCAAACGTCTTGGCGGTACGTGGGGGCAGAGTATTCACCAAAGCAGAACCATCGATGATGATGGCATCAGTCTTCTGGTTCGATGTCTGGCATGCCTCAAGAATAGCAGCAAGTTGGGACTTCTGGCAAGTGTGAAGCTTTACGTTGTCACTCAATGCAGCTGGGAAAGACTGGTTCCCGTGCCGAAAGAACTCCTGCATATCACACTCTCTGCTCTGGCCTGAGATAAAGAGCTTGGAGAAGAGGTGACAGGCCTCCTTCAGTACCTTTACCTTTGGGTAACTAGGAGCTGGGTTCTATCAAAAGAAGTCATATTCTTCTTGAGTGCATCATAGAAAGTGGATACTTCATCGCTCTGTAGCCCCTTCATAAATTCCTGGAAACAGATTCGGCCCCTCTCATAATGTGTGACAATCATTTCAGCCGCACTGGGGTGGGCAATGTCCTTTGTGTCCTGTTTAAGCATATTCCCAGTTTCTTCCTGGAAAGGATTGCCTTTATCACTTTAGACAGCTGGTCCACTTTCTCGAGGAATCCTCTTTGAGCTTTGGGTGTCTGCTCGTGTTGTCTGCCACGTTCTGCATCTTTGGCTTCCGAGGCCTCAAACTGGGCAAATAGGTGACTGACTTCAAGGCCAGCTACCACCTATCTTCTCACAGCTGATGGGTCTTCAGTCACAGGTAGGCCCTCCCCCTGTTGTACATACCAGCTGAGCAACATAGATGATACTTCAGCTCTTGCGCCACAACATCTCCACCACTAAATTTGGCCAAAAGCCTCCCGTCGCTTTAGTTCCGGGCACATTCATTCAGTCTTGTTGGTCATTGCCTGTCTCAGTTCAGATGGTAGATCTTCCTTCTGACATATGAAACACTGGGATTCTGAAACCCGAAGGCTGTTTCTTCGTATCTTGCTGCGTCCCTCTTCTGTACTAATCTGAACACTAGATACTCTCTTCCTAGCTCGTTCCAGCTTGGTGTTGTTCAACAACAGGCGAGAGCTCTGATGATAATTTGCGTTGTTTTTTCTCAGTGTTCCTTCTTAATAGTTTGACACAGACAACATTTTATCCAGTCAGTTTGCCTTTTAAATGATAATTCTTCTGAACTAGCCATCTTAGGGAATACTTAATGGGTTCTAGACCGAGGGGTTATCCTTTTACCACCTTTCACCACAGAGTAAAACACATTCAGGTGTGGGATGCAACTAGGTTCGGGTATAAAAGGAGAATGCCCTACACCTAGCCCGATCGTTCAGCCAGTGTCATAAGTCCCGTGCGATCTGTACACCATCCATGTAACTGCAGCCCCGTTACCCGTGACTCGGCTCTCCCGCGCTGGCATATCCTGACGATTCAGGTGCGGCTATCTAACTACATCTAACTAATCTAATTTATATGGGGCTCATTAGATAGCATTTGGGATACTAATTTCGTAGATGTACTATTATACTACTGCTAACTACTACATGTGCAAGTACACAGCTGTAGGAAGATAATTTAGCTGACTCTTAACCTCATGCTGAGATTCACAGCAGTGATGTCACCAGTGTGCCCTGGCCTTGACATACACTCTCTTCCATATTTCAGTCAGTTTTTCTTTTTTATACCTATCTCCTCTCGTTTGTCTGTCAGTCAGTATCAGGTACTGTATCTGTGCACATTAGGTCGGAGTCAGACATACTCCATCACATTCAAAGAGCCTCTGCATGCTATCCTCACCTAGTTCAGCCGGCGGGCCAACGCAGTTTACCGGGGTGTGTCCGCTACCGTGCATTAGCAACTGCTTGGAGCCATATGTGAAAGTTGGGTTAGTAACGAGGACTAGTGCCAGGAGTCCGTTCAGAGAATGTGGCTGACTTCTGAAACAAAAGTACTATCTCTACTACCATAGCGCCAACTGGAGCATGGGGATGTTTGCGAGTATTACTGATCAGACGAATACATCCTGACAACAACAACGTCTTTAATGTTATTTGGAATGCTTTACCGAAACAATATAATACATGAATTCGGATCCTTGATGACGCCCATATTCCACTGACTCTCTGCAATGTTGCATTGTACTGATACATACTGTTGTTTCAGGATCCGAAGCAAAAGAACAACGTTAAAGTGGATAACGACAAGATATCAAACGGGACTTCTTCAAAATCTGCATTAGTTGTTCAAGCGACTAAAGAACACGAGGCAGTAGCCGTCAACAGCATTGAGTCAAACGACTCGTCATCAGACTTAGAAAACGGTGAGACTTGCACGTCAAAGCCAGGAACTATTTCAACGAAAACAACCACCACTGTGCAAAGCAGTGGTCGTCATAACGCCGTTGACGTAATATCTACGAAACCTGAAATCTTGACATCTGGTAAAAACACAGTTAACGCTGATCACAAATCCACGAAAACAGCAACCAGTAAGCCTGACAGCTGTGCACACCACAACAATATTGATGACGTGAAAGACGAGAAACGTGATATTGCAAAATCGGTTTGCTCCGATTCTAAAGCCGTTCCTGTGAAAACGACCGCAAAGTCGTCACAAGACAGCAATGTTGTCCACAACGATGTTGGTAGTAGTAAAACACTGAAATCTGATTTGGTAAAGCCCAGCGAAAGACCAGTGTGTCCTGATGCACTTTCGGTGACCAAGGACACGCCTGTCAAGAAGCTGGATAACGTTGATGTACATAACACCGACTTTACTGGTGTGAAGGCAAAGGATGATATCGTAGAATGCAATGATGCAACAGTTAGTTGTAACAAGCAAAAGACACAAGCGGGTGTCGAATGTCATGCAAAAGGCAATGACAAGGATAGGACAGACAAAACTGAAGCTCAAGTTGAGCAGATCGCAAGCAAATCCGACGGAGAAACCAAAGGAGCCGATAGCGGCACTCGACGTCCCGATAATGATGTGAAGAAGACGGAACAGGCGAAGACGACGGACGTAAACGTTACGGCCGACGAAACGAAAACTGTACATTCTAAGGAGAAGCAAAAAAGCGGTACGAGCGAACCGTTCAAAGTGATGAGGAATATTGCTGGACAAATCATCACGCCGTCAAACATTCCAGAAAAGAGGTGAGTTTTGTTGCAAATGTGTTGTATTGTTAAAGCATGTCAAAATAGCACAACTACGGTGTTGCGTTTTCTGTTTCCTATGGGAATCCCAGCAATGGTTGATAACAATTTGTATATCTACTTGTTTTCGACAATGCCTCCTCGACGATGCGATTGAAAGAATGACCAAAA
Organism: Paraescarpia echinospica; assembly: GCA_020002185.1. Taxonomy (NCBI): domain Eukaryota; kingdom Metazoa; phylum Annelida; class Polychaeta; order Sabellida; family Siboglinidae; genus Paraescarpia; species Paraescarpia echinospica. Next base: position 10,060,004 of record CM034535.1, read on the forward strand.
CATTTTTATCAGCTAATAACAAGCATATACGTCGTTGCATTTAATAATGAGGGTTAGACTTTCCAGACTTGTATTACACCAATTAACAAACAAACTTACTTTAAAGTTTTACAAATTTGCTGTTACAAAGTTTTTGTTTGTGGCCGTGTGTTACAACTGAGTCTGCAATTACTGGTTTTAACAGCGTGACTTAACGAGATTTTAGAAAGCTACTGGTTCCGGGTGGCAGGTGGATAAGTACTAAGTAGGTCAATGGATTATTGATAATCCACAACATTTTATGTACGCGTGGTCTGCTTACCGGCGAGACACGTGTCAGTTCTGTTCTAATCATAATATTGCCATTTACACAAAACAAAACCTTCTGCCAACTATGCTAAGGAGCGCGGTTGCTCAGTGATTAGAACGCTTATCGAGAGTCCAACATGTGTATATGTATGTCGGTAGCCAATGGTAGTTCATTTGATGTAGAAGTTATATTTACTTGTACATCTTTCGATTGCGTGAACGACTACGCTGGCCAGTTAGTTAAAATATAAACCTTACCCTGGCTATAACCCAATGGTTGGTTTTGCTCCCTGGCAGAGCATTTACAATCCCTTTCTGCATGGGCAACGGACATGGTTTTGATCATGCGTTTCCGAGTGTTTCCATTTCCATCGTGCTTTCGCTGTTTCTATTTTCACATCTCTGTGCCATGTGGCTTTGACATTCTCCCCATAGATAGATGTACGCCTATGTAAATGCCGTATATACATGCCACTATCTCATGTATTGTCTTCTTTTGAACGTTTTTAGTGGATACTCGCTCTGATTTATGGCATCAGCTGCGTTTCTCTCCGCATGCCTTCTTTTGTTTGTTTCTTTCCATGATATGGCATCCAGTCAAGAATTGCATATCTATTGCATCATACTGCATTGCTGCCAGGTGTTTCTCGGAATACGTTTTATTTCTCTACATGTTTGCAATTGTTTGCATTCATGAGAAATCGCAGGTGTGGGGCAGCGATTCAGCATAGCTTTGAAATGTTCATAGTTATAACTCCGTAGTCTATATCATTGACGCCACAACATGGTAGACATACAGTGTTCTCATTTCATGTTATTGTGTCATGTATGTAAGCATCGATTTGCACTTCCCAACAATAACAATATAAACAACAATTTAAATCATACGAGGACAAGATCATTCTACAACATTTCCTCCGTGCACTTGTAGAAACTGTGCTGACGTTAACCATAAACTGACAGTAAGAGACAGAACGAAGCTGCATCGAATAATTTCCAGATCCTAAAAAATCGCTAGGATTGAGTTATCTCCCGTTGATCATATCCGTCTCTCACACGTGGAAAGATATACTAAAACAATCTTCAATGATCCAAGTCACCCCCTGCATCTACTCGTTGTAACAGCAAAGTGTTCTGTTTATTGATGTCTGCTTTCTATATTCATACCTATGCAATGTATATTTTTCTAGGATGTTTATTTCTTAAAATGGCTCATTTTCTCTGCAACTTTGTTGCGATTCTGTATTATTGTGTAATCTACTTTGATCTAATATTGTTTATGTTTCCTATGATATAATCAAATGTATTTTCCATTCTTAGAATGAATTAAATATAATAATGACAATAATTATGTTTTGTATCCAATTGAAGCAAATCGACTAACCCGCCGGCTGAAGAAGAGACGGTGGTGGAAACCGCGGTCGACACGGCAGTGCTCGCCGACACGAAGATGGCGCGGCAGGCTGTCGGACAGGAGAGACTGCTGCGGACGCACGCCGACCGGACGAACCAGGAAAAAGCGGACCCGGTAAAGGACGAGGCACCCAAACCGAACACCGACTCGTCCGTAGGCCAACCATTGGCGGAACAAAGGCCGAAGGATTACTCCAAGACGGCACCGTGGCGTGTCCCCCAGCACGTGACGGGCGGCGGACGTGCGTCACCGGTGTCACCGGAAGTAGCGCGGACACCGGAAGACGGTCCGGGATTGACCGGAAGTTTGCCGTCGCCTCTGAAACTCACGAAGCCGGTGTCGAGCATCAAGGACGCGTCGCGCATCGTGAGCAAGGTGATACAGCGGAAGGTGCTGAGTGAGCTGGAAACTGGAACCGATACGACGTATCCGTGGAGGAAGTCACGTGACCTCGATTCGCCGTTGTCGCCTTCGCGTCCCGACGTTACGCCCACGTTAACGTTTGTCGGCAAGAAAACGTTGCTTTCTGGTCGGCCGGCGGAACAACCGATTAGGTCGCCATCTGAGGGCGATGTCTACTTTACGGAGGTCGACGCCATGTCGATGCCGGCGGTCAAGGTGTGTACATCTTTCATTAATTTGGGTGTTTGCCTTCGGACTAACCGCAACAAATGAACACTTAGAGAGCATTCGAGTCACTCTAGAACAACGGTGTTTTTGTGGCAAAAGTCAGGGATCCTCTATGATTACTTGACACTAACAAAATGGTCTTGTTTCATGACACAGAATTACGGAAGTACATAAAAGTAAGTGTATTGTCGTTATGCTGCAGCCACGGACATAACCAGGCACGCACTTATTCATATTCTCAATCACTCACGCTCTTGCACACATGCACGTCCACACACACATGCAGGCACGCACGCTCACACACGCACCCGTGCACGCACGCGCGCTTGCTTGCTCGTAGGCAGTGTTCATGCTATATTTCGACCCGTAACGCTATTTTTGGATTGTGCAAACCGTTTCCATTAAAGTACAAATTATGTCAGCTGAGACGTTCTTAACAAAGACTCTTAACTTGTAAGTATTGTTTCTCAAAGGAGATGGTCGCCGACCTGGACAGGCGTCTAGAAGCCATCGCCGTTCAGCACCCGAAGATCGTGCAACCACTGCACCAGACGGAGCCTGGCCTGTCGTTCGTGGACAAGTCAGGGAAGTCAGGCCGCCCTCGCTCCCACCAGGAGCGGGAGATCATCATTGACAGCGCTCCACTGTCGGCGACCGCACTCGGAGACGTCAAACAACGACTGTTCGGCGGAATGCAGGTAAGCTTATATGTTTAGAAGAACATCGGAGAGAATCCGGTTTGGATAATCTTACTGCCAGTTTGAAGAGTGGTCACTTTCCTTAATTCCAGATTGCTAGAGTTCACTCAGCTGCTTGAATGAACACACGACTGTGGACTGTGGTGCATGTTTGTGAACTAATAGTCTTCGCGTTGCAATTGCTACGTGGCTGAATGGTCAGGCGTTCAGTGAACAGGGCAGCCGTATATACTGCTGCATGGAATATTACCTTGATCTTTTTTCATTTCGTACAGGAATCGTCTTCTCTTCATGATCCCTTGCGGGACTTTGGCTATGTACATCCCTCCGCCGATCACGGTTTCTGTTGTGCTCTTTCCCTCTCGGCTGTTCGTCACCACCCTTTCGAGATTTGCCGTGGTTGTTTCTCTCGTTCGTAACCTCGGTCTTTCTCTTTTCTTTCTACCGCCCTCTTCCGGTTTCTATTCCCTCTTGGTCAGTCTCTCCTCGTTTATTATACGTACGTTTCAGTCTACTTCCAACTACGTTCATGTTCAGGTGTTTCTTTATTCCCATCTCTTCTCGTAATTTCCCAAATTTTCCGTCAATCATCTCGTGTTACTTTACACATTCTTCGAATTCAAGTTGTTTTCTGCTACCTGTCATTCGTACACGGTTGCACCGGGAATAAGTCCTCTTTCAATAGTATAACCCGCAGACATGGCAGTTTTCCACAAACTGACGCAGCGGGTTTCGAGTCTCAAATAGTTTGCCTTAGACAGCTATTTCTCGGGCTGACTTAAGATTTTATGGTTTATGTGAAACGATAAATGGTAAATCATGAAATAAGAGTTCATACAGTGTATATTTCAGTGCTGGCGAAAGTTTGATTTGGCATGGAAACGTTTTCTTGAACCATTTCTTCTAACACATATTGATGTAAATTTGGCGGGTTTTTTAAGACGATCACGGTGAATATATTAATGATTTTTGTTATGACGGCTTCGTTGTGCTTTATGTAATGTATGTTATAGTCTTATTTTATAGTTGGATCTAGTATATCGGTTTTCGATGAGTATTCGGTCTATATGTGCACGTGGTAGTTAAATATCTTCCCAGATAATGGACAGACTTATGATCATAACTAAAATGTTACGCTCGGAGATCAATGGGAGAATAAAAACAAACTACAAAGGAAATGTTCACACACATCGTAAATGCGTCCCATCTTTGAATAGACCGAGACAGACAAATTTAGCAGATTGACTTACTGTAGCAGAACATTCCGAGCAATGTTAACTTTGCCAAATTGTTAATGTCATGTCAGACTAACGAAATTGTTATCCAATATGAATGCTGAATAAATTTATAATTTGTTTCTTATATTTTTATGGCTTTTTTATCTCTTAACTTATTAGTTTGGTTTACTCATTTATATATTTTAGTTATTATTTTTTAATAATGTACCTTTTATTCATATTTGTATGTATTACTTAATTGTACATGTACTATGGGTTTCTGTACCTGAAAAAAAAGCATTCAGCATTCAGCAATACATTGGAAATGGATGGCGCAAACATTCAGTTCCAATGTGACATACATGTATATATAATTATGTACTGTGACGTTATAATTAACATGTGCGCGCCATCTGCAGAACATATGTAATAGTAATCAGAATAGGTTTGTGTACATGTATACATGAATTAATAAAGGTGATACGTCTCACACAATTGTGTTATCACATCAATGTGCAATACGTTTCGTGCACAGGGAAACGTGGACAAGTATCAGAGGTTGTACGACGTAACCTCGCCAATGACGTCACCGTCACCGACCCGGAAGCACTTCTGCTGGCCGCCGGAAGAACCGATTCAGGTGAAGAGCTCACAACGGCGCGTGCATTTCGCCGAGCCCGTGGAACAGTCTGTGATAGAGATCGAACCTCGGCGACCGCGCAGGAGGTAGGGACCGATGCACAATACATAAACCTTCAGTGCACCAAAACCATCAGAAATCTAAGTTCAGAATTGCGTCAAAACCAATCTCAAAGAGTAAGATAATCTAAAAATCAGTAAGCCTATGCAAATTGGTGAATTGCGCTAAGGAACGTTGGAGGATAAGTGCGATTCAGCAGATGTCTTCATATAAATTACACACTCATACACACACATTCACAAGACATTAACATTAACACACGCACGCAGGCTCGCAAGGACACATTATCTCCCTTTCTCCCTCTCTCCGTCTCTCCCTCTCTCCGTCTCTCCGTCTCTCCCTCTCTCCCTCTCTCCCTCTCTCCCTCTCTCCCTCTCTCCCTCTCTCCCTCTCTCCCTCTCTCCCTCTCTCCTTCTCTCCCTCTCTCCGTTTCTCTCTCTCTTCCTCTCTCTCTTTCTCTCTCTCTCTCTCTCTCTCTCTCTCCATGACTCCCTCTCTACCTCTTTCCCTCTCCTCCCCTCCCCTCTCTGCCTCCCTCTCTTTCTTCGTCCCTCTCTCACCCCTTCCACCTATGCATCATCTACAATACAAACGTCCATAATATCTCACTATACCATCTTACATCGTCTTGGTCGACAGGGAACAACACCGCCAGCTGGCCCCTGACGCCGTGGCGAAGGCCGAGTCGGTGAAGATGCTGACGGAGACGTTGGACCGGATCGAACGAGAGAACGACTTGGCTGCATGTTCGCGGGGGGCCCCGGCCCGCCACCCGGACCTGGCCCCGACCCACGGCCCGATACGACTTCCGGACTATGTGTACCCGACGATGGAGCTGCACTGGCCGGGCCACGAGCTGCACAACTTCGAGTCGCCTCGTCAGAACATCCTCGTGTCGTCGTCGCCCGCTCGCCACGGTGTCCAGGTGGGCTGGCGTCTCTAATGGTGTCCTCGCTCACGACTAATATAGGGGGCCTACTCTACGATCTTATAACTCCTTAGTCATTGTTAACGAATATTCGAGACCAGTTTCCAGAACGTAACCTATATAACATTCTTACTATCAGCATGCTAGTATACTGAATTGTCCAATGATTGCCGAATTACTGCATTATGCTACAATACTAACACTTTGGAATTATAGTAAGATAATAATATAAAACTGTGTGATAATAACATAATGTAATATATTAATACAATAATATAATAATATAGTAATATGTTAATGTGATATTATAATATTGCTGGTTTATATGGAGCACGTTTTGTTGTTCTCATTTTATAAATTACTGACCTATGGTTGATGGTCACTAGTGTCACCGAGCTATGTTCTGATGCAGGTGACCGTCGGCCAGCAGTCGCCCGGACACCTGGACGTGTCGATGACCCACCGTCAGGCCGCCGGCGCTCGTCCCCCCTTGCGGATGGACTTTACCCTCCCCCGGGCCGGCACTCACCCCGCCCGCGTCACCTACTCCATCCCGGGCAGACAGCCTCTGTCCGTTAACATCGACCCTTCACACACCCACTCCCATAGCGCGGACGACAACGGCGGTCTAATCCACATTTCCTACCCGCCCCAGCCCGCCTACCCCCCACACCTCAATCCGGGACATCTCAGTCCCGGACATCTCAGTCCCCCTGGCGGCTACCAGAATTATCCGCAGACGGCGCCACCGGGCGTCGTTTATCAGCCGGCGAACTGGCCGCCCCCGCTCAGTCCCAGCATTCCGACGGCGTCGAGGTACGTGGCAGTGCAGCACCGGTACTCCCCCGCCGGGTACTCGCCAACGGGGTACTACAGTACGGACGGAGGCAAGTTGATCGCCGTGAGACGCCAGGTGGCGCCACGGCGATACAGCGTCGATGTGACGGCGGCCCGACCTACGTCACCGCGACCGACGTCACCATCGAGAGGTTTGTGACGCACTTCCGTTCTGGTCACGTGTACTCATAGCGATACGTTCAACGACCGCGGTCATTATGCAAATATGTTAATAATAATCTAAATTTAGATTGCGCAAGAATTCCCTTAAAATCAAATGTTCTAGGGAGCTTTACATAAAAAATTAGTAAAACCATAAATTATGATATCAATAAAATAAACTATATACGTAATAACTATAATTATAATGAATAAAAAACTGTATAAGCACACGAATAAATTGTACATACATATATGTTAATGTTAGGTGGAGCTGTGTTGCCTTACACATCATTATAATTATGTTTTGCTCACATAGCATTTTGAACGATAGGTGGCGCTGCATCACCATATCTACCAGGTGGACGAATTCTTGTGCAATCCATCAACCTATGCAAATACTATCGACTCATTTTAGACCTATTTATGATGCGCGGCATTTCAATGCCATATCATATCATATATAAAAGTTATTGTAAAGTGTGTTTATGTTCTTCCCAAATCGTGCAGAACACAATATAGTCCAGACCCGTCTTGGGATACGATATAAGCCAAGTACCATACAGGTGTTTTGATTGTTGTAACTTGATTATTTCTGACGGCTCACACCAGGGCCACGCAAATAACTGAATATGTTGATACGAAACTGACTGGGAGAGAATATAGAATGACAGCGGTATTTCGACGGACAAATCCCCACATAACGAGCTTGTGATAACAAGAGATGATCGTCGATGACGAAAGACCATCCTTGATATTTAACACTATGTTCTTCGTGAGGCGCGGAACGCCTTAGCAAGAGCGATATGTGCCCGTCTTATCAACACGAGGCTGTCATGGTGATCTCACCAGCTATTGGTAACAAAATCTATTTTTTGCGGTAGCCACATCGTGCCTTGCATACCGTGTACATGTTGCTGCAGTATTTCACACAAAAAAGGTGTAATCTATGTTTTGTTTTGCCGTAATAAGAAATCAGGAGTTTAACATAATGTCATAGTCATGAGCTACATGATTATATCGTGCATCTATTGAAAACGTTATTGAAAGCAGTATAAATTTATCCAGCATCTAGATATTTGCATTGGAATTTTGTGATCAACTTAGATTATTGTAGGCCTTCTCTTTCTTCATTGGATCAGTTTAGTAAAGTATTAAACTACTTGACAGAATGGCACATTGTTCAGTCTCTGTGTTCGTGGTTATACAACGGCATGGTGTGATCAGCCAGGGTATTACAACACTCATAAACACATTGATTGCGTCTTTCTAAAGCCTGGGATACAGTGGCACTTTTCACTCGACCAGACCCGACTAGACTGACCGAGACTGGCTCGGTTGGTCCACATGTCCGACTCACCCTGACTGCCGTATATACACTGCACCAACTGGCACAGATCGAGTCAGATTCGGTCGGGGGCTACATGACGTCACAATCACGTAAACCACCCTGCCAACCAACGGCGAAGCAGGATCTAAATTACGACATTGCTTGAGAACTGTCGACTACGTCAGACTGACACTAACCGATTTCAATTGGACATGTGGATACACTAGCCGACTAACATCGACGCGACCACACCAAACTAACACCAACTAGTCGGGTCGGGTCGGGTCGGGCCGGGCGAAAAACCGTCAGTGTATCCCGGGTTCAAAGGAACGTTGTCATAAACCGTGTTCAGAGTACCTTCCGCTAGGCAGGTATACTGGTCGCTATTTTGTATCGGATTCGCTGATGTTCCTGTTCGCATTTCAGCGCCCTCGACCGCTGGCGGGCCCGTAACCTTCCCACAGGGGAGACGGGAAGAGGACGCCGCTGGGAGACCGGCCATGAGGGCCATCATCCCCCAACCTATGTCTCCACCCCTCGATCTCTACTCCAGTCCTAGTGCCGTCGCTGCCTGCGAACGGATACCCGGGCTATTTGCCCTTTTCGATAAGTACGCATTGTAGTATTGCAACGTCTTGTCCCAGAGAGCACTGGTAGATACACAACATAAATAACGTAATAAACGTATCATATAATTATCCCACAGGCAGATCTAAGATCAAGCTTTAAAAGGTTCGTACGTTTGCGGGGATTCAACAGATATAGTGGGTTCGAACGAACCCCCTCTGGAATATCCGATTCTACTGTCTTTATATTGTTATTAATGATGTTCAAGTTACCATTCCGATAGGACAAGTGTTCAAGTTAATAAATGGAAACAAGACGTATAATATGTGATGCATCCATGACGTTTCGATCTTAGTGACCCCGTTTTTCAGGGTCTGTGAAACTGCGCCTGTAAGCATGATGTCCCAATATTGAAGTATAACATAATTGGTATTCTGACTAAATGTGATACATTTCACAAAATGACATATGAACAAATGATTCTAGCATGACAAGTTCCTAGCTAGTAATATTTGTTTGCGTTAATGACGGCGAATGGTGACGGTACGTTGGCATTTTATTGGGTTACGCGTACATATGCAGAAGGTTGTCAATTGTTTTCCATTGGTTCGCACCTATTTATGTTCTCGAAGAATTCACCCGTATTTATAGGCCTTTTGTTGATATCGAATATATCACTTTGGTTCATCACAAAATGTCGACAAATGAATGCACCTCCGAATTGTTTTCTCAGTGATGCCAAATGCTAAGCAGACAACACG